>VZTQ01013164.1:765950-799378 GCA_013400755.1 Pelecanoides urinatrix
ACTGGCCCCAAAACTGAGCCCTGGGGAACACCGCTCGTGACCGGTCTCCAACTGGATTTAGCTCCATTGACCACAACTCTCTGGGCTCGGCCGTCCAGCCAGTTTCTTATCCAGCGCAGAGTGAACCTGTCTGGGCCGTGAGCTGCCAAGTCCTACAGGCAGCTCCTTGCCTCGGCTCAGGGGACCGCGTTGCTGGCTGCCTCCAGCTCTGCCCCTGCGGAGCCCTGCAGTCCCCCAGGTCTCTTTGCCAGCCGGGAGGGAGGCAGGGGAGGGGATGCCCCAGGCTAAATAGCAGTAGTCAGGCCATCCCGTCTCTTTGCAGCCGCTCTTCAGAGATTGCTGCTCCCTGCTTCAAACGTCTTGCCTCCAAGTACTGGCTCTGCAAGGCCCTGCCTGTGCTGGCCCTCACTTCAGGACACTGCATCAGCTTTTTTTCCTTCTTTTTGTTCTACTGAAGAAATGAAAATTCAGACGCCTCCTCCTCTTGTTTCCCTTTCCTAGGACTGTTCCCTGTTCTCCTGGAAGGCTACGTTGCTGGTTGGGGTGACTCCTCAGCCCAGGAGTGACCCCCAGCCTGCTCTTGGTCTGGGCACAGCATGTTTTGTCCATGCCTTAGCAGCATTTTATTCATACTACCCTCAAACCTGGCGGTATCTGAACAAGAATGCTCCGTCCTAGCACGGCTGCTGTGCCAGGGATGCCAGCTCCCCTGGACCCCTCGCTCTCCAGCAGATGCGGGCAGGGGGCTCCCCGCAGAACGTGGCATTCGTAAAGCTCCAGGTTGCTCTTCTTTCCCTCTGCCCACAAGTGTCAGCCGTGACCTCTTGCCTGTCGCGTCAGGCTCCATGTGCTGTTTATCATTTCAGAGCCTTTCTTTAATATCCTTTCTTAAATTAAACAGTGCCAACCTTTCTAACCATGAAATCTCTGCCGGACACACAACTTTTTTGCTGGCTTTCTGAGCTGCTTTCATATGTGCTATATGCTACACTGGGACAGGGGTATCTAAGCCAACACTGTCTGCAAGCATATTTGAATTGACTTTAATAATACTGCTCCATTACTTCCCAGTTTTTAATCTCAGTTTGCAAGCCAGGAGAGCGTTTTACTTACTTTTTGGCTGCTATTTGTTACAGAAGAGGGGTCCCTATTGAATTGTCCAGCAGAGGACCCAATTTTGGCCTGTTGTTACTGATTTTCTTGTGACTGCTCGTTCTGGAACATGCACAGAAGCTAATCAAAATGAGTATAAAAATATTTTGTTCAGCTCATAGTTTCTTCTAAGAACGGAAGCTCCCAGCATAAGCTTTTCATGCCTGTGCACAGGAAGGCTGGCTATGTGTTAAGGCAGCGGGCCATGGTGTAAAGCCCTCTTCTGCAGCAGGCAGACCACATGTCTGCCTTCCTGCCACAAGACTAGACACCCGTTCTGTAGATGATTGTAGATATTTCCATGGGGCATCAGGTAGCAGGAGGGCTCTGTGAACCAGGACGGAATGGAAAGAGTCTGCAGCTGACTGCAGTGATTGTTTGCCTTTCAGTAGTTCATCCCATAGGACCTGGCAGACTTAGCCTCAGCCAGGAAGAGAGAGAGAACATCAGCCTAGAAAATGTCTGATACGCTTTTTCATATCTTTTTTGAATCCATAAGCGGTGGGAGGAAGATGACCTTTCCCAACCTGAAACGTGGCAAAGTGATTCCTTCCTTTTACTGTTGGGCACCGAAGAAGCAACAGCCACCGTCCATCTGCGAGGGGAAATGTGAACCCAAAAGCTCAGGGACAGTTTTCCACGCACTCACTTGTTGCGCTGCTCTGTCACCTGCTAGTTCTGGCTTTGGTTAAAGTTCTGTCATCCTGCTGTCAAAGGGCCACGTGCCAATACCAGAGGCTTGTCAGTAAAAGGTACCAATCAGATGTTAAGACAACGTGCTCACAAGCGATAGAGGATATTGCATCCTGGCTAAAGCAGTGTGACATGACTCCAGTTGCTTGCCAGAGGAATGTCCCAAAGTGTTTTCTGACTGCCAGTGTCAGCAGCAGCTGGACATTTCATGTCCATGTTTCAGATTTTGAGGATAGTGTTGAAATCCCCACTCAGCAGTAGGGATCTAGCAGTCAAGTTTTGTCAAAATGGGAGTTTCTGACTTTGGGTTGAGTCACTTGGAGGCTGCGAACATGAAATACCTATTTTTACATATGAAAACCAGTATGTTCCTTCGAAAATCTTTCAGTGTGACTCCACATTTCCTGGTACAAAGTTGTTTGCCTAGACATATCTTGATCTCTAGCCAAAGACTTGATTGCCCTTGCCAATAAAAATGTGCTTGTTCAAGCCAGGACGACAGAATAGTTTAGAGTGGACCCACCACAGAGAAGTGCAGCGTATGCCCAGCTGTCTGAGTGCATTGGCCACAGAGGCATGAGAATGGTGTGAGCTTTGTCTCTCTTATCCCATTGACTGCTGCGCCTGGACCTTCATTTTGACAAAAACGTGTGGAATATTTCCAAATGCTTGGTGGTCATACAGCATACATAATCATTAGGGCTGGCTACTAGAAGAACCCCCATGATCACAGTGTTTCCCTGCAGTAGCTCCTTTTTTGACCTAGGTGGAGGTCAAATCTGTCTAGGTACATGTGGTGCGTAATAAGTCATCCTCATAAAAAGGTTCTCAGCACTTGAAAACTCTTGATGACTTACTTCAGAAATTAACTGTCCTTAGGAGTAGCAACATATGCCTAGCTTCTATTCTGAATTTGACTAACTTTAGATTTTTACTACTAGCTTCTAGATCTATTTCGAATAGGCTGAAGAGCCGTTTATTATGATTTTTTTTTTGTGCTACCTCCTCCCCCATAGCCCTAGCCATTTTCATATGCCGTAATTAAGTTAGTTCTTCATTTGGCAGGCCTGTAGACGTGCTGCTGGGAAAATGTATTGAGCATATTGAGAGAAGCTGCGATATTTCTCATCCCCAGGATTCAGGCTTCAAAGCACGACAGCTAAGCTTGCAATGTCACGATCACTGAAACTTTGAAACCTTCATGATTCATTATGGAGAAGTATCTTGATTTCAAATGCTTCCCTGGAAGTCATCCTCACTTCGAATGTGAAAGAAGTCTTTCTCGTGACCTTGTTTCATTTTTAGCAAGGATAAGTTCAAACCAGAGAGTTAAGAATGGTCAATGGAAAGGAGGGGATGGACCGACACCAAAAGATCGTCATAGTTCTTTTCTTAAGAGAAAGTTTGATTCTTACTGCATTCAATGCTTCCTTACTCCCCACTTGCCCATCCAAGTCTCTCACAGTGTGCTCTGTTCATGGAGGTCTCATCACAAGGTTTACAGGGTCTCCTGTGACCAGAGTCATGCAGAACCATAGGAAGATGGTGGGAGGACACCCACCTCACACGTGTGATAAGAGAATTAGGCATCCGAGAGAATCCATGACACTTGTTTGAGGAGGTATGGCTGGCATCACTGGGGTGCCTGTCAAAGTCGGTACGTGTCCTGCACTGGTTGTTGAGTGGGGGTGGCCACGGAGACATACGAAGAAGTTGATGGGACAATGCAGAAGTGCCGTGGCAGCGTGGGGTCCTGGTGTGTTGCTGGGATCACTTTTCATGTCTTTCTTTTGCAGTTCTCAGAGATGGGCTCTCCATAATGCTTTGGTTATGAAGAAGGAAGGATTGCTGAATTGTTGTTTTGCGATGGAGAAGACAGAGGGAGTAACACCAGCACTGTGGCTCCCACCCTGTTGCTTATCTCCCTGCAGACATGTGTCCCGAATCCTCTCTGTGCTGTGTTAAGGAAAGGAAAAGCTTAGACATTACGCCGCCTTCTTTCTTACATCACCTTTTCCAGTTTTGCATCCTATAACCTCCTGGTGAAAAGAGGAACAATGACTTTATATAGCTGCTGCTTGATTCTTTTGCTGTTTACCTGGGACACAGCTGCCTATGGGCCAAACCAACGGGCACAGAAGAAGGGAGACATTATTCTCGGAGGATTGTTCCCCATTCATTTTGGAGTGGCTGCTAAAGACCAGGATCTAAAATCAAGACCAGAATCAGTGGAGTGTATAAGGTAAGCCACGAAACGAAAAAATAACAAGTTCTGGTGGGGGAGTCTTGCCCTTTCTTGGCTACAGGTGACATGCTATACGCTGTGTAAATACAGTCTGTCAGCTGATGCTTGTAGAGGCAATGGGAAAGTATGGTGTAAATAATAGAATAAAACAGGCATGTAAAGACAGGAAGTGCATATGTTAAGCAGTATCATAAATAATATTTGGACAGTGAGAGAGGGCAATCCTTGTATTAGCCAAAGCTGCCAAAACGTGAATTTATCTGGCCATTCACAGCGGACATTTGAATAGTATCTGAAAATTGGCTTTCTTAGCAGAAGAAGGGAAAACAACCCATAGTGCCCTTAAGTTCATTTGATTACAGTCACGCATAGCAAAATAGCTTAGAAATCAAATTTTGGGTTTTTTTCCCAGTTCTGCCTCTCATCTTCTAAGACTTTACAAACTGTTTAGTTGCCTAAACAGTGAGTAGGTGAAAGTGAGATAGGTCACTGCTTTTGGAAAGTCTGGCTGAACACATAGATGTCTCTTTAGGACCTTTACAAAGTTCCAGACTTGAACTACGTACTCAGGCTTTCCTCACCCAAATTCCTTTTCTTCTGTGTAAACAGTGCGTATAGGTTTTGTTTTAAGTCTTAGGGAGTTAACCCTGGAGGGAGAAATGCACATGAAAACCAAGTATCTTATTATTAAAGTGTAGCCATTTTTATGATGAAACATGAGGAATTTTTAACCTTACAACCCTGCGCATAATACACATAAAGTTTGACAGAAACCGATTGCAACTGAAATGACATATAAACAAAATATAAGAAATTGATGTGGAATTTTGTCGTGACCACGCGTGGGAAAACACTTCAGTGTTACAGGACGTATTCTGTAATCATATGTGAAAAATTGTATGTCTGGAATTATTTGGCCCTCTCATCCTAGCCTGGGGATCCAGTTCAGTTTTGTTGCAGGTGGTAATGAAGGATGGCTGACAGCCTTCCTGCTGTGCCTGCAGATTCCAGGTGCGGTTTCCCGCTGAGACACTGAGCAGGACACATCCATCTAGGTTATGAGATCATCCCCAGATGGTCTCATAGCGAGCACACAGAAAGAAGTGTAATTAAGCAGGATTTCTTTTGGCTGCTTCTGTGCATGCGCAAGAAAATCATGAACTAAATGTATGTGAAATGTCCACTTCATGGAGCAAGAAGCTCTGCCAGATTTTCAGCATTTTTTTCTCTCCCAGATGCGGCATTTTAAAAGTGGAACGGTGAAAAGTGATGGATTTTTTCAGCTCTGTGGTCGTCTTCACCTGTTCCAGGTGGCAGGCAGGACAGCGCAGATATTTGCAAACTGAACATAGCTTTCATTCCTGTCAGCGCTGGGTCGGCCTCGGTGACTCGCTTGACATGGTCACATTATTAGAACGGATCACAGGAGAATGTTCCCCCACGAGTACTACAAGTGTGTGGTTGCCAAAAGGTTTGTAAATGAGGTAGCACTGCCAACAACAGGCAAATCCTGAAAAGCTAGACCAGCCGTTTTAAGGACACCATGGGAGATCCTTCTGGGTGGCATTTGCTCCACCTGAAGGCATCCTCCACCTGAAATTTGCCTGGGTAAAGTCTGTGTTCCTCTTACCCCTGCAGCAAGCAGTTGCAGGTGCAAAAGAGAGTTGACTGAAGAGGCATTTGTGCCACTTTGCCGCACTCCTTCAAGGAGTTTTTGTGTGTTGATAGCATAATGCAAATAGAGAATACTTAATGAAAGGCAGAGACCTAGCTGCAGAGGTAGTAGCAACTACAATAGAAACAAGGGGATGCTTGGACCAGAGATGACTGGAAGTTTCTTCATCGCACATGTCTTTACCAGAAAATGTCCATTTCCAGGAAAGGTTTAATTCAAAAGAGATTGGGTTGGGACGACTTTTTGAGACTGGTCATCAGATTTTCTTGATGAAGATAATTAATCCATGGGACAGTTTATGTGCTATGGTGTTTTCCTTCTTATTGGTACATGTTAAATTGAGAGCAGTTATTTTTCCCGAAATGATTTTTCTGTTTTAAGCAGAATTTAAGCCAGAAAATTCCTTTGACTGGACTTGTACAGAGATCTCACAACACAACCATCGCGGTCCTTTTTGGTTTTGGACTCCGTGATTAGGTAGTAGCTTGGGGCAGGATTGTGCTTGCTGATGCTAAGAGCCCAAATACATTCTTCAAGTCATGAGCTAGAGTCTTTCATATCACATTTGAGTTTCCTCAGTTCTGGGCAGGTGGCTAGTCTGGAATGAGTGAACTCATGTTTTCTGGGGAGAAAAAAGAAAAAGGATAGGCTCTAGTTTCTTTCCAAAGTAAAATCTACCCAATCTTGTAGTGTCAAAAACATTTATAGGGTGGGAAATCCACTAGAAGACCATAAGCGTGGCTGTTCCTGGTCAGACCAAAGCTGCTAAATCTGTTCCATACCTTTGACTGCCCTTGTTGCCTTTCTCTGAGCCTTCTCCGGTGCTGCTGTATCTTTTCAAAGCTGAGGCAAATCAGTCTTACACCCTTTTTAGATGGCTGTGTACAGCTTTTACTCTCTTTATTAGACAGGAAAATGTATCTCATATCACATCAGAAAATTAAACCCAGGTCACTCTAGGACTATGTGGGCATCCTCTCTCTTTCCTCATACTCCTCCATTAGGCGGCAACAGCAAGAGTCATCAGACCGTACGAAAAGCTCCTTGCTTTGAGACAAGAAAAGACCTGAGGGTCCCGCTGAAAGCCTGTGGGTGGCTTGCTCCTGTCTGTTCTGGGGTTCAGTATCAAACAATTTAAAGTAATGTGGCTTTCCTTTCTTTTGAGGACCGTTCAACCTGCTCTGTGCTGTTTGGACATCTTCCCACACAGTTAGCTGTGTTCAGTGCCATACCCATGCTCCCAAACAGGGCTTCTCAAAATGGGTAGGACAGTTTTCTCTCCACTTTTTCAGTTTTCACGTTCTTCATACTCCTGTGGCACGGCACTTTTCTCCCCAGCTCAGCGTACGTACTGGCCTGAACCTACTGTGCGTACATTGCGCATGATTATCTGGAAAACTATATACGTGACTCAGCAGCGAAAGGAAAAGGGAACAGTAACGATCTGTTCTCTGTTCTTTTTGTGCTGATTCTACTGAAAATTCATCTTCATGCTTTAAGCACTGAGTTGTTAGAGTCCAAAGTGAAAACTTACTCATGCTTTTGCCACGCCAAATGTCAGATAGGAGTACAGAAAGTGAGAGGCATTTTGTTTCCTGTGTTTCAGAAATACTTACCTGGCTTATTGTTTAAGCAATCAAGTATCCCGCATTTGATATAAATACACCTTCTGTCTTTGTATGCCTCCGGTGCTGTTGCAGCAACTTTCCTTATCATATTTGCTGATGTATATCTGATGAGCGCAGTGGAGGCAGAGGCTGAGCACAGCACAAGCAGTCCCTCACCCCCATTCTCTGTCAGCCCCCACGGAGGCCTATTCATAACCTGATTTCTCCGTCCTTTCTTGATTTCAGGTAGATTAGTAGTGATGGTGGTGGTATCGTTAGTATTATTGCTAGCATTATTGCACAGGTGAGTGGTACCCACGGATTCCTTTTACGGTAATGAACTGTTTGCGGTGAGGACATATCTTTACTGAGCTGAGATACAGTATTGCCACTGTGGTGTCACTAGGTCACCATTTTTAATGCATATTCCTTGTATTCATAGAATCATAGAATCACAGAATCACAGAATCACTAAGGTTGGAAAAGACCTCTAAGATCATCAAGTCCAACCATCAACCCAACCCCCCCATGCCCACTAAACCATGTCCCCAAGCGCCTCATCTACACGTCTTTTAAATCCCTCCAGGGATGGGGACTCCACCACTGCCCTGGGCAGCCTGTGCCAAGGCCTGACCACTCTTTCAGGAAAGAAATTTCTCCTCATGTCCAACCTAAACCTCCCCTGGCACAACTTGAGGCCGTTTCCTCTCGTCCTATCGCTGTTACTTGGGAGAAGAGACCGACCCCCCCTCGCTCCAACCTCCCTTCAGGCAGTTGCAGAGCGCGATGAGGTCTCCCCTCAGCCTCCTCTTCTCCAGGCTGAACACCCCCAGTTCCCTCAGCCGCTCCCCATCAGACTTGTGCTCCAGGCCCTTCCCCAGCTCCGTTGCCCTTCTCTGGACACGCTCCAGCCCCTCAATGTCCTTCTTGTCGTGAGGGGCCCAAAACTGAACCCAGGATTCGAGGTGCGGCCTCCCCAGTGCCCAGTCCAGGGGCACGATCCCCTCCCTGCTCCTGCTGGCCACACCAGTGCTGATACAGGCCAGGATGCCGTTGGCCTTCTTGGCCACCTGGGCACGCTGCCGGCTCGTGTTCAGCCGCTGTCGACCAGCCCCCCCAGGTCCTTCTCCTCTGGACACTTCCCAGCCGCTCTGCCCCGCTCTCTGTTCTGGTCAGCAATCCGCCCCAGGTCCCACACTGTGACACACAGCTTTCAGGCTGTGAAACTGTGGTGAGACATCATCCCCATGCCGTAGTGCCGGACTTCACAGAGGATGGCTCTGGGACTCTTTAGCTCACGGAGTCTGTGTGTCTGTCTGAGAGAACAGAGGATTTTAATTCTGCCCCTTGTGGAGGTATTTGCTAATCCCACTGCAGAGCTGAATGCATAACATGATAATGAGAACTTTCTCCCTGAGTCCAAATAATTTTCTTTTCCTCTTTGTCTTCCACCCATCTTTTATTTTGTAATTTTTTAAATCGTCTTTGGTCTCCGTAATTCCCCTTACTCATAGCCCTAACTTCTGAGGGCAGTAAGCAACTCGTTATACCTGCTGACTACAGGAATCCAACAAACGACTGAAGGTCTCCCCTTTGCATAGCTTAGTAATAGCAGTGGTAGTAGCAGCAATAACATGTAATTAATGTAGTGGAAATCTAGAGAGGACAGAGAAATTAGTATGTGCATACAACCACTAGAGAGAGGAGTACTGGCATGAGCTGAGAGGCATATGCAGGCTTTGCCACCATTCTTGAATAAAAGTACCTGTCGGGTATGGGAGGGTAAATGCAAGCTGTATTTACAGCTTTCACATTACTTTCTCCTTCTTTTCCTTCATATTTGATTGCTTTTAGTTTAGTACCTTGGAATTTTTGGTAAATGAAGGTCATGAATTCACATGGGGCTGTGAATTATTCCTTTATGGAGACCAACAGGGATCAGGACTAATTTCCCTGCTGGATCCAGACAACATGAGCTGTTCAAACCAAACGAGACAAACAAACAAACAAACAAACAGGGCATGAAGCTATGGGGAGCTAAAACTATGCAGTGAGTTTATGTCCCTTAATTTACATACCCTTGCTTTGTAACATTGACTGAGACATTTAAGCCATCCTGAGCACCCTTTGACAGACACATTTATACCAACTAGAAAGGAACCTGCGGGAATCAGTGAGATCTTGCAAGTTTACTATCTAGCAAACTCGGCAGCTGCAAATATAATCTGTCCCCTGCAGATGTGACAATTAAAATGAGGATTTGTGGAGGAATTGTTTCTGATTTCTCTTTCCCTGTTTGTGCTCCTGCCTGGGAACAGAAAGATCAGTGGGTTACGTACTCTGAGAGGTTGGAGAACAGGTATCAGAAGAGAGACCTGTAAAGAACTGAGTGTAAATAAAAATTCCTATCTACGCCTTTGGGCACTGAATTATTTACATTAAATTCTCATTTAGAGCTTAATGACCACTTTTCATAGCACCACATCTCAGAAATGTTGAAATACAAGACTATGCCAATGTACCTGTAAAGTAGTATGGCAGAAAATAAGTTTTGGAGGCTGCTTATTTTCCACCAAGAAAATACCAGTGGCTGTTTTAAGCTTCTGGAAATCTAATGAAAAGTTTGCTTCTGTTAGCAAATCTTTTGCAGTTTCTTCATGGAAATTATGGGTCAGATTTCTGCATGGTTGACAGAACATTACAGGGACTGGTCGTATTAGTCACAGCAGCAGCCCAGCACAGGAGGTCAGCTGGACCGGTGTAACCCACTGCCAGGTTCAAAGGCTGCTCTTACCCATCACTCATGTACACACCAAGCCAAGAGAAATATATCCGCAGTCCTTTGCTGGGGTCTTACAGTACAATGGGAGAGAATTTATCCACAGGATTTCCATTCACCAGGATTGAAGGAATCATGAAGTCTTCCTTCACTTAGACCAGTTTAGTGGCACTGCCTTCATCTGACCATATCCATGTGACAGTACTGATACAACACAGTGTCAGTTAACAAAATGAGACCTTGTCTGAAGCTCTATCAGGAATTAGAAAAGACAGAGCTAGGTCTGTTTGTCTCCATCCCACCTGATAGTCTTCTCCTGATCTGCTGATGCTGCTATCAGCAGAGGTGCAACTGAAAAGAACTGCAAGTTTCCTGCCCAGGCTAGTGTGAGGTAAATTATCAAAAGCATTTCAAAGACATTTTGGAGTCTAACTCCCAGAAAACATCCCCTGCCCTCCTTTCCCCTCCAAAATAAAACCAATCCAAACTCAAGTACCTGAAGTACAGGCCTTATGCTGTAAATACACATTCATCAGGAGCATATGTCAGAAAGGAAAATAAAAGCAACTGTGCGTCACGGGCCTTAGTCTGCATCTGCTGAATGAAATGGCAAGCACGTTCTCTGAAGTCAAGGGGAAGACAGTCCAGTTCTCACTGCTTTTGAAGATACCACTTTGCTGCATTTTAAAAAAATTAAGCCAAATTGCTGTCAAGCAGGCAAAATAATTCCGTGTCATACTCCACCTGCGTAATTTAATGTAAGCAGGCTTAAATTTACTTTTACACATACTCGAATGTGTGAAGCTTTTCACAGTGGTATAGTGGTACCTTCGAACATCCCAGCTTCTCAGCAGTCTTCCCTTTAAATATAGAAAATGCTTTCAGATTTTCCTCTTTTACATGAGGAGCCTGAATATAGCTCCTCGCGTCAAATCCCATTTTCATTTTAATTAAAAAAAATCTGTAAACATACTTAGCTTTTTAAAAAGAAGTGTCACAAAACCCGTCATTCTTCCCGGTGAGCATTACTGACCACGTGAGGCAGCGTGGTGTGCCCGGCACATCTTTTTTCTGTACACAACACTCACTGCCTGCTTCACTCTGAGACGTGTTCTTTTATTTCAGCGCTTTCCCATTGCACCTCGTTCCTTAATGGTTTGGAACTAAAGCAAAAAATATTCTAAACGACTAAATTACTTCTAACTGTAACACACACTCATGTGTTCTAAAGGGTGTCCATTTTCTTAAGGGTGGTCTTAAAATAGCTAGCTGTCCCTCTGGTCATAAATTACAACTAAGGATTTTTACTGGTCTCAAACTTTTTGACTTGAAGAGCAGAACCTCGTTTGGAAGTTGGCCAAAGACATCTGGAGCAGGTGAAAGGAAATTGAATAAATGAAGTTTTTAAGACTTACAGATAAACCTTAGATGTGATATCTTTAGAACTTCTGATCCCAGATAAATTAGATAAAACTCATAGAATGGAAGTAATGTGCCTATGTTCATTCAGCTTTAAAGAAGTCAGACATAGCTAACATCAACTTTGGAAGCAATTCATTTAATTCAGCAATTAAAAAATGTTCAGGTTGTATATCTCAGAGATGAGAAGTTCGTGACTTCACGAAGCTTATCTTTAGAAATCTTCACCTTGGTAATGGAAACATCTCTCAAAGCATTTCAAAATGGCACTCATGTGAAACCTAAAATTTATCATTTCATATAGAATCTGTTCTTGGACAGGCTGTTTCCCCAGGCTCTTCCAGTTCTGGGGCCTGTCAGTTTTCCCAGTGGATCTCAAGCACAACAGCTTTGACACTTGCCTGTTTCCAGCTGCAACTCAACACAAAACTGCAAACTAAGTGCTCTCCTGACCTACAGTGCATTACAAGGAAGGGCAGGTTTCAGTTCATGAAAGATTCTGCCATTCCAGCTGAATTACCCTAAAACATGGCAGCTTCACATGCACACAACCAGTTGCTTTTGCAGCTTTATAGGAGAAAACACAGTAGGTGAAACTTGAGAATAACACATATCAAAGCAACTTTCTTCCTGCTGCTTTCTACGAAGAAGCTTCTCTCTTTTTTTGGGTAAGTAGTCGCTCACCCTGCATCAGCTTCTTTCACTGCCAGCCCACACGATGCTCAAAACAGGGACTCCCAGATCCTGCAGCACACTCATGCCACCGCTCCCCAGCTCTGGGTTAGCTCCATGCACGGTTAAGAGATAGCCAGAAAACTCAGCTGCTCCATTTCAGAGAACAGAGGAGGCTTCGAAAAACAGAGTTTCAATTTCACAGGTCAGATCTGATGGCATCTTCTGAGCTCATGTCTACAGCAAATGTATGAGAACGCTATAATAAAGAGAAAAGTTATTCCGTTAACGAGAACACTGAAGTATATCTAGTTAACAAGTTAGGAAGCTAGGATTTAAATTTATAGCATGTCTCTGTTCTCTGGTATAAACAGCTTGACTGTGCCCTCTCTCACAGTGTGGAGTGATGCGAGGCCAAATTTCCCCGAGCAGAGGTGCCAGGCAGGGGCACGGCAGTGCTGTAGCTCAGCTCACTGCCTGCCCAGAGCCACCAGGAGCTGACGTGCTGAGCATCCCTGAGCCCGAGTCCCTGACAGCATCGCGCTCGGCGCAGGCTTTGCAGACACTGCCATCTGCATTCAGAAACATGTCAGAGGAGCCTGGAAGGAAAGCCGGTAGGTGTAGCTTTGTGTCAGAGCATTTGCTCAGGAATCACGAGATCCAGGTTTAGGGTGCTGAGCAGAAGGGACAGGCCAGAGCCAACACCCCAGGCATGCTCTCGTTCAACTTTCCCAGACTTTGGAGAAGTTCACCTCATCTCACGACCTCTGAAGTGAGCTGCCAAACTGACGAGCTGAAAACCAGAACAAAACCTTTTAGTATATGCACGCGTCTTCTATAACCACTGAACACAAAAGCAAAACTTTCCAAATTTAGTAGGATGCAAGAAATCACATAAATTGCTTTTGCCTTTTGTATCTGGAATTCTTCACTCTGTCTTTGCCTCAGTCCTGGTCTCCTCTCCTCTGTTTCCCTCCTTCTCACTCTATTTTATCTTTATTTTTGATCCCCCAGGTATAATTTCCGAGGCTTCCGCTGGCTCCAGGCTATGATCTTTGCCATAGAAGAAATAAACAGTAGCCCAACTCTCCTTCCCAACATGACCCTAGGATACAGGATATTTGACACTTGCAATACAGTCTCTAAAGCCCTCGAGGCCACACTGAGTTTTGTGGCGCAGAACAAGATAGACTCCTTGAACCTGGACGAATTCTGCAACTGCTCAGAACATATCCCTTCCACCATTGCAGTCGTGGGGGCAACCGGCTCTGGCATCTCCACCGCCGTGGCCAATCTGCTGGGACTCTTTTACATACCTCAGGTATGCTTCCACTTGTCTTGTTTAGCTACAGCTGGGGGTATTGCTGTTTGGAGGGGACCTTTACGTACGTTATAGAACCAGGACACGGAACTGCACTGCTGCCTTATGCGCTCCATCTCTGTTTCAAACAAAGGAAGGTTTAGAAGTGCAATGGCCCTAGTCGTACAAATACATCCTTGGAGGGCTGAGGGGCATCACAATGATGAGCACTGGCTTGTAAAGTGGGACAACAGTTTACATGAAAGAAAGCGGTCTGCTTCCCTCCAAACTTATTATGGCAAATCAAACCAAATATTTTTTTTAGGCAGAGATACAAGTCTTCAGGCTCACATTTGCCAGAAATGTGCTTGGGCCAGTACAGGTATGTGCGGTGGCTGTGGCAGCTTCTCCCTCCCACTGTCTGCCAGTGTGTCCTAACTGCACACGAGAAGGTCTCAAGAGGAGTTCAGCCTCCATGGCTTGTTTAGTTTTTGCCATTTCCAATAGAACCTCAAGGAGAGAAACAATACAAAATGGGGGGTGGTTCTTATGGTAGAAATATACCTTGCTAGCAATTTGCAATCCCCAAACACAAAGGTTACCAAGCAGCCAGTAACAACATTCAGCCAACAGCAACTTAGTCTAGGAGGACTAGAGTCCTCTAGAGTGGTTTAGTCTGTGAACACGCGTAATTTAGGTCAGTCATTGGCAATTGCCAGCCTTGACAGGTTAGTTGTGATGTTCCTTCACCGTGGTTCCTTCACCGTGGTCCTTCACCGTGGTCACTGTCTAGTCCCAACTCCCACAGAGCCCACTTAAGGCAGAGCTCAGTCATTGCCAGCTACTCTTAGGTCTCAGCATCTCTGATCATTCATGTAGGTGATCTGTAAAGTTGTTGCTTCTGCTGATCAGGTGCTGCAAAGGTTTCTTCTGGGCTGACCTGCCTTTCTTTTGCCCTAGGGCCTTCAAAACAGGGTTTGTGAGAGCATGTGGATATACCCTGCCTTGTCCTGGGGTCATCTGTGTGGTGGTGTGGTTGCGCCAGCTCCTGTGTCGCAGCATCCTTCTCGCTGTCTGCTGACTCCGCTGGGGCCAGTGCCGGCATCCACGGTCCCATCCTTTTGTTTAACAAATCGCTGCTCTGCCAAGGCCCTAAGCAAAGTACGAGGCTGGCATATTACAGCTTAATGTTGTTGCTCTTGATTTTAGATTTCCACCCTAAAGACAACTTTGGAAAAAGTCCTTGGCCTTATCCATTTCTGTGTTGCCATGTATAGCCTAACATTTCCAATTTCTCTTCTAAAATGAATACACATGCTAGAGCTCACAGGAGTCCTTTTGACAAGATTGTGTCACACTGCACTCTCGGTCTGTCCTGAGAGGATAGATCTTTATTTCAGCCAGGGCTCCAATTCCCATCTGCACCACAAATGAAGAAGGAAGGATTCTTGTCTGCCTCATGCACAGTAATATATCTTGTCTATTTAATGTCATCAGTCTGACTCTCTCACAGGAGTCTGAAAAAATGGACATTCGGTCTCTGAGCAGGGCAAGAATGGTTTAAGCTAAGACCAATATATGCTATCTAGGTATTGCCCAGAGTAGCGTTGGAAGGTGGTGTGTAATAAACGCTGTGATGGCATTTTAATGTTACTGTTAATTTACACATCGCATTACCAGGTGAACAAGGGCAGCTGAGAAGGGTTGGTGGGTTGGACTGAACATAAGAGATGTTTGCAGTTCTCAGACTTTCCCTTTGAACGGGGAATGGCGTTTGTGCTACAGGGCAGTAGTCTTACCTAGAGGTTGCTGAAACGGGTAGATGTCAGGACGTTCAGTTCTGGAATGAAATCTCGGCCAGGTGGTTGAAGTATGACAACTGAAAGCAGGCTTTTAAACGGGGAGTTGTTGGGCAGCATTAGAATCACTGCCATTTATAGCAAGGCCATTAGCAAATCCATGCTTAATAGACCCTGCATTTCAGTTGGAGGTATATTTTACTCTCAATGTAAGGCTCATTACTCATTCTGTTGACATAGAAACTGAAAATGTAATGACTCCAGTTCTGTTTCTCAGTGTCTCACCTCAGTGTACCTTCACAGCACATGCGGGAGTGGGGTACCTTGCCTGTACCCCCTGGCAGTAGGTTTTAGGAGATGTGAGTAGCACTGGGCAGGAGCCTGTCCAGGGGAGAGTATAGCTCTGTGAAAGGAGGATTTGCTCCTGTGGCCCTTGAAACTGCACTAGGAGACCTCTTTTTCTTTCTTCTTGCAGAAACATGAAATGCCAGAGTTTAAGGAGGAGTTAAGGTTTTCTGTAGATTTCCACTTTGTACAAAATGAGCTGTTTATAGAAGACTTTTTCGAAGTGAGAGTCAGTCCTAAACAGTTCAGATACCAATCTCAGAATGCAAAGATAAGTGAGTTTTAAAAGTTCTTCGGTTCTTTAAACTGTTCTCTTCTGGGTTTTATGGTTTTCTTCCTACCTGTAGAAAATCCAAATTATATCTTAAGACCATATGGCACTTGTTCTGATTAGGGAAAAAAATATTTCTCGGTAGATTTAGAAAAGGAAATAAAATCCCATTTTAACTGTAAAACACGGTGGGTCATGGAGCGTGGAATGCCTACTGGCTTCTTTGCTGATTCTGGCCAGCAATCAGGAAATACTGCTAAGGTTGTATTGACCAGCATTACCTTAACATTCCGCAGGGTCAAGGCAACTGATATACATCATTCTTCTTACTTCAGCTGGCAGGGATTGTATATAACATGCGTATGGTGCCTGATGGAGCCTGTTTAAGGATGGGGGCAGAGGGGAGAATCAAGGAGAGACAGACAGCGCTCTTCAGAGTAGGTCCAGGATGGCAATACCAGCCTGCTGTCTCATGTCTGGTTCAGGACAGAGGAAGCCTGCATTTTGTCTGAATTCTGTGCATTGCCCTCGTTTATCTAACAGATACATTCTTCTTGTTTCTGGCTTTGCCAGGAAGTGCAGGGAGGTGTGTGTAGGCCACCCGTGGCTCACCTCTTTGCCATTCCTCCAACCTAGTGTCAGTGTCTCTCTCCATCAGATCCTCGACCTTACAGGTGGACACAAGCTTGCTCCAGTCTCTCAGGTCCAAGCAGCTGTTCCTACGTGCGTGCCTCTGTAAGACAGCCACAGCTACATGAACATACAGACTCTCAGAGTGGATCATGCGCAACCGCAGGCCAAGAGTATGTGGCTGCCGTTGTGGTGCTCAGCTCTCTCTTCATCCCAGCCAAGGTTACACAGGTTGACAGTGATGCTGGATAAATGTAGGCAATTTATTGCCAGGCAGTTCACTTCATGGTGTGTTTTGCTTGTTCACTGTGCTCTCGCAGGTCAGCTATGCCTCATCCAGTCGTCTCTTGAGCAATAAGAACCAGTTCAAGTCCTTCCTCCGCACCATCCCCAATGACGAGCACCAGGCCACAGCGATGGCAGACATCATCGAGTACTTTCGCTGGAACTGGGTAGGAACAATTGCAGCCGACGATGACTACGGCCGGCCAGGGATTGAAAAGTTTCGGGAGGAGGCAGAGGAGAGAGACATCTGCATTGATTTTAGCGAGCTCATCTCCCAGTACTCGGACGAAGAGGAGATCCAGCAGGTGGTGGAGGTCATTCAGAACTCCACAGCAAGGGTGATCGTTGTTTTCTCCAGTGGCCCGGACCTGGAGCCCCTCATCAAAGAGATCGTCAGGCGAAACATCACCGGCAAGATCTGGCTGGCGAGCGAGGCCTGGGCCAGCTCTTCCCTGATAGCCATGCCGGAGTTCTTCCGCGTCATCGGCAGCACCATTGGGTTTGCGCTGAAGGCAGGACAGATCCCAGGCTTTCGTGAGTTCCTGCAGAAGGTGCATCCCAAGAAGTCCACCAACAACGGCTTTGCCAAGGAGTTTTGGGAGGAGACATTTAACTGCTATCTCCCTGATGGGTCCAAAAATTCTCCAGCTTCAACTTCCTTCCACAAGGGCCATGAAGAGGGACTGGGAGCTGGAAATGGAACGGCTGCCTTCCGACCTCCGTGCACAGGGGATGAGAACATCACCAGTGTAGAGACACCGTACATGGACTATACACACTTGCGGATATCCTATAATGTGTATTTGGCAGTATATTCTATTGCCCATGCCTTGCAGGATATATATACCTGTACCCCTGGGAAAGGACTCTTCACTAATGGATCCTGTGCAGACATTAAGAAGGTCGAGGCATGGCAGGTAAGCCCTTCATTTGTGTGCTTGTGCAATATACTTGCAGAAAAAAGACAAGCTGTTCCAGAGCTTTTAGGGTGCCTTTCATAATCCTGGGTCTCAGCATAAGGCTCCTGGGACGTAGCGTATCACTGCGTGCAAGTTAGGTGCATGCTCCCACCCTACAGGGAATGTAAGGTAAGTTGTGTTAGGTTTGCCTGCGGTGAAAGGGGCTTAAACCAAGTTAAATTTTCTTGCATATGCTACGGGCCAAAAGTGCACACACAGACAATTACCACAGCCTGGCTGACGCAAAGTAACTTGATCATATGTTGAGCCCTTACATAAACAAGAGGGCCTGGAGAGAGCGCATGAACAGGGAAAACAGTTTTTAGAGTTCATTTTCTTTGGCAAGCTCTACATCTTTTGCAATCCCACAGCAATTTTCCATGCAGGCCATATTTTTTTTCCACAGTTTTAAACTTATATGGGATCAAACTAAAGCAGGTTGAGTAATGAAGGAAAATAACGTGTGGATGTTGGGCAAATAATAGAAAGCTGCTTTGATTTGGCAGTGATATTTGTGAACGGATAAAATGATACTAATGACCTAGTCACATTTACTCATTCATTCGATGCGTTCTGCCCACCGGCGTATGGATGGTATTCTGGCATTTTGTCTTCTGATCCTTTATGAATACTCCATACCTCACCATATGTTTGATTGTGCTATCCCATGTGATATTCAGTATGTGTTTTTAATATCTACTGCATTCTTAAATAACAGAATTAGTTTGTAAGGCTATCAAATGAAGATATGCCGAATATGTAGCAAATTCTGTTTGCCCCGTTCTGGTCATCACAGAAAACTTGGGCCCAAACATGCCTGAATCAGAACAACACAGATGAATATAAGGAGGATCACATCCCCGTTTGCATGTGTAATTTCCTCTATTCGGGACAGTCTAACCAAAATAAAGGCTATCTGTGTCACACACTTTGCAGATGTTGGGTCAGCATTCGCATGTTTGGTTCCTGTCTAGTCTCAGTCAACTCGAAAACATCAGTCCGATTGAAGTAAAAGGCTTTGTCTTGGCATTTGTGGGAAACCTGCTTTGCTTTAGGTACCTGATTTGGGTTTACCGAAACCACTTTACGCAGAGTTGAGTGCAGGGTTTGACCCTGGTTTAGGGGAATTCTGTGATTGCTGGCTCCCTCTGAGGTTTCTGTCTTTCAAAGCTATTCTGCTTTTCAGGAACATACTGGCAGAAGTGGGCAAGTCACAGACAGATTTAGCTTTCACTGTGTCAGTAAAAATGATCCAGAATAAATATATTTTTAATTCGTTCCCTTATGCCTTGTCAACTTGGAAAGTAAAGCAGGATATTCATACCATAGCTAAGTAAAATAATGTGGTGTTTGTTGAGGATTCCACAATCGGGAAGAATGTCCTCTCATTTCTGTGTTGCTTGTCTGGTGCTGAAGGATGGCTGTATCAAAATGTAAGGCATCCTGCTGATCTAGACTTCTGGGTATGCATACTTGCCTTAAAGGAGGGAATCAGCATCAAGAAAGAGCATGTGGGGCATAACAGGACTGCGTAGGAATATTGGGCGCTACAAAGGAACAGGCTATATTTGAAATGACCACCATTATGTGGTGTTGGCTGTCAAACATATTTGATATTTGTGCATTTTTTCACTTCATTTCAAAATCAAACACATGACTAGCAGGTAAATGCCAAATTTGTGTGCACACCTACTTCGTATCAGGCATTGCGGCTCATTACCCTCAGGAAGCTTTCCCAGGGGTAATGAGTTCACCTCACAAACGTGCATCCTCCAGCATCTCCAGAGAGCGGTTTTCTGACAACCAGACAGAAGAAAACCTTTCTCCTAAAATCAGTCTCCTTTACTGCAGTACTTCTGCCAGTGGCCAGTGCCCGCTCCCTCTTCTCACAGTCGGCTCAAGGGTTTCTTGATGGGAAGCACTATCGGCCACAACAGCCCCAGCACCGCTCCAGGCTTGGGGCAGAGCGGCTGGAAAGTGCCCAGAGGAGAAGGACCTGGGGGGGCTGGTCGACAGCGGCTGAACACGAGCCGGCAGCGTGCCCAGGTGGCCAAGAAGGCCAACGGCATCCTGGCCTGTATCAGCACTGGTGTGGCCAGCAGGAGCAGGGAGGGGATCGTGCCCCTGTACTGGGCACTGGGGAGGCCGCACCTCGAATCCTGGGTTCAGTTTTGGGCCCCTCACGACAAGAAGGACATGGAGGGGCTGGAGCGTGTCCAGAGAAGGGCAACGGAGCTGGGGAAGGGCCTGGAGCACAAGTCTGATGGGGAGCGGCTGAGGGAACTGGGGGTGTTCAGCCTGGAGAAGAGGAGGCTGAGGGGAGACCTCATCGCGCTCTGCAACTGCCTGAAGGGAGGTTGGAGCGAGGGGGGGTCGGTCTCTTCTCCCAAGTAACAGCGATGGGACGAGAGGAAACAGCCTCAAGTTGCGCCAGGGGAGGTTTAAGTTGGACATTAGGAAAAATTTCTTTCCTGACAGAGTGGTCAGGCCTTGGCACAGGCTGCCCAGGGCAGTGGTGGAGTCCCCATCCCTGGAGGGATTTAAAAGACGTGGAGATGAGGCGCTTGGGGACATGGTTTAGTGGGCATGGGGGGGTTGGGTTGACGGTTGGACTCGATGATCTTAGAGGTCTTTTCCAACCTTAGTGATTCTGTGATTCTGTGAAGCGACCTGCGGGAGCGAGGATGGTGTTAGGAAGCCTCCACGCCCGAGGCTGGAGGCAGCAGCCGCTGATCGTGTCTGCAGGCCTGACCAGGTGCTGTGCGGGACAGATGAGGCAAACCCGGTGAACTCGTGGCTCCATTAGCCTGAGCTCCTCTCCAGAGCAGCCCTTGCCAGCGGGGTCAGTGGCTGAGGAGGATAAATGGTGTGTTCCACAATTTAATTATGTGCCATTTAATTTTGTACCTTTCAATGGCGTTATCCCATTAACACGTATTATTTATCTGTTGTCTGCTAATCATTTATTTTATCTACTCAGAATATAAACCTTTTTGGAAGAACTGGTTTATATAATTTGTGGAGGGTGCTTGTGTGGGTCTGTATATAAAAACAACATTTTTACCTCAGTGATCAGTTCGTTTGAACTGGACCGCAGGAAGCCTAGCACAGAATTACTGTGAGTTGGTTAAATCGGGTGCAATTCTCCTATTAAGAATTTACCATCTACTGTTTAAGAAAGCTCTAAGTATGTTTCAGCACGGGGAGTACGGGATTTTCTGTGTCTCCCAAGCTGAAATATCAAACACTAACAACTTTCTTCTCTACTTATTTATAGCTACTCGTTTAAGAAGCTGCTTACTCATTTTCTCCACTTGAGTCGGTGGTCTTTGACAGACCCTGTCCATAAACCCAGCCTTGTTTTACCAACGCCTCTGAAGCTGGCGGTGGGCACCTCCACTGGAGATGGAACTGGTCAGCCCGAGCTCGCAGGCTGCCGCAGCACGTGCGGAGCTGCCCGTGGAGTTCAGAGACCTCTACCTGAAAATGGGAAAACTTGCACTTCTGTACTCTACAGAAAATTACAGACTTTAATAGGATGTCTGTGCTGCCCTTATTCTGAGCAATGTGTATGCCTGCAGCTCTCATATTTTAAGAACCTACCCTGCTGCAAGGCAGAAGATAATCCAGGTGCACATCTTTGCAAGATGCCTGAGAAGAGCAGATAGTATTCTCTGAACATGCCGTTGTTGTGTCCTGCACAATATTGATCAAGATCAGATTAATTACTTCTTTTTGCAATGTTTTGTTCAGGTAACAAAAAGATGCAGGGCAATCCAGAACAAAACGTATAAGCTATTTCTGTCACATTTGGAAAAGGCAAAATTTTGCACAAAGCGCTAAGGATTAAAGTGCAAATAATACAACAGAAAGAATCCTCTTAAACGACTCTGTCACCTCTGATTATCAGATGCCCATTCTCTTTCGCTGGCGAGCTGTGATTTTTTAGGAGACTTTATTGAGTAGGGCTAATTCTGTGTGTTGCTCTGGCTCATGGACTGGCATCCCCCAAATACAGGCTCTCCTATAAGCAGTGGGAAGGTATGGCAAGGGGTGGGACATGGGCTCCTGTACTGATGCTGCCTCTTTGTCAAAATTCCCTGCATCTTTGGCCTGTTTCTCCATAACAGCTCAAACAGTCTTCTTTTGAAACCCTTTTTTCTTAATATATTCCCTGATAAGATTTCCCAGGTTCCTCAAGTTCCTTCATTTCCTTCGTCTCTGCTCACGTGGCTATTCCCGTGGTCACTTCTAACAGCAAGTCCCTCTGTTCTTTTTTCAATTCCCCTCTGAGCAAATATTTATAACCCTTTGGGGCATTTACAGGAGCCTGTCTGGTGTCTCTTTCATTTCAAAGACTGGGTGGTCCTGCAAAAAATAAGAGGAAAACCAGTAAGGGATCCTAATCTGTCCTTCAGAGCAAATATTTATTACATCATGTTCTTTCTGTGTGAGAAGAGGAAAACCCTGTCTTTTCCTCAGACATAGTTCGCTCCGTGTATCTGCCCATTCATTTGGCTTCTTGACGATCGCGAACAAGCAGCTGATGGGCGTCTCTCACAGTGAAAGCATTGCGATTACATGGGGAAGATAGGCTCCCGCGGCTTTGAGAAGGCAAAGGTGTGCAGTCACAGGGTCACGGAGCAGAGCATCCTGAGGTGGACTCCCAGAGAGTTTTCAGGTTGTGCTTACACTGGAGGCTGTGAACTTTGGCAGGTTCATGAGTGAAAAATGAGATAGCTCTTCTAGGCATCAAGGCAAAGCGTGCTGCGCAGGCTGAAAAATGTGGTGTCCTAAAGATTAGCAGGTTAAAGACATGGTCATCTGAATTATTCTATGCCTAGAAATCTGATTGACCTCAGACTTAGTGAAAAGCTGCCATATGCTGTTCCACAAAACAAAAGCAAATACAAATTGGCTTCACCTAGCAACACCTAAAGTCTTTTATTACCCCTGTGCACCTCCCAGCCAACCGTTCCTTCCTGTGCGCTGGTGATGTGCATTATGAAGAGGTAAAAATGGATTGGTGCCTTCTCCAACTTAACATTTAGGTATGTCTGGCTGGCTGGTAATTGATTCTGCAAGGCTTTGAAGACGTGAATAATGCCTTAGGTGACATAAGTCTTTCCAGAACTTTGAGCCTAAGGGCTTATCTAATCAACTTTGTGTCAGTTGAACTATATAGGTCTGTCTGAACAATTAAAATGGTGTATGGAAAACAGCTGCTTTGTGGTATAGAGAATGAAACAGTATCAGAACAGGTATTAACTGAGGCTGGTGTGAAAATTAGTCATTCGGGAAGATTTGCGATGAAGACAGAGGAAGGTGCTGAATATCAGGCAACTGCAAAAACCTCACCTAGTTTGCAGTGCAAATGCAGTGGAGCTATATTTGTTATGAACAGAAAGCAAGCATTTCACCAGTGTGCCTTTGTTGTGGGAGACCGAATTGAGAGGCAGACACTTTGAGCCACACACAGAAATGTGTGGGTCAATAGAGCAAACACAGCTATTTCCCCACAAGGGCAGTAACAGATGGTTGCTTATGCATCAGTTTGGAGATAACAATTTGCTGTCCGCTGAGAACATCACTTGTGAGCTTCTTCAACTAAGCAGACAATATATGGAGTGTTATTTAGATGTCTCTGCAACTAAAAGGAGAAAGACTTAACTGGACCTTGCTAAAGAGGGGGTCAGGCCTGTAACATCACCGGTAGAAAATGCACAGGGAAACCATCGCCCTGACAGGGTTGCTAGAAGTAGGGTGAATGAACTGCATGCAGCAAATACACAAGCTCTACAATGTGAAATAACGAGTTGTGGTTATTAATTACTTGGTAGAGAGAGAATGGCTGAGATTCTTCTGAATCAGGGTCGTACACACTGCCTGATGACAAAAAATGCAGTATTCCTGCCCACCGCCCCAACGTGTTGAGTTTTTCATAAAAGTCACTTATAGTATAGTCATTTATACACTGCATTACAACAAAAACTGTATTTGAAAAGAAGCATTTTCTAATATTTATGAAGCTCATTTTTACCTTTGTCACTCGGGGAAAAGAAGTCAGTTTTTCAGCCTGTATTGGACCTGGGAATTTTAGGGAAGACTCCATGAGATGGCTATATAATGTCTCTGTAGCGACTTCAGATAATAATTACCCCTTGAACTTCCGAGACATTGGTATCTCTTATTAAGACAGAGCATGGCTGTGCAAAGGCCGCACCTCGAATCCTGGGTTCAGTTTTGGGCCCCTCACGACAAGAAGGACATGGAGGGGCTGGAGCGTGTCCAGAGAAGGGCAACGGAGCTGGGGAAGGGCCTGGAGCACAAGTCTGATGAGGAGCGGCTGAGGGAACTGGGGGTGTTCAGCCTGGAGAAGAGGAGGCTGAGGGGAGACCTCATCGCGCTCTACAACTACCTGAAGGGAGGTTGGAGCGAGGGGGGGTCGGTCTCTTCTCCCAAGGAACAGCGACAGGACGAGAGGAAACGGCCTCAAGTTGCGCCAAGGGAGATTTAGGTTGGACATTAGGAAAAAATTCTTTCCTGAAAGAGTGGCCAGGCCTTGGCACAGGCTGCCCAGGGCAGTGGTGGAGTCCCCATCCCTGGAGGGATTTAAAAGACGTGTAGATGAGGCGCTTGGGGACATGGTTTAGTGGGCATGGGGGGGTTGGGTTGACAGTTGGACTTGATGACCTTAGAGGTCTTTTCCAACCTTAATGATTCAATGATTCTGTGATTCTATGATTTGTTACACAAAAGGATGTAAAGTTTCTTCTAGGACTGACCTTTCCTGCTGCTAGTCACAAATGGTGACAAAGGGCACCTTGAGAGCCCGCTAAAGGCATTCAGAAAGTGAGGTGAGGAAACAAGTGGATTTATCAAAAATTCAGATTCATGTTATAATCATTCCTCTGACTTGGCTGATTTCCGTTTATCCCAAGGTAGGGTTAAAGCTAACTTCAAAGACATGATAATCATGTAGTTTGTTATTTCTTTTCTTTCTGGGTGGTCAGCCATCTTCACAGATGCTTTACTAACCAGCCACATAGTTGTATCCCAAAAGTGAACTTTCATGCACTGTGAAGAACTGGTGGTGCTCCACACAGTGGGTGAAGTTTGGAGGAAGGAGAACAAATCACCTTTTATGGCATATAAAGGACCCTTTTGCCTTATAGAATTATAAGAGGGATCTCCCCACTGGAGTAGAAGCAATACTTTGTTCAGAAAGGACTTCTACCTGTGTCTCCAGGAGGAATTACATGACGGATATTTAGGAACTGTAGAAATGAAAGCCTTGACAAGAGATTTCTTTGTTGGCTGAGGCTTATATTGAAAAAGGAAATGGAAAAAGCAGCTTTAAGCTAGTAGCCAGGTGGAACATGTGCTCAAACACAGTTACAGTGAATCCACTGGGACTTCAGTTGACCATTGATGGGACCTGTGACTGTGCTTGCAACAGATGTCCATTCTAAATGTCCAAAATGGTTGTGTGACTTCAGTCAACTCAGTGTGAATACCAGAAACTTTAGGACTCTTTTTTTTTCTTTTTCTTTAAATAGATAGTAGTTCTTGCATATATTATAAATAACCATAGAACTCAGGTTTGACAAATTACCACTGTTTTATTCAAAGAAATGACACTAAGTGTACAGTATCAGTCGGTTGTCATTCTAAAACAGACAAGCGATTTACCCAAGCATTGAAGTAATTCATCCTGTAGTTCCAAACAAGAAAGAATTTACAGTTACTTCCTCCTGGCCTACAGACAGGCACAGTTCTTCAAACCAGTATCAGCAGTGTTCTGTGCAGGATGCAGTTTCAGACCGTGTTGGGACTTTGAAGACTGATCCATAAAGGGCTGTTAAGAGAAAGCGACAGCAAACGGGTGCAGAGAGACACATATACAGACTCGTTCTCTGCACAGCTGGGTGGAGCTGAGCATTAAACACCTCCTGGAAAAGACATTTCAATCAGATTTGGATTATGCAAGACATTAGATGTGAATTATGCTACTTGAAAACACTGATCTTATAGGATAACCATTGGCTCTATTATTAGCTTTAGTAATTGGACAATTAATTATATATTATTTAGTATTAAATTTAGACTTAAATTAATAAAAAAAGCCCTATCTTAGGCTTTTAGATACTTCGCCATAACAGTTATTGTGAAGTATAATGACATCCCAAGAGCATTAAAACATCATTTACTCAGTCAGGACTCCTGCCAATAGATCCTTCACCGTCAGTACACACAGCACCCAGGGCCATTGTACCCAATGGATTTCTTCATATTATATTTGTTACAAGTGAAAAACAAAGCAATTATAACATCAAGTCTAGACTGGGTGGCCATGGTGGTTCTTTCATATCGTGGCTGTAGGTAACGACAGCAGCACACAGAGTGCAGTACAAAATACCATCTAATAGCACTGACAGCTAGTTCTCACTGCACCTGTACCATTGCCTTTGTCTGTCTAGAGACCATCTCTCTCCACAAAACCTTAATAGGAACCTAAAAATGTTTAAATGGAGTCACTTTCCAAAGGATCATGCAGTTGGAAATCCTTTGTATAATAAACTATGTAAATTTACACCATGTTCAGGAAAGTAATCTTGATCCAGTGAAGGGATGCTTCATATTTTATGTAAAGCCTAGATATTTCACTTCTGAAGGGCTGTGTTTGCCAGTCAAACTTGTGTTTAGCAAGATTTATTTTCCCCAAAGACATGCTGACTAGCAGAACTTTTTTTTATTAGTATGACCCATGGCAGGTCACATCTCTTGTCACAGATTGTGTCTTATTTCTAGTTGGAGTTTAACTGCCCTTTAGTTTCATTGGTCCTTACTCGGCCTTACTCTATTAGATTTAAAAGTCCAGATGAAGTGCTTATCATTTTTCTTAATACGGTATTTATACACATTGATCAAATTATTCCTCAATCTTATCTTGATAATTTAAACAGAGTGGGTTTTAGTCATGAGATATGTTTTCTGCTTTATTTCTCTATTTTGTCCATTTACTCATCCTTCTTTTTGGTATATATTCAGTATTGCTCTAACAGCCAGATGGTGAAAAAAACCCCCACATTTACATACACTTGTTAATTCCTCATTTACACGTACACAAGCTACATTAACCTTCCTTCCCACAGCATGCAATGGAAAGGTCCCATTAAGTTGCCAGTAATACTTTGCAGGATGTGGTACCCTCACTGTGCCTGTGGCTGGAATTTGTTATGCCTTGATACATAAGTCTGAATGTCACTGTATTAAACACAGATGTGAGAGCACTATCTGGGGGAATGCTTTGTCTTAATTATTATTTACCATTATGTTAATCCATGCATTTTCTGCAAATTTTCCCAGCAGCACGGTTGTATTTGCTGCCAGAGTATTGATGAACGTATTGGATAACAGTGGGTTGTTTACGGAGACTGGAGGAATTCCCCATGAACTGACGACCTGTCTCTGTGATAACTGTTTTTACAAATCTTTTGGGCAATTCTTGATCCAGGAATGGATGCTTTATGTTAAACATAAAGCCTAGATATTTCACTTCTAAGGGGGTGTGTTTAACAAGATCTGTATTCCTCAAAGCCTTATTGACTGGCAGCAATGATGTTTCTGTTCTATAATTTTGTCCTCGACCCAAAACTCTTGTTTTCCTGTTGTTTTTCCTGGGATTGATGTCGGGCTAACCAGCCTTTCATTACAGAGAACATCCCTCTGCCTTTTATAATACTGTCTTTGCTTGGCAGCTCTTGCAGCCCATCAGAGGCTGACTGGAGCAGAAATACAAGCCTCCGTAAGAGGGGTTAGCTCTGGTTCATGCCTGCACAGACTGACACGTAAGGGAACTTCAGGCACACTGTTGGGAGTGCATTACACCTGCATGTGTACCAGAAAGGTGGATTGCTGTGGCATAATGTGAGATAGCATATTGACGTTGTCATTCAAAGCTAGTGGCATTTTTATGCGTATATCATGGACCTACTCTATTAGCGCTCTTTTTACTGCTCATGGAGTGCTGTGATGAACTGTTTGGTTCTGTCAGCCTTTTAGATCCAATTTAAATTGCTTAGGCTGTTCTCTAATCTCTTTTTAAAGACCTTCTACCTCCGTTAATGTCACATTATGGCTCCAAAACAAGTGCCCTTGGGATAAGAATCTGCAGGGTTTTTTTCTGACAGCAAGGGCAATAACATATCATTCATTTAGCTTTCCTGCTCCTCCTTAGCTGTCTCTTTAGCTTTCCATCCTCTTTAGCTGTCTCTTACAGCCTTATGTCATGAGGGTCCGGCATACGTGACACCTTTCAATTTTAGTAGGTTCACGAAATTTCTTAATATGTTGCCTGCTGATTTTTTCGTCTTTGTTCTCCAGGGTTTTTTATTTTCTACTTTCGTTAATATCATACTTGTGTTTTGCAGCCTTGTCGGACAAAGCAGTTCTGTGTTGGGTTAGTGCTTTTAGAGGACACCGTAATAAATACTGCTGTTTGAGCTTTATTTGTATGATGAGGATAGCAACTTATCATTAACCCGTAATTAATGAGCTTTTATTTTAATGAACAGACAAAATTTCTGATAATGGGTTTATCATGCATGTGGATCAGGTACTGTCATTCAGTCCTTTCCTCTAGCTTACCATGTATTTTCTCCATTCTGTTGGGTACAGAGACCTCCGACATCACCAGCCTACGCTTGTACATCACTGAGGCAGAGACTAGTCAGGAGCCTGCTTGATTTTGTATAGCGTTGTATTCCACGTCCCGGGATTTTCCACAGACATCATTTTTCATTTCGCTACCATGATTTTTGTCCCGATTACTAGGAACTGCATTAATGCTTACAGTATTTGTAAGGAGAGGAGAGATGCTGTCACTCCAGCGATTTTTCTCTAGAAGAAATCTACTGCAGTCAGTAGATCAGATTAAGTCTGTTTGGGATGGCACTGAACTGGGACCAAGGCCACTCCAGATGCCTTAACTCCTGAAATTACTTGTAGGAAGGATTATTTTGGACTCTAGGGAACTAATGGTACAATATCATGCTTTGGGCCATACGTTGGGGTACTATCATACAGCTGGATCTTAATTTAAAACAGAAAAAGGAGAAAATGTTAGAGCAAAAAACTCTTTTGTCATCTCTCTTCTCCCTGGAGTTAGTCAAACTCACTAATTGCAGTTAATTGAAACAACACTGTCCAAACAAGCATTTTGACAGACTCAAAATTGGTTCCCCTTTTTCCCATTTAAAAAGTAATTACAATTAAAAATTGAACTGACTCGAAGGTCACGTTTTTAAGTTTGACTTGAAAAAACATATTTGCACTGAATTTCAGTTGACTGGATTTCACATGATGTTTTCCTGTGTAAATCTTTGGTTTCAGAAAGTCCTATAGTTGAGATGTATGCAGAAGATGTTCCCACTCTGTTTATTTCCTCGTGTATCACGTGGATCCAGTCAAGGCCAAGCACATGAAAACTTTCTTGCTGTATTTTCCAGTCATGTTACACTTAGCCAAATCATTATCCTTTATCGTAGCACGTTTAAGCGATGTGCTGTTAGCTCTCAGTTTTGCACTAAGCAGTATGAGCTCAGGACTTGCATTCTATAGACAAGTGCACTTACAACAGCAGGTGTGCACATGGCCAGCATGAGTTTTGGAGGACCTTCAGGAAACAAAATATCCTGGACCCATCCTTACTGTGTCCTGTGACCTCCCAACTGATAGTTAAATCAGTCTGGAAAACCAGCCATGCGATGCCAAAATACTGTAAGATCATTTCTTGATTCCTTTGGGAACCTCTGTGACTCAGACAGGTCTTTCTGAAGCATTTTAGACCCAGTTTTGTAATGGCATTCAGACATCTGCAAACACCAGTAAATAACTAATGGGATTTTCTAAAGTATCTCAGTTAGACCCGACTTGTGCAGCCTCTGTTGTGAAATCCACTAGGCTTGTGTTTTTTGAGTTATTTCTGGACATCCTTGTAAACACAGTCCTGTAGTAAATCTGACCCTAGATCGGATTAGTCACGTTTTATATCAAGTCCCATTTTGAAATGCATGCCTTTGACATTTTTGGTTTAAGTGACTTGCTCCTACTGTTGTAGCAGCTATTAATTTGTTACTTCTGTCATCTTTCAAGAAAGCGTCAAAGCTGCTGCAGTTTTGAATCCGCAAAGCAGTGTCCCTTGGTTGCTGGCTAGAAAACCCCATAAGCTAACTCATCAATCCCAGTTACAGGCAGTCCAACTGGTCCTTGCCGTAGGAAACGCTGAGCTTCGTCGGCTTCCGAGCAGACTGAGTGCTCACAGCACAGCATGAGACCAAGCACCAAGCACCTTCCGCTGAGCAGCAAGTGAGGTTTTTCCAACACAGTCCATCTGAGTTCCTCCCTCTCCCAATTTCTGCAAGTTTCTGTTGGAGGGCCTGCTTCTCTCTCACAAAGAAAAACCAAAATGTATGCACGGGTGCCCACGTCAGCACCACTGCTGCCCCTCCTCGAGCAAAGGGCGCTGGTCAGTGGAAGAGAGGGAGGGATCCATCTCTCAGCTGCCCAGGGATCTCATATCCACGATGGAAGCGGAACCAAACCAAACCAATTATCAGTTAAAATATGCCAGTCAGGACGCCTTGTCATGGCAGCTTGATGTCCCGTACTTTTCTGGAGAACCTGAATAAAGTCAGTTGCCTTTGCAGGGGTCTCTGCTTCTGTGACAACATGTCACCTCTTTCCCACAAATCACTACATACGTCATAAACAGTTAAATAATCCCGCACTTTCATTTCTCTTCAAATGGAAGTCAGACTGGCTGTCTAAGAGCTATTATCACCGCCTCTGGACCTCTCTAATCTTCCTTTAATTTTATTCTTCTTTTCTGACCAAGTGACTAGAACTAACTGCATTTTCCGGGGGAAACTGTACTATCAATGTACATATTGGCACCATATTTTCAGTGTCATTTTCTTTCTTACTTTCATATCCTAATATTTTGTTTGCCCTTTCAACTGCATAGTGCAGAGTGTTTTTACTGAGCTGCCTACAATAATGAACGGGTCTTTGTCCTGAGTGGTTGGTTAATTTAGTTTCCAATAAAGATTATGAATAGCTTAAATTATTACTTCTAACATATGGTACATTGTATTTATCATACACATTTAACCTTCAGTCGTGCTGTCCATTGACCTACCTAGCTTTACGAGGATGTCATTCAGTTCTTATCAAAGCATAACAACTTTGAATGTTCTTGAGTTATTCTCAGCCTTTGTACAGCTATTCTTGAGTTTTGAACGGAACTCTTTCTTTCGCTCTGTTTTTCAAGTCACTGGCAGATCTAGCATTGCACCAGAGCTGGGATGGCCACCCCATCTTGCCAGAATTCCTTTGCAGTATCGTCAATGAATCTCTGGCTGACTATCAATGTTCTCTCTCTTCAGCTCTTTGAGACCAGCCCTTCTTCCAGAGTTTATCTCCCTTTGTTCATCTGCACTATTACCAACCTGGCAGTTTCGATCCTGGAGTACACAGCCCAGTCCTTGCACAGTAGGTGATGACTAGTCTTCGTTATTTTAGCATAAAGTGCCCAGTATCCCAACTACTGACCAGCCATTCCTTGTTCATGGGGCTGGACACGTCTAACAGAAAGACATCTCATTTTTTTGTGAGGTTTACAGTGAGAATCCCAGCTCTGTTCCTAGGTGCCTTTCAACTTCTCCACCTGGGTTACCCTTACAGTGATAAACAGTATTAACAGTCACTTCTTCAGAGCAGAAAACCCATAGAAACCAGGCACCTTGGGTGGAATGTCGCAGGTGGCGCACGGTAATGAATCACATCCTCCACTGACTGAAGAAATCTGTTATCTTCTGAATGGCCTTTGGAAAAAGGCGAGATTAACGGCTTTGGCATATCCTGGCATCTTGGTTTCAAAAAAAACATCAGCACTACGTGTTGTCCCCGTCAGTGCACAGTGGGCAGCAGGGGAGGAGGAGAGATTATAGCAGGGGAAGGAGGGTTCAGCTCCTGCCGGCAAGAAGAATGCTTTGAGCGGAAGAGCTGGGTGCAATTCATCTTCCCCTGCCTCAGGCTTCTGGAAACAGGTATTACTGAGTCAAGGGGCCAGGGCCAGAGCCCTCCTGCCTGCTAGGTCCTTTGTGTCAGAACTGGTCGATACTGTGATGACAGCACTGCCTTTGGGAGAGCCTAAGAGTTGGTGCTACATAAAAAACAGGCAGAACAAGATAAACCGAAGAAGAGAATGCAGGAGGAATTAAACATTGATATACACAGTAAAAATTAGAGCTTTGCTAGCGTGTAAATAAAGATTGAGACATAGATAGATGGAAATGAAAGGAAGAAATCAAAAAACCGCTGTTGCTTCAGGGAACATTTCTCTCAAAGTATTTTAAAAGTGGCTCTTTCGGAACTGGCATGGGCTTATTTCCTCCTGATGCTTGACCACTGGCAGAAATCAAATCCTGTACACGCCATGACCACTGGGCTAATGTGATAGCTGAGCTCTCAAGTCCTTACGCCTATTACAGCATTATGAAAGTGTCTTCTCTGGGTGCTTGATTAGGAATCTGAAACAAGAGGGGAGAATGGGCCCTCAGCAATTCAGAATGAAAGGGAGGACTTGCCATCTTCAGTACCGTCACCAGCTTTTCATCTTCACATTGAGCCATGAAGTGGAATTATTCGCTGCTCTCAGGATGGGCACCCTACCAAAGCAAAGAGAAAAACACGTGGTACCCATCGGTCCAGAACTGTTTTAGAGGCCTGGTTATAGCTAGGTAGCCAGAAATTAAAACTCAGTGTGGGAGAATGTATGTTAACTGCCAAGACAGGATTCCTTGCAACTGTGTGTTAGGGAGGGGGAATCGTTTGTCTTTTATGGGGACAAACACCTATAACGTGCCCAGGTTCACTTCACTTGCAGGATCATTTGACCTAGTGAGGAGACACATTAGAAAGACACCGCAGAAGGAAGCCGAGGATATTAAACCCTTGTTGGTATATGGACACTAGTTAAGGACCTGTCACACTTGAGACAGAGTAAACGACAACCCATAATAGATCTGAATACTGACATTTATTTAAGAACTAACCACTACACACTGCTTGCAGCTGGCAAGTAGCAGGCTTGTGCTCCGGAGTACAAAAGTTCAGTTTTGGACATTCATGCACAGACACAATTATCTGTGGCCTGACAGCTTTTACAATGTAAGTGGCTTTTTTTTGCCCACCGGCCCTAATACTAGTGACACAAAGTTAGTGTCTGCTGCAGATCAAGAAAAGGTGAAGAAAGGCTAAGGAACCTGGCAAGGCAAAACAAAGGTATTAAGTGGTGTTTATTAAAAGTGAGACAGCATCCTTCAAATAGCTGAGTTATGTCCAGTGAGTAAAATTGAAAGGATCATAAACCCTGGCAGGTTAAATGTAAAAATAAAATAAGGCAGGCCCAAAACCAGAATGAGGAACAGGCTGTAAATGGGGTAAAAGCTCATAAATCCTTTTTTAAACACGTCAGCAGTAGGAGTGTCTGTTCAGCCATAGATTATCACTGCAAAAGACAAGGTAAGGCTG
>VZTQ01013165.1:20397-43813 GCA_013400755.1 Pelecanoides urinatrix
TCCCCCGCGGTTCGGGGCCCCCTGTAGTTTTGGGGCTCCCTGCGCGTTTCGGGGTCCCCCCGCGGTTCCGCCCCCCCGGCAGTGGAGCGCGGCGCGCGAGTCCTCCGCTCCTGCAGGGGCCGCTGTAGCGCCGGGCGGCGGCGGCCTGGCCAGGCCGGGGGGGGTCTCTCTTGTTCCGGCGCCGCGTGGTCAGCGCCGCGCGCCGCCGCCACAGCGGGAGCAGGAACCGGGAGCGGCGGGGCCCGGCCCGGCCCGGCCCCGCCATGTGGTTCATCTACGTGCTGAGCTGGCTGTCCCTGCTCATCCAGGTGGCCTTCGTCACCCTGGCGATCGGTGAGCCCGCCGCCAGGGTCGGCCGGGGACCGGGACCCTCGGGGGTGCCGCCACTCGGGGCCTGGGCCTAGTTGCAGGCTCCTCCCGGGGGCTGCCGCCATTTGCCGGGCGTTTCTCGGCAGGGGGGTGGCTCCGGGGAGGGGGCAGCTTGGGTTCCTGCTGGCGCTCGGTTCAGGGCCGCGGGTCCAGCACCTGCCGGGGGCCCGGGCCCGGCCGGGGTGTCCCGGGGTGCCCTGGATGCTCCGGAGATTGGGGCTCCCCTGGGTGCCCCCGCGAGGTTCCCTGGGTGCTCCGGGGACCTGGAGGGGGCCTGGGCCTGGCCGGGGTATCCCGGGGCCCCCTGGGTGCTGCACAGATTGGGGCTCCCCTGGGTGCCCCCGCGAGGTTCCCTGGGTGCTCCGGAGACCTGGAGGGGGCCTGGGCCCGGCCGGGGTGTCCCGGGGTCCCCTGAATGTTCCGGGGATTGGGGATCCCCTGGGTGCCCCTGGGGTTCTCGGGGTGCTGCACAGATTGGGGCTTCTCTGGGTGCCCCCGAGGTTCCCCGGGTGCCCCAGAGATTGAGGGTCCCCTGGGTGCCCCCGAGGTTCCCTGGGTGCCCCAGGGAGTTGGCTGAAGGCCTTCATGGCTGAAGGCGCCGGTGTTTGCCCCGGTCCCTCCCGTGCCCCCCGGCCCCTGGGGCTGAGCCAGGCGTTTCCCCTGCAGCTGCTGGGCTGTACTACCTGGCGGAGCTGATCGAGGAGTACACGGTTGTCACCAGGAGGATAATCAAATACATGATCTGGGTAAGTCCCTGCGCTTGCAGAAACGGGCGGCTCCTTGCCGATATCACGCCTGGGGCAGCAGCGGGGCTGGCGGGGCGGCTGCAGCGTGGGACGTCGGCTCTGCACGGAGGGGACAAGCTCTCGGGAAGCTCCCGCTTCCCCTGGCCCCAGGGTGGCTCCGGCTCCCGAGGAGGGAGGTCGGCAGAGGCTGCTTGAATCGGCACCTCGCTTATCCGGGGAGGTGGTGATCCTGCCTAACCCCTCCTGGGCGACAGCTCTCCCCCGTGGCTGGGGAAACTGAGGCCTGGGCGCAGCAGCAAGGTGGGATTCCCGTTTGGACCTTTCCCAAGGGGCCAGTGCCGAGTGGGAGGTGGGTGGGGAAATGCAGTGCTGTCAGAGCGCACTAAAAAATCACCTTGATCACGGCAGGATTCCTGCCTGCGCAGCCGCCCGCTCCCTGCACCCCGGCTGCGCCCCAGGCAACCCCCGGGTTCTCTTCCAGTTCTCCTCGGCCGTGCTGGTCGGCCTCTACCTCTTCGAACACTTCCCCGGTTTCATGGTGGGCGTGGGGCTCTTCACCAACTTGGTGTACTTCGGTTTGCTGCAGACCTTCCCCTTCATCGTCCTGACGTCCTCCAATTTCATACTGTCCTGCGGTGAGTGGGGCCGTCGCCTTCCCGTGGGAGTGGGCGCCGGGGTGGGAGTGGGCGCTGGGGCGGAGGAAGCCTCATCACCCCCATCACTGGGTGGGCTCTGGGTGGCAGCGAAGGTTTGAGTTTTGCTGTTGCAGCCATCGTGGCTTTTGGAAGGACTTTGAGCTTTGTGTGGTACTTTTTAATTGCTCTTTATGATGTGGCTGCGATAATCATGGGCTGGGCCTGCTGGCACGGGAAGCGCCTTCGGCTGTGTGCCCCGGTGCAGAGCCGGGGACGCCGGGCTTTGCCGGGCACCCTCTGCTTCACCCTCCGGCCCGTCCTGCTCCAAACGCAGGCGGCAGTGCTGGGGAAACGAGATCCCCGCTGTCCCAAAGCTCGGCGTCCTGCAGACCCCCCTGTTCTGGGCCTTCGCTGGGTCTTGGTAAAGAGCAGGAGGGATTTGAAGCAAACTAAAAAACCCGGTGCGTGTAATCACAGCCTGACGTCACGCTGGGCTGTGCGAGACGCTGCGTGCGTGTCATCGTAAGGAGCTGACGTTTAGAGACAGAAAAGCTTTGGGACAGGTGTCCGTAACTAATGTGGAAATTCATCAGGGTTACTGGAGAAAGTCCCGTTAGAAAAGCGCGTTGCCGAGCTTAAATCGGGGATTTTTATTTTTCACGTTTGCACCTTTCTTGTGGTATTTTCTGAGCCCTGTGGCTGCCGGGCTCCATCCTGGCTGGGCCGCGGGCTGCAAGTCGGGCCCGAGGGTCTCCCCTCTCTTCCGAACGGCTGGCGTGGGCGCGGGGTTGTGCTGCGGGGTCGGGCAGGGGCTTAAATTCACACTACCGATATTTTTGCCAAAGCGGGCAGCTTAGTCGTTTGTCTGCCGCGCTCGGCTGATGAACGGCCAGAGCCGTGTCGGGGGCTGAACCTGGGAGTAGCTCTGCCGCTGGGTCTGGGGTGGTGGGCCCGTAGCTCTGCCAATTAAACTGGGTTTTGGCTGCTTGAGTAGGTCACATAGTCTCCTCTCACTGCAAATTGCCGAGTCTCCTGCGTGTTTTAGTGTCCTGTGCATGGATTTGACTTCAGATCTCTGAGTGATTTGTAGTGACAACTTAAGTAGCGAATGGGCAAAATTTCTCCCAGCGTGACTTTCTGGAGTCCTTACACCTACTTCAGGGTGCTGCCTGTGTATGACTAAAATACCTTTGCTCCTCAAAGCGTTCGCGTAGGCAGGGTTTTATCCGCTGCCTGAAAACTGAGTGTGGCTCTCCCGTGGCGCGTAGATCAGGAGCTGCGTTTTCTGGCGGACCTGGACTTTCACCCTGATCGTCGGTGACGTCCGTGGGCTGGAGAGGATGATAAAGCAGGGCGGGACGTGGCGTTTCGTGTCGGGGCTGTCTCTTGCTGGGGCTGCTGTCTTGGCATCTGGAGTAAAAGGCAAAAGGAAGCTCCTGTTCACAGAATCACAGAATCACTGAGGTTGGAAAAGACCTCTAAGATCATCCAGTCCAACATCAACCCAACCCCCCCATGCCCACTAAACCATGTCCCCAAGCGCCTCATCTACACGTCTTTTAAATCCCTCCAGGGATGGGGACTCCACCACTGCCCTGGGCAGCCTGTGCCAAGGCCTGACCACTCTTTCAGGAAAGAAATTTCTCCTCATGTCCAACCTAAACCTCCCCTGGCACAACTTGAGGCCGTTTCCTCTCGTCCTATCGCTGTTACTTGGGAGAAGAGACCGACCCCCCCTCGCTCCAACCTCCCTTCAGGCAGTTGCAGAGCGCGATGAGGTCTCCCCTCAGCCTCCTCTTCTCCAGGCTGAACACCCCCAGTTCCCTCAGCCGCTCCTCATCAGACTTGTGCTCCAGGCCCTTCCCCAGCTCCGTTGCCCTTCTCTGGACACGCTCCAGCCCCTCCATGTCCTTCTTGTCGTGAGGGGCCCAAAACTGAACCCAGGATTCGAGGTGCGGCCTCACCAGTGCCCAGTACAGGGGCACGATCCCCTCCCTGCTCCTGCTGGCCACACCAGTGCTGATACAGGCCAGGATGCCGTTGGCCTTCTTGGCCACCTGGGCACGCTGCCGGCTCGTGTTCAGCCGCTGTCGACCAGCCCCCCCAGGTCCTTCTCCTCTGGGCACTTTCCAGCCGCTCTTCCCCAAGCCTGGAGCGGTGCCTGGGGTTGTTGTGGCCCAAGGGCAGGACCCGGCACTTGGCCTTGTTGAACCTCCTCCATTGGCCTCGGCCCATCGATCCAGCCTGTCCAGGTCCCTCTGCAGAGCCTCCTGCCCTCCAGCAGATCAACACTCCCGCCCAGCCTGGTGTCACTGCAAACTGACTGAGGGAGCACTCGATCCCCTCGTCCAGATCGTTGATAAAGATATTGAACAGGACTGACCCAACACTGAGCCCTGGGACCGGTCTCCAACTGGATTTAGCTCCCTTGACCGCAACTCTCTGGGCTCGGCCGTCCAGCCAGTTTCTTACCCAGCGAAGAGTTCCTGCCTCTTAAGAGCGAAGAGGTGTTTTTCTCCGCTGAGGACAGGGCTAACCCTACTGTCCTGGCCGCCTTTCAGCTTGACTTGGTTTACAGATGGCAGAAGAGCTTCTCTCCGCAGCAGCTGTCGGGGACGTGGGGTTTTTCGCTGCTTCTCTCAGCGCTGCGCAGCATTAGCAAGTGTCAGGCTGGGCTCTCCAGGCTGCCCTCGGGGACACGGAGAATAAAGCACCGGAGGGCTGGGGGGGGAAACTCTGGCTGCTCACACCATTTCTCACTAGATGCGTGAAAATATTTTAGCGACAGCAGGATTCCAGGTGTAGAGGGGCGGCGGGGAAGGGGACGCGCGGCAGGGAGGAGCTGCTCCTCGTGGGGTCTGCGGCAGCGGAGGTGGATTGTCCCCTTTCGGGGGCCTTGGAATACACCGATGGTATTTTTTCCAGGCTGGAGACTGACTTTGTGTTTTCCTTTGGCAGTGCTGGTTATATTCAATCACTACTTAGCGTTCCAGTACTTCGCCGAGGAGTATTACCTGTTCTCTGAGGTGAGAGACCTTTGGGAGGGAGTCGATCTGTGTTCTTCCAGCCAGAGACTTTTGGGAAGGAGTCGATCCCTGTTCTTCCAGCCAGCGTGGAGCTGCTGCTGGGAGGAGGGAGAGGAAAATGCCATTTTTTCGGTCAGCAGTAAGACACACTGAGGATATTTTTCGCAGCCCCTCCCTGGGGGTTCGTGTACTTGTTCCTTCAGAAGTACCAGGGAAGCTGCAGCTTCTTTTTTCGGGTGTGGACTTGGGGCTTTCTCAGCCAGCTGAAGGACAGAAGAAATATTGAATCTTAAGCACAGATTTTTTTTTTCCTGAAATGCTAAAAACTAGGAAAAATAGAGAATAATACTATTTTTCCTTTTTTTTACAAGCTAACCAGAAATCACTTCCCGTTTGGCATAATTGCTCCTCATTATTTTTATGTCTCTGACGTGCCGATTCTTCTGTCTCACCACCCTCACACCTGCCAAGATGAAGGTCCAAATTCACAGAGGGGCTTGTTTGGGCCCAACGGTAGCTGCCACTTGGAGCAAATTTTAAAAACAAACCGAAAAACTCCACCAAAATGAAAAACAAACAACCTTTTCATGAAGTTTAACACTTCTCCAGCATTTATGCGCACGGGGAGGCCGGTGCGGCAGCTCGGCGCCTCTGGACTCTCCCCAAACCACAGCGGCTGCTCCCCCAAACGCCGACTCCTCGTGCTACGCCAGCGTCCCACCCCAGGGCAGGAGGAGCAAGCCCAGGTCTTGACTCTTCCTTTTAGTCCCTGGAAGGTGTGAAGAGGATTTAATTAGTCATAACAGCACAGCCAATTTCCTGCTTGTTTAATTGTGCTCTTTAAATATCTGGGTTTTGAGAGCAGTAAAGATTCTCAGGTGCCCAGAACAGGAGCAAGGGCTTTTCCTGCGCGCCTTGTCCTTCCGAGGAAGTTGCTGGGTGAATTTTATCCCCTTACCAGCTTCGCGGCACAGAGAAACTCGGGAGAGGTTGAGTTGCGGTTCTCCCCCTTCAGTGCCCTTTCTCTCGAGGGGTTCAGGTGGAAACTCGGGGTGTATCCTAGGGAGGTGCAGCGGGGGCTGAGGCAGCCCGGACAGAAGTCAGCGTGTGGAAGGCCACGGAGCGCGTTGCGGTTCGGCTCTCACTGCCTCTCTTGCTCTGCCCGCAGGTTCTCGCCTACTTCACGTTCTGCCTGTGGTTAATTCCTTTTGCTTTTTTCGTCTCCTTGTCGGCCGGAGAGAACGTCCTGCCTTCCACGGTGCAGCCTGGAGGTGAGCGCTCCCGAGGCCCCGGGCAGACACCGGTTTCTGAGAGGGGCTGTGCTCAACACGCCCCGTTCCCATCGCACGGAGGAGGGAAGCGGGGCAGCTGGTCGGGTAAAACCTTCCAAAAGCTGAGGCGGGACAGGGGAGGCTTCTGCTGGGTGAGGGTGAGCAGAGCGGAGGGTTGTCCCAGCTTTACATCCTGCATCTCTCCCGTCCTGGGGCCCTGTCGCTTTCCCTGGACTCTCCCTACCGCTCAAGAAAGGGAGCTGGGGATTTGGGCTCCCTGGCAGCGGCTTACAGGAACACCCGGGTAGGCCAGATGTGAGCAAACCAGAAACTTCCGTGCTTTAAAGGCAGCTCATGCGTCACCCTGAAATCAAACAACCCCTCCCAGGGCTCCCGTGGCCGTCAGCGGGTTTGTGTTTAATTGTTCTTCCCTTCTCTCCGCAGACGACGTGGTCTCCAACTACTTCACCAAGGGGAAGAGGGGCAAGCGCTCCGGCATCCTCCTCATCTTCTCTTTCATCAAGGAGGCCATCCTGCCCAGCCGACAGAAGATTTACTGAGCCCCGGCTGCAGCCGGCGCCGGCTGCGGTGACGGAGCAGGGCAGACCCAAACTGTGCAGAGGGCTGCGAGGCAGCGCTGTCCCCAGCCCTGGCTCGAACCTCGATGTCTCTCGAAGGGATTTTGCCAGGGACACGTAAACTGGGCGATGGCCGGAGGTGCCAGCAGCGCGGGGAGGGCTCGCACCTTTTTATACAGCTCTGCTGATCCCCCGGGACTGCGTGCAAGGAGGATGTTTGGCTCCAGCCGAGCGCGAGGAGGGTCCAGCCCCCCGGTGCTGCCCACCCTGTTCGGGGACCTGGGAGACGTTGGCGTCTGCTGGGGTGTAAAGCCAGCGTGGTGTAGTTTGGCTGGGGGGGGGGAAACCGTTCCCTCGGTGTGGCAGCAGAACGCGCTTGATGTTTAACTGAGGTTTACACAGAGCCATTAATTAAAAAAAAAAAAAAAAAGAATAAAGTCACCAAACTTGTCAAACTCCCTCGTGTTCCCGCTGGGAGCGCCGGAGGATGCGCAGCACGCGTCGGGAGGGCAGCGCGAGGGCCGGCGCCTCTCCCTGCGCTCCGCAGCTGCGGGGAGGTGACCTGGAAGGACTCGACGTTGCTTTTTGTTTGGTTTTCATGTTGGATGTACCCACTTTCCTCTGGTTTTGCCAGAAGCCTGCCTGCGGGGCCGGGGTGCTGCGGCAGCGCTGGCCGGCTGAGCGAGGCCCCGGGAAGCCGTTTCACGGAGAGCGATTCTCCACAAGCGAGGCGCTTCGGCTCCCCTTGGGCATCGTCTGCTTGGCCTTCCCAGTGCTGCTGAGCTTGCCAGGTCTCCCTCCTGTCCTAAAGGGAAAAAAAAAAAAAGACATGATTATACTGAGAAGGAGGTGAACCCTTTGTTCTTTTTCCTTGTAATCGTAAAAAAAAAAACACAACAACTTTTTTTCCCCCCTTTTTTGCTTCGTTGTTGGTCACCTTCAGCCTGGGCCAGAGCTAGATCTCCCGGTGCTAGCCGGGAGCCAGGGCTGTGGGCGGCTGTAGCGCAGGAATGCCCCGGCTCGGCAGTGCGGTTTCACAGTTCGAGAAGGCTTTTTGAGGAGTTTCTGAAGGAAAACGGCTCATTTTGTGGCCAGTTCTGAAGGTGAAGGTGAGGCACGCGGTCCCGCCGCACCCCTCCCCGCCCCTGGGTCTGCGCAGGGCCCGCTGACGCTGGCGTGTTTCGATGCTGATTTAGTAGAAGTTTGGTTTCTGTTTGAGAGCTGCTCGTCTAATAAAGGCTATAGATGAAGTTCGCCTTATTAGAGAGGCTGGATGCGGTGGTGTCGGCTCCCGTGTTGAGTCGGTGTCGCGTGGGGAAATCGCCCTCTGTGCATGCTGATTGTTTTTTATTTTATTAGAGAAATAGCGGAGGACGAGAGAGCTATGGAGAGGACCGGAGGGCTGCAGAAGACACATTGCAGAGGCCTTGGGAGACGCTAATCACTGAGAGGCGTTAGCGGGAGGTGTATGTTCTCAGTACAGACCTCTGTTATCAGAGAAATGAAGGTAAAAGCACTGAAAGCAAAGCGGAGTGATTAGGAGCAGGCAAAGCACGCGAGAAGATGCACGGGCACGAGTGGGAGAAAACCACCGGCCGTGCCCGTCGCGCTGGGAAGCTCCTGGAAAAGCTGCTCCCCAGCTGGGGTGATGTGCTGGAATTTGGCTTCAAGGCCGCAGGGTGGGGGACGCCGGGCCCCTGCTCTGTCCCCTGCCCCGGCTCGCTGCGGGCCTGGGCGAGCAGCGGGACAGAGCCGGGTGTTTTTGCTCCCTTCCCTCATGGACAGGTTTAAGCTTGATCAAATTTAGGCTGAAAAATAGGTTTCCAGGCATGGAGGAGGGAGGTGAACGCCGGCAGTGCTGGCAGGGGCAGCGGGCTGCCGGGAACCTGCTGGGTGTGTGTTCACAGCTCTGCTCAAACTGCGGTTAACAGTTTCCATCGCCTCGGGCGCAGCCAGATGGGCCGGGGCAGGCGAGATCCGCTGGCCGGGGGCAGCAGGCGAGGCAAAAACCCCCCGGGCTGGGGCTGCGTGAGGCGCGGGGCACGGCCAAGGACGGGTTTTACATTTAGTTTTGTCTCTGAAGGGATGGAAAACTCCCTGAGAGCTGTGGCTGCCACGACGGGGAGAGCAGGGCACGACGGAGGGCTGGCCCCGGGGCTGGCCCCTTCTCGCCGTGGGGTACAGCAGTAAAAGCAGAGCCCCGAGACTCCTCTGCCGCTGAACCAGCATGTAAATGGGGAAGATCAGTAGCTTTAATGTCCCTTCTACCGAGTCTTTTTAATCCTCGTTTTCCCCTTCACTTAGCCAGAAAGCGAGGGTCGATTACTTTGTATTTTTCCAGATGACAACTCCATTTTTCCCTGAGTGCTACTTGTGATCATCGGGTGTTTAAGATGTTAATGACACACATTTCTTTGAGCTGAACCAGATTCACATAAGACGGTAACTGGATTATAGCAAGCAAAACCCTATAAATATTTAAAAGCCGAGCCTCAGAAATAGCCCCCCTGAAGGCTACGGCGGCGCGGGGAGAAGGTAAGGCTGCGGGGGCTGCGAGGAGCGGCTGGGCTCTCGTCTCCTGCCGTAAGCAGAGAGGTTTGGGGCTGGCTCCTGAAAACGCAGCCTCTCACGGGAGCCCGGCCGGGCTCAAAACAGCCCGTTCCCTGCCCTGAAACACAGAGACCCTGGGAAATCTGGTGAATAAGAGAGAAAAAATCGCTTGTTATTCACAGGGATGAGGCAAGGATGCTCCGGAGTCCAACCGCAGAGGGTTTGCAAGGAGCTCCAGCTTAAAAAGAATGATTAAGTATTGAAAAGTCATGTATATTAATACGCAGCTGCCCTCCGAAGCATCTCTGCTGGGCAGCTCTTCCCTCCGGAGCCTGGGGACGGCACAGCCGGCGGGGCACGGCTTTCCCGTCCCGCGGGAGCGGAGCCGGGATTGATTTTCATGGGTGTTTGGAGGGTGTAATCAGGGGAGAGGAATTCACTCGATACGGAGCGGGCGGCGCGGCGGTGGGAAAGGGCAGGCTGCCGATGAGTAACCGCGCTCGGGGGCCGCGGCATTTCCCCCCCGACGGCGCCGGGCGGGTGAGGCCGAATGCAGCGGGGATCGAAACGCCTGAGCCAGGTGGTGCTGGGAAGCACCCGAAAAGCTGGATTTGGAGAAATTTGGCTGGGGGGGGGGCACAGCCTGGCTCCAGCCTCCCTGGGCTTTCTGAACTGGTCGAGCTGGTCCCAGCGCTGTGGTCTCTTGCGGCTCTCACCCTCTTTTCCAGTAAGAGGATCTGTTCAACAAGCTGACATTCATCCTTTGGTGAGCTCGTACGTCTCGCGAGCAGCTTTTCCTTGTCTGCTTTCCACATGGCAGCCCTCAGGTGTCTGGAGAATCGAAAGGCCAGGAGAAACACTTGGTAATTGGAAAGATAAGTTCCTTGCCTTAAATATTTTAGTTCAAATTGTCTGCGCCTTCGAGAAGGAGAAAGAAAATGTGTTAAAAAAAAAAAGGCAGAGAGATGGAGTGCTGTAATACAGCGACTTGTCCTGGCTGTCCCTGGGGAACAGGGGGGACCGCAGCCACCGCCGGTGCCCCGGGAAGGGACCTGTCCCCTCCTTGGGCGCAGGGAAAACAGCTCGCCCTTCCTCCCACGCCCCTGTGGCCAGCGGAGTGCGTTTCCTGGCACGTCCTTATTCCTTTGGGCCGTTCAGACGGATCCCAGACAGCTCTTTAATTATTGCAAAAAGGCATCATGAGATCGTTGGCTGGGAGCGGAAAGTACATAAATCCAGGCTACAACTAACGCCTGCATTTTTAATGGGCGGAACAATTAACTCCTGGAAGGAGATGCAGCGTGGAAAGGGGACGCGCGGGAGCAGCCCCAGCCCTGGCTGCCCCCCTGCTCTCTTTAGAAAAGAAAGACGGGGTCCTGCCCCCAGGGTTGAGCAGCCCTGGCTCTACCCCTCTATAGGGGCTGCCAGACGTATGTGCCTGCTTCTATAGCGGCCTGACCCCCCACTAGTGACCGGCAACACAAACCTGACACCCTCCAAGTCCCTGCGGCATCGTCCGAAGACAGGGGTGGCCCCTCTGCCTGGGGAAGGAACCTTTGAGGACCCACCAGCCTCCCCTGGCACGTGGCTTCCCCCCCAAAACCGCGTGCGGGGGGATGCTGACGGCTGAGCCGCCGCCGGCAGCTCTGGTTTCTCGCAGGGTCGTGGTGCAGACCCAGCCCGTCCTCCCCAACAATTTATCTGCAATAAAACCAGCCCTGAGAGGAGAAAGGGAATTGCCCCGGCTAATGAAGCATCTGGTGCAAGGGATGAGGATGCTCTTGCTCTTCCCCCTGCCCGCAAGAAGGCGGCGGAGCTGGAGAAACCACAATTAAATTAATGCTGCTGTTCGTTGGATTTAAAAGGAAGAGCTGTGGCTGAAAGCTGCCGGGGCTGGAGGGAGGGCTGCGTTCGGCAGGGGGTGGGGGCAGCCCTCAACCCCCCCATCTCAGTGCTGACCCCCGGCTCCCAGTGCATCCCAGCGCTGCCGGGGGTCCCGCTGGGTGTTTTGGAAGTTGCGGCGGGCGAGTTCGAAGCTCGGCTGCACGAAGCCGTTCGCTCTGCTGCTGCGGCAGGGAGAGGGGATGGGGGGGACACCGGCGGGGCAGGGAGCACCCCTGGGTGCCCGGGCAGAGTGGGTGCCTTGGGACCACGGGCGCTGGGTGACCCCGTGGAGCAGATCCGTGCTCTTCACCTCCGATTACCTGAACGCACCGACGCCTTTCCCTTCATGGGAACAGCCCCGCAGCTCCTCCGGAGCAGCAAAGCTTTGGGACCAGCCTGGGAGCCGGCAGCTCGAGGGAAACCCCATCTCCTGTGGACCCCGATGCTTAAAAACGAGCACAGAGCATCACCCCTTCGAGTAACGGGTCTGCCGGCTCGCTGGGGACCCCAGCCTCGGCGCTGCGTGCCCAGAGGGACCCTTCACCCGGCCGGCACTGCTGGGTGAAGCCCGGTCGCGGGCACTCCCCGATGTCGGGGTACCGGGGGACATGGCTTCGACCGGACCGTGCTCCCCCAGGAACGGCCGGCCTGAACCTGAACCCCCCGGCAAGGTGGGTGCAGAGTGTGGCCCCACCAGAGCCCCGCGAGCCCTCCCCGGGGCTGGACCTCTCCTGCAGAGCTGGGGCTGCCTGCGGGATCGGGGGGAGCAGAGAGGGGGCTGTAACAGCTCCACCGGCCTCCGAAGCAAAACCCGAGACCCCCAGGGGTCTGGGGGCTTTCCTTCACCAGCAGCAGGCTCCACGCAAGGGAGAAAAGCGGCAGAGGAGGGTCACCGTGGGGGTCCCCATCTGCAGCCCCCCCATGCCGCCGGCCAGGACTCAGAGCTTTCCCGGGGGGCTCCACTGGCCCCGAGAGGGGTCTGCACCCCCCCGGCCGGCACCGCCGGCGCGCAGCGGCTGCCCGTGCCGTGGCTGGGCACCTCCGGCAGAGCGGGGCCGGCACCGCGGCGTGGGGGGGACACGGGTCACCGCAGCTTATTCTGCCCTGGCACAAGTCAAAGTCCCTTGGTTTAGGGCTCTGGGCGCCATTTACTGCCTTAAACACGGAGACTTGAGCCTGCAAAGGTGAAGGGGGGCACAAATATCTCCTCGCACAGGTCAGTGCCATGTTACCCGCGTCCCTGCCCAGCTCCGGGCACCCTGGGGTGGCAGGAGGGTGGGTGCCCCGCTCCGGTCCCACGAGGTCTCTCACCAGGACCAGTTTGCAGCAGCTCCACTGCCACCCACACCGGTCACAGCCCCGTCCCGCTGCCACCCCCGGCCCCGTCCCGCTGCCACCCCCAGCCTGTCCCGCTGCCACCCCCAGCCCCATCCCCGTCCCGCTGCCACCCCCTCGCCCAGCAGATGTGACAACCCGGTGTGCGGGGACCCGGTCCCACCTCGCTTTAATTAAAGCAGAAGAGGATTCAAGCTGCTGGAAAACGAGGGTGAAAGCTTTCCACAGCCGTCCCCGCCGCCGTGCCCCCCCCTCGCCCCGCCGTGGGTGGGCAGCAGCCTCTACCCCGGTTCCCCCCCACCTCTGGGCAGGCGGGCGAGGGGCCGGGTCCGGGGGAGGCCACCCGCCGCCCGGGGTCTGAACGGGACCCCGTCCCCGCTCCCCGGTGAGCGCCCGGATGGAGCCGTGCCGATGTCCTTGTCCCCTGGGGAGAGACAGAGAGAGAGGGGACACGGAGCGGGGTGAGAGCAAGAGCAGAGCCCGTGGGGACCCCCTGCCATCACCCGGCAGCTTGTCACCGGGAAGGGTGACAGGAGGGGACCGCAGAGCATCAGTCGGGCTGGCAGCGAGGGGACACGTCTGGGTGTCACTTCTGCACCAGTCCCTGCGCCTTCTCGCTCCGGGGGGGTCATCCAGCACCAGCCCCAGCATCCCCTCCCCACCCAGCCCCGCTCCGTACCAGGGTCCGGGCCCCCAGCACCCTCACGGTCCTGCTGCGGGGGGCCGGGGGCGGGCAGGGAGGCGTCCAGCGCCCGGCGCCGCCGCTGCAGGATGGACTCCAGCTGCCTGTCCCTGCCCTTCAGGCTGCTCTGCCGCCCGCCTGGCCTCCTGCTTGCCCTCTTCATGGCACCCTAGGGAACCCCCCACCCCACAGCGAGATGCTGAGGGGCCACATCCAGGCGCTGGGACCCCCGGGGCCACGCTCCCGGCCAGCCCCGACGCAGGGCGGCTGCAGGGGGGGGCAATGGCACCCAAGTCCCCACGCGCTGACCCGGCGTCACCCCCTCCTTGGGACAGGGACGCTCACCAGGACGCTCTGCAGCTCCAGCATCGCGCTCCTCCGCTTGCTGGGCACCGCCGGACCCTGCAGGAGGGGAGGGGGGAGATGCGGCCGCATCCTGCTCGCCCCGCAGCTCCCTGAGGCTGCCAACGCTGCCCAAACCTGCCCCGAGTCCCGGGGACGTTCCCCCACGGGATGGGGGTGCTGGGCAGCGGCCGAGCCCAGGTCCCTGCCTACCTGGCCCGGGGCCAGCCGCTCCTTCGCGGGCCTCAGGACCACCCCGTTCTTTATCCGCTCCATCATCTCCTGCACGGCTCGAGCTTTAGCATCGTCAGCTCCTGGCTCGCCTGCGCAGGGAGCACCGCGCTGAGACCCCACGCGCTCGTGACAGGGCTCAGTCCCTGCTGCGGGGGGGAGCTGCCACCTCCCCCCCGTGCCCGGGGACCCTCCCGCGAGGCCAAACCCGGCCACGACCCGGGGCTGGGTACGACCCTGCCAGGGCTCATCTCCCACCCGTGGTGCTGGGACCTGAGCACCCTCCTCTGGGGGGCTGGCAGGGTGCCCGTCACCCCACGACTTGGACCAACACTTTTGGATGGACGGGAGATGCCTGAAGCAGGGCGGCGTTGGCAAACCTCTGTCCCGCAGAAAGCCCGTCCTCCCCTGCCGCGGGGCTCTCCCGTCCCCATGGCCCTGCCAGGGGACCCCCCCGTGGCACCGGGACCCCCCCAGGACTTACTGCGCTGGGTGTTTGCCAGCCCCTTCCTCTGCCTGATCGCCGAGAGCGGGCTGGAAGGGAGAGGGGAGGTGAAAGCCCGGCTGAGCTGCTCCCCTCGCCCCCAAAAAGCCAGACGAGGAGCTGCCCGGACCCCCCCCAGCTGGCAGCCAGGCCCACCTCACCCTCCCCGACATCCCGATGGGGTCTGGCCCCCGCGGCCAGCTCTGCCCCCCACCCTGCACCTCCGGCCGGGGACGATGCCCGGGGACAGCCTGGCACGGCGGGCGAGGGCGATGGGGTTGGGGGGGAGAAGGGTTTGCCCCCAGCCCCCCCCGAGAGAAGCTGGAGCCCCTGGGCTGCCGGAGCTGCTTTCTGCAGGAGGTGACTGGGGTGTCCGGCGCTGTCACTTACTCCACGGGGACAACGGGCGGTGGCAGCGGCGGTGGCGGCGGCGGCGCGGGGGGCTCGGGGGTCTGCGGCGGCGGGTCCTGGGCCAGCTTCTGCCGCAGCAACCCCACTGCGGTGGGGAGCGGTTGGGGCCGCGCCAGGGGCTGGTGCCCCTCGGAGCCGGAGCCCACCCTGGCCATTGGGCACCCCTCGGGGTCCTGCCCGCGTCGGGCAGGGGTGAAACCACCCACCTTCCTCCTCCAGCCCCGCCAGCCGCCCCTCAGCCTCCCGCAGCCGCTTCTTCAGCTGCAGCTTCTCGTCCTCCGCCGCGGCCAGGGCAGCTCGGGCCACATCCAGCTCCTCCGGCTTCGGCCGCCTCCCCAGCTGCTCCTCCAGCTCCTTCACCTGCAGGAGCCGGGGGCTGGGGGGAGGCGAGTGCAGCCCAGGAGCTGGGACCCCCCGGGTGCCATCCCCGCCAGGGATGTGGATGCTCCACAGCCTCCCCCCCAAAACTGGCCACTTGGGAGGGACTTAGACTCATAGAAACATGGAATCATGGAATCACTAAGGTTGGAAAAGACCTCTAAGATCATCCAGTCCAACATCAACCCAACCCCCCCATGGCCACTAAACCATGTCCCCAAGCGCCTCATCTCCACGTCTTTTAAATCCCTCCAGGGATGGGGACTCCACCACTGCCCTGGGCAGCCTGGGCCAAGGCCTGACCACTCTGTCAGGAAAGAAATTTCTCCTCATGTCCAACCTAAACCTCCCCTGGCACAACTTGAGGCCGTTTCCTCTCGTCCCATCGCTGTTCCTTGGCAGAAGAGACCGACCCCCCCTCGCTCCAACCTCCCTTCAGGCAGTTGCAGAGCGCGATGAGGTCTCCCCTCAGCCTCCTCTTCTCCAGGCTGAACACCCCCAGTTCCCTCAGCCGCTCCCCATCAGACTTGAAGCTAATTTTAAGGCAATTCTTGGGTGGGGGGTGCCAGCCCAGTGTGGAGTAGCCCGGCCGTGGGACCCCCTCCCTGGCACCCAAAAACGCACCAGTGGAAATCCATGGAAGAACGACCCCTCCAGCATGGGATGGGCACGGAGGGGGCTGATCCCGATGGCAGCTGGTTCCCGCACCCCAGGGAAGCCACCACCAGCTGCGGAGCCCCCGCCATGTCACACACACCCCCCTCGGGGACGGCTCCTCACCCGCCGCTGCTGCTCCTGCCTGGCCTCCTCCAGCGCCCGCGTCAGGCGTCCCACCTCCTGCATGGCCGCCAGCAGCTGGGCGCTGGGCCCCCCGCTCTGCAGCAGGATCGTGCTCTGCCTGTTCGCCTCCTTCTTTTGCACCAGCATCTGCCCACGGGGAGGGGGGGGCAGGGAGGGACCGAGCCCCCAGGCTCGCCCCAGCGAGAGAAAAAAAACCCTTTCTGGGGAGGCTGGGAGCAAAACCCGTCCGACCTCATCCCTGGGGTGCCGGGGGACCGTGATGGGTGCCCGGGAGCATCCTCATCCTCTCAGGATCCAGGGTGCAGCCAGCAGTGGGATGAGTATTGGGGTGTTTGCACTGAGAGCAAGCAGCCCCCCCCGGCTCTCCCACCCCCCCGTGGGTGCCTGTCCCCCTCCCCCAGCACCCATGGGCAGGGTGGCCCGGGGCCCGGCCGCACCTCGTGGGCGAAGGCTTCGGCGTGCAGGCGCAGGTCCTGCTCCAGCTCCAGCTGCTGCACCGCCTCGCAGTAATCCTGGGTGACCATCTGGGACACTGCGGGGAGAGCGGGGGCTCGGCGGGGACCGGCACCGGCACGGGGGGGTGCGTGCCACCCCGGGGACCTCGGCTCAGCCACCTCCCGCGGACAGGGACACCCACGTCCCGGCAATTTGGCTGCAGCTCCCAGTGCTGCACCGTTGCCTTTGGCTTCACCAAACTGGGTGGCACTGGTGGCACTGGGGAGCTGCCAGCTGGTCCTTCGCCCGCTCGCTGGGGCGCAGCGAGACGGGGAGGGGACATGGGGACCCAGCACCCGACTCACCTCTCTTGAAGGACTTCAGTGCCCGCTGGCTGGTGCCCAGCGCTGCCCGCAGGCGCTGCCGCTCCTCCTGCCCCGTCTCCAGCTGCAGCCAGACCCCCCCCCCCTGCTCAGCCCCAGGCTCGGCCGGGGGGTCCCCCCGTGCCCAGCCCACCCCCCCAGGGCATCGGGGAGATGGCGAGGGGCTGCAGAGGGGGACTATCCTCCCCAAAAGCTGTCCTGAGCTTGGCAAGGAGCTCCAAGGATGAGCAGGAGCCAGTGAAGGAGGGGAATAAGGAGGATGATGAAGGAGGACCCTGCCCCGGGGGGGGGTCCTGCTTGGCCGGGGTGTCCCAGTGGGGGTCCCAGGAGGTACCTGGTCCTGCAGGTCCTGGTTCTGCCTCTGCAGCTCCTGGACCTGGATGGTGAGGTCCTTCCGCTGCGCCAGCAGCCAGCAGAGCTTCTCCTGCAGGTCTGGGAACAAAGGGGGGAGCAGGGTGGGAAAGGGGAGTGGGGGGTGGGAAAGGGGAGCGCAGCCCTCCCGGCGCCGGTCCCCGAGACCAGGCTGGTGGTGCTTCAGCAACCCCCTCCCCAGCTGACCCCCGTCCTGGCCGCGTCACCAGTGACCCTGTGGGAAACTGGTGCTGGGAGGTGACCCAGAGGGACAGACACGTGGCGATGGGGTGGAAGAACAACCCACAGGACACCGTGCTCAGCACCCTTCTCCCTGCCCAAAGCCCCCCCCGAGGGTCAGCCCATGGGCAAAGTCACGACATCACCTGGACTGGGGGGGGGTTCCCTGGAGTGGGGGGTCCCCCGAGGGGTGCATCCCCCCCAGGGGTGCATCCCCCAGCCCCCCGGGTGCTGACGGGCCGATGGGGCATCAGGCTGCAAACGCAGCCGAAATCACTGACATGGGAAAACAGGATGGGAAAGGAGGAAGCGCCACCAGCAGCACTTTCACTTCACCTTTTTCGCTTGATTTCAGCATCGCTTTCTAACTCTGCACCCGGAACAAGGCCCAGGCACAACCCAAAACCGCGGGGCCGGGCTGAGCCGGGCTTAGGGGACACCGGGATGGGGCAGGGGCCGGTGCTTTGCCTCTGGCTTCACCCTTTCTGGCTGGGGCGTAGGTGGGAGCCCCCAGCCCCGCTCACCCTGGAGCTGCTGCCCGTAGCGCTGGGCAGGGTCGGGGTCCTCCTCGGGGGGGTCCTCCTGGGGCAGGGCCGGGGGGGCTGCGGGGGCCAGGCTGAGCCGCTTCAGCTGTTTGTTCTCCTGCTTCACCTGGGGTGGGACGGAGACCCCCAGCATCGGGGGGGAGGCACTGGCACCCTTGCACCCTTGCAAGGTGGCTGCGGGCATGGGGGTGCTGGGGGGGACGGCGGTGGGGGCATGCTGCCCGCCCCTACCTGGGCTGCGTAGGCTTCGGCTCGCTGCCGGCACGTCCTCTTGATCTCAAACTCCATCTCCAGCGCCGAGAGCTCGGCCAGCAGCGCCTGCGACGCTGGCGGCGGTGGAGGCTGGATTCAGGCGCCCGCCCGGCCCTCGGTGCCCAGCGGGGGGTCCCGGCCGGCACCCTGCCCTCCTCCCTGCCCGCAGCCCCCACTGCCAAGCGGCCAGAGAGCCCTGCCAGCCCACCGGGACCAGGGACGGCACCCGGCTCTGCACCACGACGGGCATTTTCCCACTTGACCCATCACCAGGGGCTGCAGCGAGGGGCTGCAGCCGCCCCCGAGTCCCTGTAGGGGACCGTGCCGGGAGGTGACACCGGGGTGGGACGGGGCTCACCTTGCTCGAGCTCGGCCAGCCGCTCCTCCGCTTCGCCCACCTCCTGGCCGAGGGGCAGATGCTGCTCGGGGAGAGACGCGCATGTAGCATTGCCCTGGCACGGCATTGCTTTGGCACGGCATTGCCTTGGGATGGCATTGCCCTGGCACAGCGTTGTGTGGCACGGCATTGCCTTGGCACCGNAGCCGCTCCTCATCAGACTTGTGCTCCAGGCCCTTCACCAGCTTCATTTGCCCTTCTCTGGACACGCTCCAGCCCCTCCATGTCCTTCTTGTAGTGCACCTTGGCACGGCATTGCCTTGGCACCGCATTGCCCTGGCACCGCATTGCCTTGGCACTGCCTGGGTGAGCCCCGAGCCGCCCGGACGCTGCCAGCCGTGCTGGGGACACTGTGACCGTGCCACCCCGGTGATCAGCACCCCGGCATCACGGCGCACAGCGCCCGCCGGAGGGGAGGGCACGGGGGGAGCAGCTCTTCATCACCTCAGAGTTATGTGGGCAGGATGAGATAAAGCTGCAAACGAGCCTGTGAGTGATACCTGCACCATGGCCGCCTCGTCAGCGTCCTCTTCCTCCTCCTCCTCCTCCTCGCTGCTCGCCGACTCCTCGATGGCTGCGGGGGAAGCGCAAGCAGGACAGAAGGTGACCAGTGCAGGTGGAAACCCGGGAGGTGTTTCAAGCCCTTCGCTTTTCCCAGCCTGGCGCTGCTCTGCGAGGGGCAGGGGCTGCGCACCCCCGGGCCGGGCGCTGGCGATGCCTCTGCGGCCGCTGAGGAAAACGGGAAAGTGTCCCAAGGAAAACGGGAAAGTCCGTAGGGCAGGACAGCCCGGAGCAGGAGGAATAGCCCGCAAAAATCCAATAGCCCTTCAAAGGCGGCAGCCAAGGAGCGGAGGGTGTCGGAGGAAAGGGGCTGCTCGGAGAGGGGGAGCACAGCCGGGAAAAATCCCGGGGAGTGATTTCGGGTGAGGGAAAAGCCGTCCCAGAGCATCCTGCTGCCCCGGGGAGCCCTCGCCTGCAGCTCGCCCGAGAGGTGCCACCGCAGAGCTGTGCCCGTGCTGGGCTCGACTGGTGCCGGCGGGTGTGGGGGGACACCGGGGTGACACCGGGGGATGGACAGTCCCCAGCTTCAACCCCCACCACAGCACGGGGGTGACTGGTCTGGGGGGGAGCCATGTGCGAGACCGCATGGTGTCCCCGCAGACAGTCACTGGTGGGGGCTGGGGGTCCCCAGTGCGTGGGAGTGGGGAGCTGCTTCGTCCCCAAGTGCTGCGGGGTCCTCCCGTCACTCCCGCGTGGGGGGCTTGGGGTGGCAGCTCCCGGGGGGGCTGAGGTGCAGGAATCCGGAACCCGCCTCCGACCCTTCCCATCGCAGACCTAATCTGGTGGGGAATGCGCTCTGGAATCTAAATCCACCCCCCCCCCAGTTTGTAATCCAGCCTCCGCGACCTTACAGAGCCTGCAAGGGCCGGGGGGTCCCACAGGACGGGGTGCTGCTGCCCAGCAAAGCCCCAGCACCCTTCGCTGGGACCCCCGTGCCGGGACCCCCTGTGCCGGGACCCCCCACACCAGCAGCGGGGCTCGGGCCGTGCAACCCCCCCTTGCAGGGTGAAGCTGTACGAGCAGGCAAACGCCAGCAAAAGCCCTAAACCGGCACCTCCCGCAGCCCGGAGCGGCAGAGGGACGGACGGACGGATGGACAGGTGGGCAGACGCGCTTGGTGCCTGGCAGTCCACGTAAATACAACCATCGGCCCCGCCGCGACACGGGGCTGAGCGGAGAAAATCCCCCTCCAAGCCCGGTTCTGGGCTGGTTTTGCCTCCTGGAAACCATCTCGTTCAGCCCAGAGGCCACGGTGATGGTCACAGGGACAGCCACCCCCGCCACCCCGGGACGCCCGGCCGCGTGTGAGCCCCCCCCGAGCCCACCGCATCCACCAACACCCGTGGGGGACCTTACCTGCCAGCTGCCCCGCGCCTTCCCCAGCCCAGGCCATGGCGGCGGGGCCGGCGGCACCCAGCACCCCGAGCTCGGCGGGGTGCCTGCCCGCTGCAGGGAAGCGAAACCACACGGTCCTGAGCACCCCAACCCCGGCAGGGCTGGTCCTGCCCCGGCAGCGAGCGGGGGCTGGAAGGGGGAACCGAAACTCGCTCTGCCCCGACCGCGAGTCGCTTTGACGTGGGGAGATGCTGCTCAGGACCTTCCCCGTGCAGCGCTGCAGCAAACACCCCCCCCCCCCCACGGCCTTTACGCCGCCCTTAAAATTAAAAAAAACCGCTGCGGTGCGAGATGGCGGCTGTGCCAGGGGAGCTGGGGCAGGTTCCTGCACCTCCGGCGAGGAGCTCGGGAGGGAGAGCTGCTCCCGCAGGGTGCGGGCAGGATGGGACCGGACCAGGGTGCTCAGGGCAGGGAAGGAAACGGCCCCGCTGGGAAGCGCAAGAGCACGGCGGGTTTTTGGTGCCCAGGCTGGTTTTATTGAGCCAGAAGTTTCTCACTGCGTGGGGACCCGCAGCCCTCTGCACCCTCCGGGCAGCTAACCCCGGCCGGCCCCACCGGAGGGACCTCTGCAGGCTCCATAGGGGTTTTTTGGGGGAGGCAGGGCCGCTCCCCAAAGCTGGGGGGGGTCAGAGGGCCGTGCTGGCCGGCGCCACGGCCTCGCGCGGGTAGTACTCGGCCAGGATGCTCTCGGGGATGCGCTTCAGCAGCTGCTTGGGGAAGATGCGCAGCAGCTGCCAGCCGATGTCCAGGGACTCGAAGATGCTCCGGTTCTCGTAGGGACCTGGGAAAAGGGGGAGATGCTGGGGATCCGGTCCCGAAACCCGGCTCCGGGGCTGGGGTCCGGCCGCCCGCCTCACCCTGGGTGATGAACTGCTTCTCGAACTTCTGCAGGAACTCCAGGTAGAGCAGGTCGTCAGGGGAGAGTGCCTCTTCCCCCACCACCGCCTTCATCGCCTGCACGTCCTTCCCGATGGCGTAGCAGGCGTACTGCGGGCGGGCGGCCGTCAGGACGGACGGACGGACGCTCGGTGCGAGCCGCCGGGGCCGGCAGAGCCGGGGCAGCAGCGCAGGCTCCCCCCGCCCGGCTCCGGGAGCAGGACGGACGGACGGACGCTCGGTGCGAGCCGCCGGGGCCGGCAGAGCCGGGGCAGCAGCGCAGGCTCCCCCCGCCCGGCTCCGGGAGCAGGACGGACGGACGGACGCTCGGTGCGAGCCGCCGGGGCCGGCAGAGCCGGGGCAGCAGCGCAGGCTCCCCCCGCCCGGCTCCGGGAGCGGCTTAAGGGAAACTCAGCCCTCGCCCGGCCGCTGGCTGCCCGGCTGTGTCACCCTGCGCCTCGGGGACGCCCCGAGCAGGGTCTGCACGCCCCGCGCTCAGCCTGTGTGACCAGGCACGTTTCAAAGCCCTCTGGTCTCTGCGGCATCCACAATTATATATAGTTATGTTATATAGAATAATATAGGCTGCATGGAAAAAAATCCTGCTTGCTGTCAGCCTGGGAGTCTGGCAGCAGGAGAAGCTACAGCTCTGCCCCCCCAGTTTGGGGCTTTGCATCCCCTGGAATTCCCACTTCCCAGGGCAAAGCATCCCACCCCCTTACCCCAACACCCCCTCACGGCGAGGAGGTGCCAAAAAAGAATCGTAGAATCATGGAATCACTAAGGCTGGAAAAGACCTCTAAGATCATCCAGTCCAACATCAACCCAACCCCCCCATGGCCACTAACCCATGCCCCCAGGCGCCTCATCTACACGTCTTTTAAATCCCTCCAGGGATGGGGACTCCACCACTGCCCTGGGCAGCCTGTTCCGAGGTTTAATCACTCTTTTATTAAAGAAATTTCTCCTCATGTCCAACCTAAACCTCCCCTGGCACAACTTGAGGCCGTTTCCTCTCGTCCTGTCGCTGTTACTTGGCGAGTAGTAGCTTGAGCCCATCACGACCAAGAGCGGCAAGATCTCAGCCCCGCGCAGGGGGAGGAAGGCTTTGAAGTGGCAAATAATCCCACTCCCCCCGCCATCATCGTCCCCCTCCCGCCCGGCCCTTACCAGCTGGTTGGAGACATCCCCGTGGTCCTTCCTCGTCATGCCCTCCCCGATGGCCGACTTCATCAGGCGGGAGAGGGAGGGCAGCACGTTGATGGGGGGGTAGATCTGCGGGGCGAGAGGGACCCCCCCCACCACAGTTGCCTGCTGCCAGCCCTGCCGGCTGCCCCCGGCACCCCCCGCCCCGGTGCTGGCGCTTGGTTCCCAGCCCCAGGCGATGGCAGCGGGCACGGCGGTGCCGGATCCATCCCCGCTCCGTTGTGGCACGGGGCCGGGAAGGGACCCGGGAACCAACCTGCCTGTTGTGGAGCTGCCGGTCGACATAGATCTGCCCCTCGGTGATGAAGCCCGTCAGGTCGGGGATGGGGTGGGTGATGTCTGGGGGGAAAGCAGGGTGGTGTGAGCCCCGAAAGCGTGTCTGGCTGCTGGACACGGCCGTGCCCCACACTGGGGCACCACGGCCCCGGGAAAGCTGCACCGGCCAGCGGCTGTGAGCAAGAGCCGGTTTCCCCCATCACCGGGCAGAAAACTGCCTGGTTTGGACGTGCCGGTGTGCGCACGCACCCCCGGGCACCCCAAGTCTGAGTCCCCCCCCCAACCACATCCTTTGGCTGCAACCCAGCGCTCTGCTCCGGCTGGGGGGGGCCCGGAGGGACGGCATGGGGGCAAAAATAACCCTAAAGCATCCCAGCTACCCTTACAGATCCCACGAGCTCCCCCAAAACTTGTTAAACCAAAACAAGCCGGCATTTCCCAGCCCTGCGGTTTCCCGGTGCAGGCGCAGCGGTGGCACCGCACACCCCTGGGGGCCCCCCGTGCCCCCCCCGGGGCCGCTGACCGTCGTTGGGCATGGTCAGGATGGGGATCTGCGTGATGGAGCCGTTCCTGCCCTCCACGCGCCCGGCCCGCTCGTAGATGGTGGCCAGGTCGGTGTACATGTAGCCGGGGAAGCCGCGGCGGCCGGGCACCTCCTCCCTGGCTGCTGAGACCTGCGGGACGGGGGGGCTGCATTAGTGCTGGAGGGGGCTCAGGCACCCCAGGCACCCTCAGCACCCCGGGCACCCCAGGCACCCCAAGTACCCCAAGCACCC
>VZTQ01013165.1:64757-100679 GCA_013400755.1 Pelecanoides urinatrix
AGGGGTCTGCACCCCCCCCCCGGCTGCGGGCTCTGGGTGCGGGTGCAGGGGCAGAGCAGGGCTGGGATCAGGCCGGGGGGCTCTGGGTGGCTGTACGGCATCTGGGATGGGGGCCTGTGCCCAGGGCCGCCCTGTGGGGGCTGGGGGCGGGGGGGCGAGGTCGAGCAGGCAACGATGGGCTTCAAAATAGCTCCCTGCAAAGCCCCCCACGAAAGATTCTGGTTCTGGGAGAGCCGTGGTGGAGAGCGGCTCAGCCGCGGCTCCCGAAGGCGATGGAGGAGGAGGAGGAGGAGGAGGCAGGCAGGAGGCAGGACATAACTTTTATTAACTATTAGAAACCATAAGAAACCACATTATTCGTTAAAGTTTTACATCCAGTACTTTTTTTTTTTCCTCTCCCCCCAGTTGTACAAGCCGGGAGGAGCTGCTGGAGGCGAGCAGAGCGGGGGGCCGGACCTTCCTGACCCCCCCGGGACCGCTTCGCTGGGGATGTCTGCTTTGGGAGAAGAAACTTTGGAGAAGCAGCAGCTTTGGATCAGATTTGGGACCTTTGCGAAAGCAGCATTTGGATTTAAATTTGCCATTTGATTGCAGGGCAGCCCGTGGCCTCGCTTTCCAGCTCTCCCTCCGGCCGCTGAGCCGCGGGAGGAGGATGCAGGAGACCCAGGAGGATGCCCCGAGCTGGGCAAACGCACCGGGGACCCCCCGAAACTCCCAGGCTTTGGGGGCTCTTTTAAAAATACAGTTGGACCTTACTTTCTCTGAAATGCCCCAAAACCTCCTCCGCCTGTGAAGGGGCAAGGGGGGGGGCACTTCTCCATCAAACCGGACCGAGGTTCCTCCCAGTGAGCCCAGGGTGGGAGGAACCGGGGTCCGATAACCTCGGGAAATTCCCGTGGTTCAGCCATTCCCGGGGAGAAGAAGGAAAACCAAAGCAAACCGAGTCCCGGGGGGGGTTGCAGGCAGTGCTACCTGCCGGCACCATCCCTCCGTATCGGCCCAGCCGGGGGGGGCACGGCTCCCCCGCTGCCCGCTCTGCCCGCCTCGCCGTCGTTAAATACCGGGGAAGGATGAAGAACGGCAATATAAATATAAATTAAGTGACGAGGGGAAGGGAGAAGGTTGTTGTCATGTCAAAAATCCAAAACCTCGGTCAAACACGTCGTCGGGGCGTCGGGGTTTGAGCACCCCGGGGCACCAGGAGGATCCGGCAAATTCCACACTGAGGGAGAGGTAGGGAGGTGCTGGCAGCGAGCTGTGGTCTGAGCCGGGCTGGGAGAGGGGAGCTCGTCACCGTGAGCCAAACTCTGTCCCTGCTTTCTGCATCCCCGGGCAAACCCTGCCTCAGTTTCCCCACCAGCAGCCGGAGGGGTGCCGACCCCTGCTGAGCTCCGCAGAGCAGCACGAGACCTAAGGGCTCGCTCCCGTAAAGTGCTCCAGATGTGAGGTGAACAATAAATACTATTTCATAGAAACGCTTGATTTAAAGGAAAAATAAAAATCACCGAAACCTTTTCATAAAATCATTTATTTTAAATATTTCCCTGCAAAATCCTGGGAACATGCGGGCTAGCGGCTGTGTCCCCCGTAGGGACCGGTCCCTACGGAGCAGCAGCCTGGGCGGGGGGGCTGCAGCCCACGCAGCGATGCTCAGCCCGGGTGCTCAGCACCTCTCAGGGCTAGACCCTGGTTCTGCCAGGCGATGGGAGCAAGGGGGGGGCTCGCTGCAGTGCCAGCGCTGAGCACCCAGCACCCCAGGATGGGGCTGGGGGTGCTTCGGGCTCCCGCTGATGGCAAAGAGCCCCCATGGCCCAGAGGGGCAGATCCCAGCACCACAACTGCCCACGCGTCTGCATCCCACTCCGTGGGGTTTCCTTGGGGGGGGGGGGGGCAGGATGGTGGCCTGGCCCCAGCTCGCCACAGCCCCCCTGGGAGGTCGGAGGCTCCTCCAGCATCCCCGGGGGTGGGACAGCACCAAAACAGGGTCCGGGGCGGTGGGTTGGCTCTGGCGCGGAGGAGCCTGGGGATCTCATGAGGCAGGGACCACCGGTGCGGGGGGCTGGAGACATCACCGGCACCATCGGTCCCCCCCAGACCTCCCCACCTCCCCTGGCCGGGGGTCCGGGAGGACAAGCATCCCATGGGAGCTGTGCTCCCCGCCGGCGGAGGGGAGCTGGACCCCACAGCCACCCGCACGCTCCCAACCTCAGCCAGCCCTTTGCGGATGGGGAAACTGAGGCCCGACGCTTGCCCAAGGACACCATGGCCGGGCAGGGACAGAGCCCGGCGCTGCCCTGCGCTCTCCCTTTCGGGGTGCCCAGCTCCGCGGGGTGACGGCCCAGCAACCCCCCAACATCCCCCCCAGCTGCTCCTCTCCCAGCCCGCACAGCACGACCACAGCATCGTCTTCCAACCCCGAACGGGGAGGGGGGGACGCGGCCCTGGCAGATCCAGAGGCATCGGCGAGGGACAGGACAGCGCCGGTGACACAGGGACCCCCAGGGACCCCCCCCCAGGCGTGACGGGGTCCAGGAGCTGCAGGGTGTCATCCACGGGCGTACCGGTGAGCCTGGGGCGGGGGCCAGGCGTGCACGCTCACACGCGTGTGCACGCACACGGACACGCAGCCGGGCGGGCGGTAAACGCTCTTCCACATCCCCCTTGCCAAATCAAACCCCGGTGCGGGGCGCGGGGTGCGTGGGGGCCGTNTCATTTTGATTTAAGGGCTCGGCTTCTTGCTGGGTATAGAACTGTCTTTCCTTTCCAGCCGCGTGTAAGGCTCAAAAGCAGAAGTGCCCAGTCCGTAAGCGCCCGGGAGGTCGTGCAGGCTGCCCAGGAGCGGCCCCCCAAAGCACAGCGGGGCGGCCGGCAGCCTGGGCGAGGAGGAAGAGGAGGAGGAGGAGGAGGAGGCGAGAGAAGGGACCTGCAGGCTGAAGGCTCCCGGCCCCGGGGGGCTGCTCCCGCCGCCGAGCCCGGGGGAGGTGGTTCCCGGGGTGGCCAAGCTGGATCCGTTGCCCGTCGGACTGCCGATGGGGTTGGAGGTGGGGGAGAGGAGGCTGGGGGGGGCCGGGACGGAGAGGAGCCGGCCTTGCTCCAGCAGCCGGAGGATGTTGCAGGTGGCGAAGGACTCGGAGGTGGCGGCGGAGCGTTTCTCTGAGTCCCTGCTCTGGTCCTTCTTCTGCTTGGTGCGTCGGTTCTGGAACCAGACCTTGACCTGGGGGGGGGGAGCGGGGGGACGGGGCAGGGGGACAGAGAGGCACGGACGGAAAGAGAGCGCGGGGGGGCCGGGGGGAGAGAGGCGAGAACCAGGAGAGAGTGAGAGATACGAGAGAGAGAGAGACGTATTAAAATAAACGCCCAAGCCAGATCCATCCCCCGCCACAGGGATTGCGGAGAAGTCGCTCCCGCCTGCCGCTTCCAGGGAAACGGTGAATTCCTGCAGGTGCCAGGAGGGAGCGGGACAGGAGCCCGGGGATGGGAGCCCAGGGATGGGAGCCCGGGGATGGGATCCCAGGGATGGGAGCCTGGGGATGGGATCCCAGGGATGGGATCCCAGGGATGGGAGCCTGGGGATGGGATCCCAGGGATGGGAGCCCAGGGTAGGACCCCAGGGCAGGACCCGGAGCCAGGAGCCCGGGGCTGAGCCACCCCACCACTGCCCGGCTCTGGCTCCAGGGCAGGACCCGGAGCCAGGAGCCCGGGGCTGAGCCACCCCACCACTGCCCGGCTCTGGCTCTCCCGGGGGGAGCTGAGCTACGGGATGTGCTGGGTTCTCCTCTGTCATCGTCATCAAACCCACGTTTGTGTCCCCACCTGCAAACCCTTCCCTCGCCGGACCAAGACGTGAGGCGGGGGTGGAGGGTCCCTGCCCTTGCTACGGTGCAGGGGAACACGTTAGGGGACAGGATGGCTTCTGGTGGCCCCGCACCTCCGGGCACAGAGCCGCTTCCGTGCCCGAACCCAGCTGGGGACCCCCCACCCCAGCCTGCCTCTGGCCAAAGTAAGGGGCGAGTCCGGGCTGAGCCCCCGTGGGACCCCCAAAACTGACTCACCCGGGTGGGACGTGGACCCGGTCCCCAGCCCGCGGCTCCCGTCCCCCTGCGGCTGCCCCCGCACCCCCTAACCTCTCCCCTGGGAGGGCAGCCCCCCGCTTCTGTCCCTCCCTGGCAGAGCAGAGGGGTAGGAGAGGCAGAGAGAGAGACAGAGAGAGGCGTGAGGGACAGACAGACGGACGGAGGTGGAGGTGAGGGAAGGAGACGGGTGGGGAGACACTCGGATTAGAGCTTGGCGGACGGGAGCGCACGAGTCGGGCGCTTGCCGGGAGTAAATCCCAGCACGTTGGGCACAGGCTTTGTCCCCGTCTGCTCCGGGGCCAGCGGGTCTCAAACTCATCCGAGTCATCGGAAACTCACTGGTGCAGGACGGTCGCTCACTGACACAGCCCTCGCGCCTCCTCCGGCACAATAGACCCACAGTACGGAGCTAATGGAGCGTGGGGGTCTTGGCCCCCCCGGCCCCTTTCCCGGGACGTAATAGCGGAGCCGAGGTCTGGGCGAAGCTGGGGATGCTCGGGGAGGAGCGGCGGGAGATGCTCCCGCGCGATGAGGGGACGCCAGGACCGCGGGGCTGAGCTAACGTCCCACAGCCGAAACCTCCTGGGAGCACGGGCCACTGCCAGCCCACGTCCTCCCCCACCCCGATCCTCCCCCCCTGACCCGCAGGGTCCCACGCGGAAGCTCTTGAGGACATTCCCTGCCCACGCAGGGACCCTGGATCCCTCGTGGCACCGGGACCCACGTCACAGCCCAGCTGGGTCCCCAGGGCTGACGTCCCCTCCCCACCGTCCCCCTCGGTCCCTCCGTGCCGGCGAGAGGGACGGGTTGGGGCAGGGCTGAGCGCTCCCACGGTGCCGCATCCCGGGGCACGGCGACCTGACGCAGAATTAGCAGCCCAGCAGCTTTTCTGGTGGGGACCTGCTGGAGCTGCCGAATTCTGGGGAGCACAGAGACCCCTCCCCCAGCACAGGCGGCGGGGCCGAATGGGACTTGGGCAGCCCCGCAACCCCGCGTCATTATTGACGTCTTAACGAAGGTCTGCTGTAAGTCCATACGGAACGCACGTCCCCAGCGCTCTCCGCTCAAACCATCCCTCAAGCAGCCAGCTCTGGAAGAGCAAGACCTTAAAAAAATCCCTCTCGGCAGGATTATCTCCTCGAGGATGGGCGCGAAGTGCCCAGCAGCTGCCCGCAAATGGCGTTTTCCAAGCCCAGCCGGGTGCAGAGCAGGAGGTGGCAGCGGGTTCCTCGTCTCCTCGGCGGGGAGGGTGCACCAGCACCAGCACCCACCCTTCCCGCACCCAAGACCAGCGCCCACGGATCGGGCTCAGCACCTCCTGGCCTCTCCTGGGTGCTGCATCCCGGTCCCAGCCTCGCCTCGCTGTGCTGGAGATCGAGGGATGCGTTGGAGCCCATCCTCTCGGCTGAGGACCATCTCCCATCCCTGAGCACCAAAGCAGGGTGCTCCGGGCCCCGCTGCCACAAGCCAAACCCTGCTTCCTTCAGCCCGGCGTCCGTCCCAGCCCGCTCCAGGGCTTGGGAAGCCACCAGCAGCTTTCCCCCCCACTCCCCCGGTGCCTGCACCCTCCCGGTTGGAGTGCATCGCCTCCGGGTACCCTGAGATGCCAACGGATCTCAGTCCTCCCCAGCCGCACACGGATCTCAGTGCAAAGGGAAACTGAGGCACAGACAGCCCTGCAAAGCTCTGCATTGCAAAGCACTCTGAATCGCAGCTTCTAACGGCAGGAGGAGGCCGCAGGACATGAAACCACAGAATCAATAGTTTGGGTTGGAAGGGACCTTTAAAGATCATCCAGTCCAACCCCCTGCCGTGGGCAGGGACATCTCCAACCGGACCAGGTTGCTCAGAGCCCCGTCCAACCTGACCTGGAATGTTCCCAGGGATGGGGCATCCACCACCTCTCTGGGCAACCTGGGCCAGGGTCTCACCACCCTCAGAATAAAAAATGTCTTCCTTAGATCCAGTCTGACATCGTGCTGAGCAGCGCTGGCCAGGGCAGGGTGTCAGTCCATCGGTCACTGACTTCGGACAAGCTACCTGAGCAGAGGCACGGCCCCGTCACCACGCGTCGGAGAAGGGCAAGCAGAGACATCAGGGCGTCCCGCAGAAGGAAGGACCAAGCCCCCAGGGAAGGGGCCCCGCGGCTGGTGCAGCCAAGGGGAATGGCCACGGGCAGTCGGGGCTTCTCCTAACACAAGGACTCGGTGCCGGTGAGGCCGCACCTCGAATNAGGAGGCATCAGGAGTGGTCACCAGGTAGCGGCTGGAAACGCGAGCAAGGCGGGAGGCAGAGCCTCTTTGGGCCGCACAGACGGTGTCAGTCCCTGCCGCAGGGCACCCTGGAAGCCAACACGCAAGTGGGCTGAAGAAGGGACTCAAAAAAATGCAGGAGGACAAAGTCAGCAAGACTTAAGGTGATGCTCTGGGTACCTCCTCGTGGCGAGCGCTCCCTAAGACGCTGAAACGACAGGGCAAGGCTGGGACCACTTGACACCCCACGCACTCTCTACTCCTCCACCACTGGCCACCAGTAGAGACGGGTTCTTCAGCCCTAAGGTCACCTCTTACGTTCTGGTTGTCTTCTACAGGTTGTGAAAAACAAACGCAGCTCAAGAAAAGCAAAGGGCCCTTGTCAGGGTCTCCAGAGGTCTGTCCGATTCCCCCCCTCCACCTCTGCCTTTCCGTGGGACCTCATTTTTCCTGGGTGTTTTGGCTTTTGTTCTGCGCGGGCTCTGTGCTGCTGCCGCTCCCGGGAGCTCTGGGTCGGCTGGGGAGGAACTTTGCAGGGGCAGCAGTGGGTGGGACGCTGAACACCAGCGATGAACAGCAATAGAGGTGGGCAAGTCCAATAAAGAGACGGATATAAATTAAAGTGGATATTAATGTGCATGAATTCCTGGTGCCAAAACGCAGTTCCACACCACTGGGGACATGAGGGGAAACGCTAAAGGACAGGAGGGAGAAAGGGTTGAGGTGACACCGGTCTCAAACATCATGATGTGGGTTTCAGCTGGGGAAGGGGACCATTGGGTTCCTCCTTCCCAGTGCTGCTGCTGGGAGACCGTCCCAGCACCTTGTCACTCCCAGCCTGGACATCCTCAGCTCTCCCTCCTTCACTAGGGCTGGCTGATGCCCTGGTGATGGTTGCACCTCCATTTATCAGTTGAGGTAGAAGCTTTCTGTAGCCCTCCCTGCCTTCATTCTATCTCTGATCCTCCTGCAGGAGGTTCTCCCGTCCTTGACCCACCTCCGCACGTCCTCTCCGCACCCATCACCCCTGAACACCGTGGCCCAAGCTGGATGTGCTAAATAAGGTTTCCTCATGCCCTGTGGAGTGACATGAGCTCTTCCCCATCTGCACCGGTGACATATCAGATGAGCAGGATCACATTCGCCTTCACGGCTAAAGTTCAAATACAGCTTGTCATCAATTAGTAGATCCATGTCCTTTTCATCTTCCATTATGATCAAGCCCCGAGTTCCTATCACTGGACATGTAAATAAGCTCAGCCAGACGCAGTCCTTGACAAGTCCATGAATAATTTCCCTCCAGCCTTGATCCTTCGTCTTTCAGCAATATCCTCCACCCCCCTGCCTCCATTAGGGTTTCTCCTCCACGCTGCGAGTTCTCCACTCATCTTCTGCTCCGGTTTCATTCACAACTCCCCATCAGCCACCATAGCACGCGCTTTGCCAAAGTCCGCTTTGATGAGATTGGCTTCATTTCCTTCTCTAAAAAAGTGGTTTTCTTCCTCGTCCAAATTACTGGTGCGTGCCTGATGACACCCTTCCCGGTCTGGCCTGGGGAAAAGGCAGGGAAGACCATGCTGGCACATCCCTGGTGGGCACCACACCTCCAGCATCTCTGGAGGAGGTAACGTAGCCCCGTGTGCGATGTTTTGCTTCTCAGTTATCGACCCGGTGAGCTATGGTAGTAACTGAAGGGCTATGGGAGGAAACCAGCCACCTCCAGCTCTCCTGCCAGACTGGGGGGGAAGAAGAACGTGAGACCAAGGACACCCTTTCCCTAGGAATGGAGAGAAAGGCCAATTCCCAGATGCGTCACGCTGGGGGACAGCCAGGACAGATAGCTGGGGAGGGGAAGGGTGGGGGGGAGAAGCCTCCCCCTGCTCCGGAGGAGTCCCAGCAAGAGCCCATGGCTCCCCGTGGCTGTGGGATCCAGGACCACCCATGACAGGCCGGTCAGGGCAAGGCTGGGTGCAAGCAAATAGACAACGGCATGCATTTGGATGTGACTGAAGAGCAGGACGTGAGAGGTCATGCATTCAGCAGAAGAGGAAGGTGACTGCCCGAGGACGGGGAGGAGGCAAGCCGTACGGAGGAGATGTCTCTGAAAGCCCTAGGAGACACGGCGTGCAAGCAACAGCGTGGTGCTGGAGGATATGCAGATTTATAAATCCATGAGTGTTCGGAGGAGTCCTGGCGCTGGATATTCAATTACTGTGACCAGGTCCACCCTTCCATAAGGTAAGCAACGGGCTGGGGGGATGTCGGGATAAAGCCCCTGGTGTTTCTGGATCTGGGAATTCTGCTCTGCTCAGTCTCTGCAGCAGGAGAGAGACTGGTTGGAGCAAGGGACCTCTTGCCAGAGGGGGCAGAGGCAGGACGTGATCCCTGGGCTGGCCCCGATGGCAGAGACAGCGCAGGCGGACCACACGGAGAACTGCCCGGGGAGCACCGTTCCGGGGGCAGGAGCTGAGCTGCCTGGTTAGCGCGGGAGGTTTTCCTAGGAGAGATGCCCTGGATCAACTAGAGTGAGGAGGAAAGTCCTACGAGCCCATCAGAAAGGTCCATCTGCCTTTTGGGTCCATTTGAGCTTGGAAGCATATGACTTCTCTAGGTCCTGGGTGCTTTCTCTAGCATGAAAATCGAGCGGGAAGATCTGCTCTGTCCTGGGCTGGGTGTTTCCATACAAAATTCAGGGCAGATATCTCAGTCTATCCACCAGAATAGCCACCAGCCACGTGTGCGCTCACCAAGACGGGACAAGGGAGCCGTAGCTCTCTCACCACAACTGTCCACCTTGACTTGCAGGTTTTGGGTCACCCATGGCAGATCATCACGCGTTCCCCTCTGATAACGAACGGATCGAGCCCTGGGAGTGGTGGTGCTGGGCCAGCACGAGAAGCCTCGATGCTAAACACAGCAACGTGGTTCTTCTGGAGGAGAGGACATTAGGAAAAAATTCTTTCCTGACAGAGTGGTCAGGCCTTGGCACAGGCTGCCCAGGGCAGGGGTGGAGTCCCCATCCCTGGAGGGATTTAAAGGACGTGTAGATGAGGCGCTTGGGGCCATGGTTTGGTGGCAAAAAGGGGGTTGGGTTGATGTTGGACTGGATGATCTTAGAGGTCTTTTCCAGCCTTAGTGATGCCATGATTCTATGATTCTATGAGAGGCGGCTTCCGCACCAGAGACTCTAACCAGAGGGTAAAAAAGCACGTTCCTTCCTAGAAGACTTATCCAGGCCTAAGCCTGACACGTTGTAGATAGAAGACAAGGTGAGAAGGTGCCCGGCTGGGGCACAGGGATGCAGTTCCCACCTCTGACACCAACCAGACGGGACGCCGGCAACTCCCACCCCTGTTTTCTGCCCAATCCCACATGGAAGTGTGCTGCTTAGGGACAGCAACGTTTCTGCTTCGGAGTCTGGGTATTGAGCGTGGTGGGTCCCCACCGGCCCTAGGACCTGCAGGTGCTACCAGAGCACCAGCAGAACGGGAAGGAGATAACCCCAGGTCTGTCCAGTCTGTCCCAGACCGGCAAAGTCACCCAAAGCCTTCAGGACTCACTCCAAGAGTCCTCAGCATACCATAAACCACCACTATTTTATTTCATATTGTTTTATTTATTTTAAATGCACACTCCCCCAAGTGCCTGCTATGCATCTGAATGAGCTGCTGAGGGTCACAGAGACGTACCCCCGGCCTTCTCCATCCGCTGGGGTTTTCTCTGCCTGTGTTTTCCCTCCCCTGAGGAAGGGTTCATCCTCCGGGATCTGGCTCCAGGAGCCCCCTGGCACCCCTGCCCAGCCTCCCCCCGTCCCTCCCCAGGTGTCGGGGAGCTCCGCCGCCGCTCCCCGCCTGGGAGGAAAGCGGGAGAGCTTCGGTGCCACCTGCTCCCCTCGCAAAGGGAAACCAACTCAAAATGTCACCGAGCATCTGAACTTCTCCAGGCGCCGCTGCGGGGTTGTTCTGCAAAGGCGCCGTCCGTCTGTCTGCCTGCCAAGCAGCAGGACGGACATGCAGACACCGAGCCACCCTCTCCCTCCGCCCGAGACCTCCGCCAGCGCCCTGTCCTGCGCNCTAACCAGAGGGTAAAAAAGCACGTTCCTTCCTAGAAGACTTATCCAGGCCTAAGCCTGACACGTTGTAGATAGAAGACAAGGTGAGAAGGTGCCCGGCTGGGGCACAGGGATGCAGTTCCCACCTCTGACACCAACCAGACGGGACGCCGGCAACTCCCACCCCTGTTTTCTGCCCAATCCCACATGGAAGTGTGCTGCTTAGGGACAGCAACGTTTCTGCTTCGGAGTCTGGGTATTGAGCGTGGTGGGTCCCCACCGGCCCTAGGACCTGCAGGTGCTACCAGAGCACCAGCAGAACGGGAAGGAGATAACCCCAGGTCTGTCCAGTCTGTCCCAGACCGGCAAAGTCACCCAAAGCCTTCAGGACTCACTCCAAGAGTCCTCAGCATACCATAAACCACCACCACCACCTCACTGACCCACCATAGCTCCAGGTCCCAGACACCCTTTGCCTGTCCCCCATGCAAGATTTTCCTTCCACCCACTCTTTTCACCGCATCAGAAGCTGAAGATACCTATTGCTTGGAGCAAGGTCAATCCTCTCCTTGCATGACCAAGAGTACATATCATAGAATCACATAGAAGGGCAAGGAAAGTGCAGAAACGGCGCTGATCACCGCCAGGAAAGCGATATTGCGATTCCCTCCGCTCCCAAGCAGCTTTTACTGCCGGGAGAGTGTCCACAGGGCCACCGGCCAGCTTGGGAACCGCACGCCTGGGAGCGGGAAGCGGAGCCCTCGGAGAGCCGGGCAGGAGGTCCCCGCATCCCCCCCGGCCGTGCCGCCTCCGGGTCCTGTGTCTGTCTGACTCGGGCAGNGCTCCCCGCCTGGGAGGAAAGCGGGAGAGCTTCGGTGCCACCTGCTCCCCTCGCAAAGGGAAACCAACTCAAAATGTCACCGAGCATCTGAACTTCTCCAGGTGCCGCTGCGGGGTTGTTCTGCAAAGGCGCCGTCCGTCTGTCTGCCTGCCAAGCAGCAGGACGGACATGCAGACACCGAGCCACCCTCTCCCTCCGCCCGAGACCTCCGCCAGCGCCCTGTCCTGCGCTGAGTCTAAACCATCTCCCGCAAACGCCGCACGCTCTGCACGCCCCGCTCCACGCGCGCTCCCCTCCCGCACACACGCGTGCCCTCGCACGCGCCCCACCACCTGTGCGCACGAGGAAAGCCCCTACGCACACGCGGACCCCCAGACCGGAGGATGCTCAGCGAGGCGGCGGGGCGGGCAGAGGAATCACAGAATCACAGAATCACTAAGGTTGGAAAAGACCTCTAAGATCATCGAGTCCACCATCAACCCAGCCCCCCCATGCCCACTAAACCATATCCCCAAGCGCCTCATCTCCACGTCTTTTAAATCCCTCCAGGGATGGGGACTCCACCACTGCCCTGGGCAGCCTGTGCCAAGGCCTGACCACTCTTGCAGGAAAGAATTTTTTCCTAATGTCCAATTTATATTGGATATTCTGGGGAAGGGAATAACCCCAGGCAGCAGGGACGCGGCACCTCCCCAGCCGCCGGAGCAGCCCGTTGGCATCAGCTCTGGGCGGGCTCCCCGCTCCCGGCACGGTGCGGCCGGTGGCACGCAGCACCGTGGCACGGCGGCAGCTCCCGGCTCTGCTCCCGGTGCCGGCAGCCCGCGGGGCAGTGAGTGCTGCGAGCAAGGCTTTGCCACGGCTGCCAGCAGCGCGGTGGCACCGGGATCGAGCACACGAGGGGTTTGGTCCCCGGTGCCCTGTGCCACGAACTCGAGGAGCCCGGGTTTCGCCTCCCCCTTCTCCGGCGGCTGAGCCTGCCCCGCAGATGCTGGGATGCCGCTCCGATCCCTGCCCTCCATCTTACACCTCCGAGCTACCAAACAAATTATTTCCAAGCGGTTAACCCCGACGGAGACCCCCCGCCAGCAGACCGAGCGCCCCGCGCGCTCCGGGGAGGGAAAGGTGCAGGGCGGGAGCCCACCGGGCGCTCGGTGATCCGGGGATCCGCTGAGGGTTTCAGTCCAGCGAGCGCCTCGTGCCGCCCCTGCTCCGCTCATCCATCCCAGCACACTGCCCGAAGCGCTCCCCACCCCGCTCCGGTCCCTGCAGAGCAGGATGCGGCCACGCTGGCCAGCCGGGGACCAGGCAGTGCCCTCCCCTCTCTTCGGCGCATTTTTTTAGACCGTCATGCGTTTTGCCAGCTCGTGGCTGAGCAGCGGTGGGACGTCGCTCCTGAGCGACCAGGGTTTGGGAGCCCCAAGCCCCCGTCCCTGCCCACCCCGGTCCCAGGCAGCGGGCTCGTCACCCCTGCTCGTTAAACCCCGCTCGCACCGGCGCACACCAGCATCCCCCACCGACCCCCAAAACGCCTGAGCCCCTCGCGGCGGCCAAACGCCGTGGTCCTCGTCCTCCACCCCCCGAGCATCGCCCTGGACCCCGGCAGCGGGGCCGGGGGACACGTTATCGCTTTGTTAATGGCGGTTATGATTTGGCAGCCCGGGCTGACCCCCGCGTGCCCCGCGCACCTCCGGCACGCCGGCCATCCCGCACCCTTCATAGCTGCCGGCCGAGGCCATTTTCCTCACCGGGATTAGCTCCCCGCCGCCATCAGCTGACGCCCGCCGCGGCACGGGGGAAGGTGGGACCCAGCCTGCCGCACCGCCATCTTCCCACAGCTCCCCGCCACCCTTCCTCCTCCTCCTCCTCCTCCCTCCGTCGCAAGCGGGACCGTGGGCTCACGGAGCCGTCGAGGCCGGTGCGGGCTTGAGCCCCCGGCGTTGCGTCAGCCCAAAGCTGCCGCGGCCAGAGGTTTCGTAACGGCATGGCGGCGGCGCGACCCCTCTGCCTCTCCCGGCCACGGTGGGAACGGGGAGCTGAGCGGGGACGGACTCATCCCTCGGCTTCTCCTCCAGCCCCTCTGCACCCCGGCAGCGCCTGGGGCCACCCCGGCCGGGCCACCCACCCCAAATCCTCCGCCACAGCCCAGGAGGGATGCTGGGGGCCGGGCAGCGTGCTGGGGACAGCTGAGGTGGGAACCGTCCCCGACCTGCTCTGCCCTCGGCCGGGACCCCGTCCCCAAAGCAGGCCCGTTGCTGCTGATCCAAAACTCCGGACAGACACACACCCTCGGCCTGCTTTTGCTTCGAAATTCGGGATATTTTCTGCTTCGCAGCAGGGGAAGCTCCCGGGTGCTCTCGTGCCCTTTGCAAATGAGGGAGCATCCTCCCACACACCGAAATCAGATAGGGACGACTCCCCCGACTCCTCGGAGGTGCCGGCGCAGGCTGACGGATGATTTCCCCCATTTATTGGGGTTCCAGAAAGTGCTGCCTGGGATGGATGGGGGACACCGCCCGGCACCGGCCATCCCTCCCCGGCAGGGACCTTCTCCAGGCAGCCCCGGCCCCGGGGGTCCGACAGCCAGCGGGGTCTGCCCGGGACGGGCTGCGGTGCGAGGGTGCGGGGGTCACCCGCGGCAGAGCCCCCCTTGGCATTTTGGCCATTGGCACCCGGTTTTGGGGGGGGGGGGGCCTGGTGGGACAGCAGGGCTGTCCCCACGGTCACGTCCCCTCCCACGACACCAGGATCCAGCGGAAAGTATCCACGCGCATGCAGTGTTTCCCCCCGTTTTCCACGCACAGGGCAAACTGGTTTTCTCCCAGTGGAAAATGAAATATAGCTGGGGAGGTGGGAGCACCCGGCCGGAGGGTGCGGGTGGGTGATGGGACCCCGGGCGGTGGCCGAGGTTTGGGCCATCGCGTTTGGGGTCCTGCCCCAGCATCGGAGCTGGCTCCAAAACTGTCACCAACACCCATTTCCATCAGAAACTGTCATTTTAAGGAAACAATTTTTCTTAAATTATGTCCACTCGGAGTGTGCGGAGGAAGCCTTGGAGATCGCTCTGGAAACTCCCAGCCCTCTCCTGACATTTAGAAATGAAATTTTCAATCACAAATTCTGAAATTGTTTTTTACCGTGCAGGCATTTTCGATTGAAAATACTTAACGACAAAAACCTCAATTAATTATTTCACATTTACTTCTATTAGCCATGTTGCCTAGTGCCAGCTGAGCTTGGGGAACCATCGAGGCACCCCGACATTTTGGGTTATCTCCTTCTGCATCTGTCCTGCAGAAGAGCCCTATTTCCAGAGGGTCCCCTCGTTCCCCCTGAGGAGAGCTGCTCCTTTCCTCTTTAGAAACGATCCCCCACCCAGAAGCCGGTGCTCATCGCCCGAACCCACTTCCCCAGCTCCCTGACGTGTTTTGGGAAACGAAATGCCAAAAAAGGTGTATTTTTGGGGAAGGCGAGGGGCCGGCGGGGCTGGGGCCGGGCAGGTGGAGGCTGTGCCAGCCTGGTCCTGCCGCTGCGTGGTACCTGCTTCCAACACAGATTTATCACCACCCGCCCGCCGGCCGCAGGGTAAAGCCCACCACGTGCCCCCGCCGCGGGGAGGGGACGGGATTAGCCCGTCCACGTGAGCAGGTTTACTCCACAAGCGTGCTCTGACACGGGCTGGCATGCGGGAAGGAGACCCAGAAGCTACTGGAGATGCCCAGCATCTTCCAGGGTGACCTTCGGCATCTCCAGTGGCCACCTCCTGCCATGGGACCCAGGACCCACCTCCCGTCCAGGCCAGCGGGAGCCAGATACCTTCAGCATCTGGATCCGACCTAGGAGTCAGTAAACACGGGATCACCCAGGCTGACATCCCCCACGGCCACCCACTCGCTTCAGAAGAGACCCGGTACCCCAGGTTTAAGCAGCAGAAGCCGGCTGCAGGCTCCTGCGGCTGGAGATGACGCTTTCCCCCCGCCCCGCTGTCCCCACGTCCCCTGAGCCACCCCGGAGCGTCCCAGCTCCCTCGAGGAGGTGGCAGAGAACTGCTCCATAGAATCACAGAATCACAGAATCACTGAGGTTGGAAAAGACTTCTAAGATCATCCAGTCCAACATCAACCCAACCCCCCCATGCCCACTAAACCATGTCCCCAAGCGCCTCATCTCCACGTCTTTTAAATCCCTCCAGGGATGGGGACTCCCCCACTGCCATGGGCAGACTGTGCCAAGGCCTGGCCACTCTGTCAGGAAAGAAATTTCTCCTCATGTCCAACCTAAACCTCCCTTGGCACAACTTGAGGCCGTTTCCTCTCGTCCTATCGCTGTTCCTTGGCAGAAGAGACCGACCCCCCCTCGCTCCAACCTCCCTTCAGGCAGCTGCAGAGCGCGATGAGGTCTCCCCTCAGCCTCCTCTTCTCCAGGCTGAACACCCCCAGTTCCCTCAGCCGCTCCCCATCAGACTTGTGCTCCAGGCCCGTCGGGGCACAGGGCACCCGTCTGCTGGGTTGGTTAATCACAGAATCACTCAGGTTGGAAAAGACCTCTGAGATCATCAAGTCCAATCGTCAACTCAACACCCCCATGCCCACTAAACCATGTCCCATGTTCAGCCTCTCCAGGGAAAACTCCACCGACCAGAAGAAGTGGCCCAGGGGGATGGACAGGAGCACCCGGCTGGGAGCAGCACCCCTCAAACCGGGCTGCATCAGGATGGGGCACCCCCCCCGGGCACAGTGCCCGCGGGGCTGCTGCTTGCCCAAGCAGAGGGGAGAAAACATCCCCCACCGGGCAATTACCCACGGGAGAAGGGTCAGAGCACCCACGGCAGGGAACGGCGATGCTACAAAAGTGGCCGGGTGGAGGCAACACGAACCGCAGAAGATGTTAGCGACGTGTTCCGAGGCACGGTGGGTGGGTGGAAGCCTCCTCAGAAAAGAACATCCTTGGCTGTGGCACCTATATTTTCTGCACCGTCTAGAAAAGGGATTTCCAACAAAGCTTTGGAAATTTCCCCGTACCCTGAGGACTGCAGAGACTCCGAGGACGAGGACCGTGCTGCTTTGCAGCAAGCAGACCAGCGTTACGGTCCTTGGGGACCCACAGCTCCCATCGCCAAGCTGCGGGTGACTCTCGCCCCCTCCAGACCGCAGCTTTCCTGCGGTTCCCCCCGTCAGAGGACAACTTGCGCCGGCACCAACCGTTGTTTCAGTGTTCTCTCGCTGCAGGGCCCGATAGTTGTTAATGACTTGAGGTGCGATTAATTTTTAACGGCATTATCTTAATTGCCAGGCTATAAATAGACCTTCCCGCCTCTTCCCTGGCTCAGCTGCTTTCTCACGTGTGTTTTGCTCCACGAGGGGGTCCTGAAAGCCCTGTGCTGCCAGCACCCTCCCCACGCTGCGGGGGATGCTCGGGGGGGTATCGGGCCCCCGGCAGTGACGGAGCCGTAGGAGCCCAGTCCCTGCCAAGGGTGGCCCAGGAGCTTGTCCCAAGAAAGGTCTGCCAGCCCGGCTGGGACGGAGCCCATCGCAGCGGGGGGAACACCGGGGGATCCATGGGGGTCCCGTGGACTTCCCAGCAGCCGGGCAGGCACGGAACGCGATGCCAAGGCCTCTCTCCACTCCGTGCCCCACCAGCCCTCTACAAAGGGTCTTCAGATGCTGCACAGGAGCCAAGGAGCCCAAAAGCTCACCAGGCTCTTCCAGGAGGTGCAGGGGTCCAAGAGCTGCCAGCAGCGCTCCTGGGCATGTCCTCCTCCGAGGACATCCCTGTCCCCCAAAGCTCCTGTCTTTGGGAGGGGACGAGCCACCTCTCGGCAGAGGGACAAGGCTTGAGAAGAGGAGGCTGAGGGGAGACCTCATCGCGCTCTGCAACTGCCTGAAGGGAGGTTGGAGCGAGGGGGGGTCGGTCTCTTCTCCCAAGTAACAGCGATGGGACGAGAGGAAACGGCCTCAAGTTGTGCCAGGGGAGGTTTAGGTTGGACATGAGGAGAAATTTCTTTCCTGCAAGAGTGGCCAGGCCTTGGCACAGGCTGCCCAGGGCAGTGGTGGAGTCCCCATCCCTGGAGGGATTTAAAAGACGTGGAGATGAGGCGCTTGGGGACATGGTTTAGTGGGCATGGGGGGGTTGGGGTGATGTTGGACTGGATGATCTTAGAGGTCTTTTCCAACCTTAGTGATTCCATGATTCCATGATTCCATGATTCTTGGAGCTGCGTGGAGAACATCTGATACAACCAGCCCTGTCCTGACCTCCTGGGTGCCCGCCCCCCAAAAGGAGCCCTTGTTCAATGTGTCACTTCTCCGTCCTCGCTCTAACGAGGCCAGAAGAGCTGGCAAATACACCAGGTCACTCGAACCTGCGCCTGGCACTGAACTCCTGACCCAGAAAGCAAATCCCCTCGGCCAGCCCATCCCGCCTCTCCTCCTGCTGGGGGGATTTGTGGGAATTATCCTCCCTCCGCCGTCCCCCCGTGGTCCTTCTGCCTCGCAGCCTCCTCCCTGCCTTGCGTTTGCTATTTACTGGCACCCAGAAGGGGCACTTTTTCCCTAATGCCTTGGGATGCGTTGCCTGGAGAAAGCCCGATGCACGGATACGGGCTACTCTCTGCTCGGAGCACGGGGCCGGGTTGTGCCGGGGTGGGCTCGGGCAGCCCCTCCGCAGCTCCGCGCCGGGGGAGCTCACCTGCCTCTCCAGGCTGCCGCTTGACAACTGAATGAAAATATTCTACAGGCTAATTAAACTCGTTTAACGCTAACCATGTCTATGGATTAATTAGAAAAAGCACAAATGCATTGGGCTGGAGCCCGAGCAGCTCCCGGCGAGGCAGAACAGGTACATGGCTCCCTGGAGGGAGGAGGCGAATGGGATGGAGAGAGCTGGGGTAGATGGAAGGACCCTCCTCATCCTCGCCTGAGCGTGGGGGGCTCCGAAACGATCCCCCGTGTCCCTTCGGTGCGGCAGGCCTGGCCGAGCCCCGCAGACGGGCACGGGGCCGAGGTGCGGGGCTGGCTCCGGAGGGACGGAGCCCTCTGCGAGCGGCGAGGGGAGGGCAGGCTCGGCCGCGGCAGCTGCCCACGGGCACCGGCTCCTGCGGCTGCTGCTGCTCCGGGCCGGGGAGCGCCGGCAGCACGCGCGGCTCTGAGCCTCCCCCCAGCACTGGGTGAGACCCCTCTGTGCTGGGTGACCCCCCTCTGTGCTGGGTGACCCCCCTCTGTGCTGGGTGACCCCCCTCTCCCCTGGGGCAGCAGCCAGAGAGCAGAAAGCCAGAAGGTCCCTACTCCCCAACATGAAGGTGGGTCATTCCAGCTTCCCTGCAAGGAGCAGCGATAGCCTCCTGCTTCGAAGTCTGCCAAAAAGCAGGATCAGATGCCAGGAAAGTAAAATAAGAGCCTAAAAGGGGCCTTTTTATTTTTTTTTCCCCGGCAGGATTTCTCAGGGGCGCAGCCTGGTCCGCGGACCCACTTACGGGGACGCTTGGCTGCGGCTCTCCAGCCGCGATGACATCGTGTCTCTTCCTATCTCGTCACGCCGTTTGCACCACTCTCTTCTCACAGAGGAGCGGAGATGAATCATTCTTTTCCCCCCTGAACATTCGCAGGCACAAAAAAAACCCTCCTGGGCCCCCCCCCTTCCTCTGCACCCCCCCGCTTTGCTCTTCCCTCCCGTGGTGGGAGGCGGTGGGGTCCCCCCGCACCCAAGGGTCCCTACAGAGAGCAAAGTCGGGAGCAGCTGGCGGGGGGAGGCTTCCTAATCCTGAAACCAGGATATCATTCAGGGAGGGGAAGGAAAGGATCCATCCCCATGTCCCAACCACTAGCACAACGCTAATGTCAACAAGAAAGGTGCGGGGGATCCACCAACAAAGCGTTAGATGGAGCAATTATACCACGAACTGCCCAAAGTCCTGGGAGCTGCTCCTGGACTGGGAGGAAAATCACCAGAAGTACCCAAAATACTCAGGTTGTTGCAAATGTTGGATTTGTCCCTGTCGGAGCTGATGGACACAGAGGAATCCCACGGGACAGGAATGGCTGGTGGTGACTATCCAGTCTCCGGGCCACATCCAGAGTGGACCAGCACCAGCACGCTGCATGGAGCCATGCAACACCCTCCAGATCTAAGGGGTCCTAGATCTGCGTCTTGCAACGACTGAGGAAACCTCCCAGCCATGAATGGCAAGGGACCGGGGCAGGGGGCGATGCCTGAGTGTGCAGAGAGCCTGAAACCATGACCCAAGGGGACCTGCACCCCGCTAATGAGAGGAGGAAGCCGGGCACCGAGCCTGGCACTGCCGACCCAGGCACGGTGGTGGCTGGGGAGGGTCGAGGGGGGGAGCTGGGGAGGTGCAACTGGGAGTTTGCTGCAGGGAAGGAAATGCTGTGGAAAAACACAGAAAGGGATTACAAAAAACAGAGATGAAAGAGAGAGATGGGAAAAAGAGGATGCGGGAAGGAGAAGAGAAGAGACAGCCGTGGCCTACAGGGTGTGAATTTTCTCACTGAGTGATGAAGGCAGCAACGAGGCACCAACAAGCAGTAAATAAGCGGACATTAGTCCTTACGGAGCGGCTGCGTCCTCCCGGCCCCGGGCTGCGGCAGCCGGCACCCCACTTGGCACAGCACCCTGCCCCGCGCTCCCACCGGCCGCTCCGGCTGCCCGTCCCTTCCCGCGCCTGCCGGGGAGCCGAAGCTCCATCCCCCAGCACGGCACGGCCAAGCCCACCCGTGTCCCTCCCGGCTCCGTGGAGGTGACGCTGGGACCGGGGCTTCGGCTGCAACCCCGGGAAAGGGACCCCGTGCATGGTCCAGCTCACCGGGTGCTCTGCTCCGAACCGCGGCGCAGCACCAGCACCCCCCGGTACCTATCCCGCAGACAGAAACCTGCTCCTTACCAAAAAAACCCGCCCTGCCGCCAAAAGAGGCAAAAGCGACTATTTTTTTTGCACGCTGAGGCTCTGCTCCCCCTCGCAGGACCGCGCAGCGAGCGCCGAAGCACCGCGGAGCAACAGGGTCTCCCCAAAATCAGTCCCTGCCTCCCGTGGGGGTCCGGCTGCTGACAGCCGGGACAGGTTTGTTCTGCAAGAGGATTGTAAAAATTGAAATTATTTCCTATCTGAATCGATGAAACCACGTAGCTGTCTCCAAACGTGCCTTTTACTGGCCAGAGAAGGGGCAGACTGGGCTGATGGAGTCATTTCCGTAGGTCCCCGCTGCGCTGTTTCGCACTGTGGCCTTCATTAAGTTTATTGTTATTACTATTTCCGTATGAATTTTCAACCTGAAACCATCGCAACTTTTTGCCTCGCAGACATCGACACCAACTCCCGCGCAACCTCTCCCACCCCTGCTCGCCCGGGCTGCGCCGGGCAAACCTCGGCGGAGGAGAACCGGGAAAATCCCCCCCCCACCGGCGAAGCTCCGGCTGGGGACGTGTCTGCAGGGGGTGATGGGGAAGAGGTGCCCGGCCACGCTGCAGCTCGGGGGTCCCCCGGTCCGCAGGGACGGTCCCCAGTGGCATCCCCAGCCCGCCGGCAGCGGGAGAGCGAAGCCACGGAGGCTGCCGAGAGGGGGGGAGCGGCGGGGTGCAGGATCCGTGCAGGATCCGTCCAGCTCGTACACAGCCAAACGCCCGATCCCGACAGCACCCACGAGGACGCCCGACCCCGCTCGCCCGCCCTGCGCTGCGGGTGCTGCCACAAGGACCTCGGCTCCCCGCTGACACCCTCCCGCTCTTGTCTCTTCCCCGCTTTGCCGGACCCTCCCGGGGGGAGCCGGGGGATGCTGCCCATGGGGGAGCAACGTGGCGGCCGGGGGGGGTCCCTGCGGACCCCGCTCAGGGCTGCCCCTCGCCCCCCCAACCCTAAACCGACCGCTCCTTCAGCTCAAGAGAAAGGGGTGGAGGAGAGCCATCGCCCGCAGCACCCCGCAACGCTTCCCCCCCGGCCGCGCTCAGCCCCGAAACAGCGGCCAGCACCCCTCCACCCCGGCAAGCACCGAGCCCCTCCACCCGCGCTGGGGACCGCGGGGTCGGCTCAGCCCCAGGACAGCCCTCGCCCACCCCTGCCCACCCTTCCCCGCTGGCACGCGTGTCCCCGGGGGGGGCTGCGGGTGGGGGGACGTCCCCGCCGCCGAGGGGACGTCACGACCCTTACCTGGGTCTCGGAGAGGTTGAGCTGCCGCGCTAGCTCCGTCCTCTCCCTGCCCACCACGTACTGGCAGCGCTGGAACTCCAGCTCCAGGCGGTAGAGCTGCTCCGCCGTGAAGGACGTCCGCGTCCGCTTGGGTCGGTCCAGGTCCAGGCCCTTGGGGAGCACGATCTCCCGGATCGTCCCTTTGGCATCTGGCAGGGAAGCAGGGAGAAGGGCCATCAGGAAAAAGTCTCGACGGGAGGAAAAAAAAAAAAAAGCTGGGCTGGGGAGGGAAGGGAAAGGACTGGGGGAACTGGTCCAAAATAGCCGTTAACCGGGGAAGGAAAAGCGGAATTAAACACCGGGGCAACGTCAGGGGTGATGTGAGCGTCTGGGCTCGCTGCAGGAATAACTGCAAGCAATTCCCCAAGCTGCGGCTAAAAGAGGGGACGTCCCACAGTTCGGTTGTCCCCTCTGGCCCCAAATGCTGCACATTTATAAACCTCCAGGGAATGGTAACGAGTCTTCATAAAAATAGGGATTTTTTTTTTTTTTCCCCCAAGATATAAATACAAATCAAAAAACAGAGCATTTAATCACAGAAATAATAGTTTCTGAAAGCCAGAAGCAGAAAACAGTTCTATACAGAGGAAGAGTTCAAATTAACCAGATTTTTAATTAAAAATATATTTTATTTTTGGTTTCTATCCTTCCTTGGGGATACTGGGAGAATTTTCTCTCTATTACAACTCCCTTCTTTCCAGAATTATTCTCACTGAAGGAATATTTTCTTGAAAAGCAGCAGCTCCTACGTGGGGGCAGTTCTCTATTAAACGACGAGTTTTGGAAGTGCCGCACGCCCCGAGCCGCTCACGGCAGCAGGTTTCACGAGGCCGGGGCTGTCGCTGCCCACGGCTGGACGTGGGGAAGCAAAAGCAGGAGGGTTTGGCTCCCACGTCAGCCCCGCACAGCCCCTTCCACGCCGTGGGATGCCGCTTGCGGCCCCTCCGAAGGAGCCACGGCTTTACTTTCCCCTGACAAAGGAGAAGCTCTCCCAGAAAAACCCACGGAGCCCCGAGGTGCCAGGAAGCCTGTCGCAGCTCCGCGGGCTGGGACGCGTCCCGCCGGGCTCCGTGTGCCAGATGCGGCACAGATGCATTAAAAATGAGCCTTGGAAATTGCCCGCCGGACCCCAAACCCTTCATGCTCCTTCTGCCGCCTTTCCTTAAGCACCAGCAATGCCGGCGGAGAGCCCGGTTTGGGTGAGCCCCGGCCGCAGAGCTCCCCGTTTCTGCCCGGTGACTTTCCTGCAGGTTAAAAACCAGCCACAGAAGCCACACGGGGCAAGCAGCCCCGAGCCCGGCAGGACCCAAGGTCCCCAGCCCCGAGCTAAGTTGCTTTCTCTCTTTCTGGCTGACTCAGGCATGGAAAGATTATAAAGTTGCTGAGACAGGAAAGGAGCAAATAGTGAGGAGCAGCCCGGGAGGGGGTGATGGAGCTGGCACGGGGACAGCAGAGCTGGCATGGGGACAGTGGGAGCGGGGAGCAAGCACAGAGCTGGGAGAGGGACCCCAATCCCGAAACCGCTTTCCCACTGCTACGTTGTGGGACGTGGCAGAGGCACCGTCCCGGCAGGGCCAGCCCGCTCCAGGCTGGAGCACGGCACCGCAGGAGGCACCGGGGCCGCAGAGGGCTTGGGGAGGGCCAGGGTGGGAGAGGGTCTGGTGGGACCAGGAGCAGGGGCTCTGATCTGCACCCCCAAGTCCCGCAGGTGGGCACGGGGCTGTCGGTAAGAAAACGAGTTGTAGCGGGATCCTCTAGCGGGATCGGGACTGGGAACCATTTTGCGAGGGAAAAAGAGCGTTTGCAGAGATGATGCCCGGACCACGTCCGCACTGCCGTGCCCACGGCGCGATCCCCCAACACAACAACAGCCGGGGCTGCCAGCAACGAGCGGCTAACAGAGACGCTCGTGCTTTCCAGCCACAGCTGCATCTGCCCCTCCGCCCTCACCGCTCCGTACGGCGCTGCCGGCATTATTACGGGTATTATTTATTGTTATTTCCCCCCAGCAGCTGGGGCGCGGGGTGGGGGGAGCAGGCTGGGCACAGCCCCGGAGGGAAGGGAAGGGGGCACAGCCCGTGGTGCCAGCTCGGCAGGGGAGCGGCGAAACCCCTCGCCCCAGCCCCTCGCAGCTGGGTCGCAGCCCTATTGCACGCCGCCGACCTTCCCCGCTGCCCGTCCGTGCGGGTTTTGGGGGGCCCACAGCCATCTCCCCACGCCAGGAAGGGCACACTACCATCCTGCCTGAGGACCCCCCCTCCTGAGAGGCCTTCCCCCATCAGCCGCTGGATCCCAGACCCCCAACATGCTCCAGGTCCTGCAGTGGCTGCCCGGGGTTTTCCAGCAGCCCTCGGCCTCGTCGGCGGGGCCGTGGTGACAGGTTCCGCTCTTGGGGACCGGGCTGCACCTGATGGCAGCACAGCCAGGACAAGGTCTGGGGCTGAAAGCCCCCAGAAGAGGTCTGGTGCCAAGGGGATCGATCCCCCTCCCACCTTAGCAGCTAAATACAAGGCAGGGCAGCCGGGGAGCAGCCGGGAAGGCGAGTGGGCAGCAGCTTTGGGGCAGCAGTTTTGGGGCAGCGACCGCCCGAGCCGGCGAACAGCGATTTCACAGCCCGCACGCACTGCGGCGCGGCACGGCAGGCCGGGAGGGAGGGACGCATCCTGCGCACCGACACGCACAGCGGAGTCAGGCACACCCAAGGTCCCCGTACGCCGGGGACACGCCGCGCACAACCGTGTATACGGGGTTTCTGCACCCAAACGGCTGCCAGGACATTTCTGAGGTGCACACCCGCCCTGCCACCCCCAAACACGGACACCCATCCCTCCCCGTGCCGGGGGCTGGTGTGGCCACGGTGGGACACACCTCGGGGGGCACAGGAGCCCCGCAGCACTTCTTAGCGCACCCCAAACAGCACCGGGGTCCTCCCAGAGCTCCCCACATCCGCCTGCACCCCCAGGGTACAGCGCTGGGGCAGCCCCCGGGAGGCGGGGATGAGCACCCCAGGATCTGGCCCCCTCCCCTTCCAGCCGCCCCCGGGGCTGCGGCCCCCACGCTGCCAGCGGGACCGGCCCCGGAGCGGCCCGGCACCTCCGGCGAGTCCTTATCCCGTTAATCCCCGTTAAGGACCGACCCGCTGCCGGCGGTGCCCGCGTCCAACGGCACCCGCCAGCCCTGCCGCCTCGATGGGACGGGGATGGCCGGGCAGCCACGGCCGCCTCCGTGGGCAAAGCCGCGGCGGCTGGAGGCTCCGTCCCGCACGGCCGGTCCCCGGTACCGTGCCGTACCGGTGAGCGGATTGAGCCCGGCCGTGCCCACCGGGCCGGGCAACCCCCGGCTCCGCTCCCAGGGCACGGAGGACCCCGCCGCTTCCCAACCGGCTTCCCCGAGAGCCCCGTCCCCACCAAAGCCCCCGCGGGCGAGCACCGGGGATGGGCCGGAGCGGGAGGCAGCCCCGGGGCAGCGCTGCTGGAGGGGGAAGGCGGGGGGAGATGCGGCCCCTGCGGCACCCGCTGCCTGGGGGAAAATGAAAAATATTTAAAAATATATTAAAGCAAAAAAAAAAATTTTAAAAACCCCACCTTGCAGAAAATGAACCTGGAGGCCCTTCCCCGGGGCCGGCCGGTGCTCGGCACCGACCCTTTCCCCGGGAGCGGGCCCCCGGCCGGGGGAGGGCTGGGAGCCGGGCGGGCCCGTAGCCCCGCAGACCGGGTCGCCCCGCCGCGTCCCCCCCGCTTTATTTCGGCTCCGTTCCCGACGTTTCTCCCCGCCACCATTTTGTCCGCGCCGTGGTGGCTGCAGCAAGATGGTGAGACCGGTCGCTCCCGGGCGAAGGTCCCCAGGACCGGCAGAAGCGGGGGACCCTGCCCCGGGCTTGGGGACCGACCCCCGCCCCGCTCCCAGCCCCGGGCCCGTCGGGGCGGCCCCGGTAGGGCCGAGGCCGGGCGGAGGAGAGGCCTGACCCCGGCCGGGGCTGCGGCGGCCGGGCTCGGCCTCGGCGACCACCGAGGACCCGGGGCCACCCCGGGCGGGACCCCGGGGCCGGCTCCCGAGCTCTGCCCGCTCCCCCGCCGAGGTGCCCGAGGAGCGCTCAAGCTGCGACAGCCGAGTTGTCGGCGACAAGGCGCCTATCGCGACAGCCGGGAAAGAGGTTTCGGTGGGCGGCTGGGCTGTTTGCAACCCGGGCTGGCCGGGATGCCCGAGCCGAGCCGAGCCATGCCAGGCCCCGCTCATGGCGAAGGAGCAGGGACCCGGCTCCGATCCCCGCCGCCCTGCCCGAGCGCTGGGCTTGAGGCCGGGGCAAAGGCCGGGCGGCCTCGGCCCTGCTCACCGAGCGGCCTCGGAGCTTCTCCGGGCTCCGGCTTGGGGAGCGGGGGACGCTGAGCATCCCCGGGATGGAGCCCGGGATGGAGCCGCGCTGCCGCCCCGGGAGCCGGGGAGCGCTCGGCACCTGCCGGAGCCCCGCCGAGGAGCCCCGAACTTTCGGGGTTCGCTACAACACAAGCGGGTCCCGGCGAGCCCCGGGCCGGCCGGTGGGCTGAGCGCGGGCGGCGGGGTGGGATGCGCCGGCTCCGGGTCCCGCCGTGCCCCGGGCCGAGCCCGCCACGTCCCCCCCATCCCCGGCCGGGCGAGATATATTATAGAGAGGAAAAAAAAAAACCACAACAAATAGCCCCTAACTCGCCGCCGCTCCGTGACGCTTTTCTCCTGCGACAACGCTTTAAAAGCAAAGCTGATGCTTTCGCCCCTCTCCCGCTGCCTGCGCGTCCCCCCGGCGGGGCTCGGCCGGCCCGGGGGGTCCGTGGCCCCGCGGCTGCTCCCCCGGACCCCAGCTCGGGCCCGCTGAGCCCAGCCGGGCCCGGCCCCTCGGCCGCAAACCGGAGCGGGCACGTACGGCGAGCCCGGCTGCGCTCCCGGCCCCGCTCCCGGGAGCCGAACGGCGGAGCGGGCTGGGGGACCGGGCCCGGTCCCTGCCGCACGGAGCGGAGCCGGGGGAAGCCGCCGCGGCGGCGGGGCCGGCAGGCCGGAGCTCGCAGCCGGCCCGCGGCCGGGGATGCGCTGGAAGCGGTGCCGGGGTTGGGGCGGGGGAGCATGTCCCAGCCCGCTGCCATCCGGCCCCGGGGCGAGGAGCGGGGACCCGGCCGGCGGGGGCGAGCGCAGTGCCCCGGTGGGGGAAGCGGGGAGCGGGGGCCCGGGGACCCTGCCCGTACCTCGCACCAGGATGCGGCGGCAGTAATCCGCCTCGCCGGCTCCCGACGGGCTTTCGCTGTCCGGGGCGCACTCCTTGGAGGAGCCGGGGCTGACCGCCGACGTTCCCGGGATGTCCTTGAAGCCGCCGCCGCCTCCTCCTCCTCCTCCTCCGCCGCCGCGCAGAGCGCTCGCCAGCTCCGCCCGGGTCGGCGCCTTCTCCCGGGCCCGCCCGGTGGCCGCGGGCTCGGCCAGCAGCACGGGGCTCCTGCCAGGCTCGGCCCCTCCATCGCTCATCCCTGCGGGTGCCGCGGCGGGATCAAACATCAGGAGGGAGAGAGAGAGACAGAGAGAGGGAGAGNGAGGGAGATGCGGAGGAAGCGGGCGGGGGTGGGACCGGGGGAAGAAGACGGGGCCCTTATTTCTCCGGCCCGGCCCTCCCCCGCGTTCCTCTGCGCATCCCCCGGCCGCCGCCGGAGCCGGGAGCGGGCGGCCGAGCCCCCGCCGCGGCGGGGAGCGGCTCGGGGGGATGGCGGTGGGAGGAAAGCAGCGTTTTTAAATTAACGGCCCGGCACAGACGCAATTTCCTGCCCTCCCGGTCCCCGACACCGATTGGTAAACAAAGAGCCCCCTCGGCGGCCGCTGCCCGGCCCCGGGAGTGCGGGCAGGGCCGGGGGCGGCCGCTCCGGCCCCGGCTCCCGCGGCGGGGTGCCCTCCTCTCGGGGGGCTCACCCGCGGGGACCCCCGCCTCGGCCGAGAAGGGGCACCCGAGGTGGAAAGGAATAAAGAAATGACCCGGCCCCGGCTCTGCCCTGCCCCGGGCTGCCCGCGCCCCTCCGGGGGTGGGGGGGCTCCGGCCCCTCTTCCTCACGGTGCCCCGCAGCCCGGTAGTCCGAGGGTTTCTGCTGCTACCGAGTTATCCCACCGCCTCCCCCCGGGATCGGGCAACGGGGGACCCCCGAACTCCCCCCCTGCTCCGGCACAGCCGCTCCCGGCAGCCGCGGCCCCCCCGGACCGGCACCGGCACCGAGGCGAGCGGCTCCCCGAGCCCAGCCGGGGCGGCCTCCCAGGCCGGGGATCCCGGGCAGCTCCCCACCCCCCCCCAACCTCGGGGGGCTCCGTTCCGCCGTTCTCTGCAACGGGGCAAAACCCGGCGGAAAAGCGGCGGCGATGCTTCACCTCGGGGGCGGGCGGCACCCCGCACCCCTCTTCGTCTCCCCCCAAATCCCCTCAAATCGAAGCGGTTGTAATGACGGTGGATTAAAAATAAATTAGCTGTTAATCCAATCGCCGAGCATCCCCGAGAGCTCAATCCCCAGCGACCGGGACCTGGCGAAGGACACACCGGGGCTCTAAACCCCCCGACACCCACCCGGCCTCCGCCGCTCCCGCAGCCCCGTGCCGAGCACCCTCCGGGGCTGGGGTGTCCCGGAGGGGTCTCGGTCCGGCCCGGTTCCCCGGCCGAGGTACCCGGCTCGGGGTTTTGCCAGGAACGGAGAGTTCGAGGCCTCCAAATTTGCCCGTGGGCTGCGGTGGGCCCCGAGTATCCGCGCCTGCGGCAGCCTGTGAGCATCCCTGAAATAACCGGGACAGCGCGGAGCAAATGAAAATAGATTAAGGAAAAAAATAAAACAAAAGGAAAAAAATAATCAAAGGAAAAAATAAAATAAAAGGGAAATAAAAGGAAAACGAAGCAAACGAAAGAGGCAGGGCAGGCGGGGAGCGGGGACGCGGCCGGGCGGGCGCGGAGGAAGGGCCGAGCGGGCTCCGCGGAGGCCGGTGACCCCGGCCCGCACCCCGGCTCTGCGGGGCCGGGAGGGGCGAGCGGGGCGCGGCGGCGGGATGGAGCCGCCGGTTCGGGCTAGGCGCTGGCGGCGGCAACCGGTTCCCCGCTCGCGGTTGTCCCCAGCTCCCGGTTCCCCGCTCCCGGTTGTTCCCCGCTCCCGGTTGTTCCCCGCTCCCGGTTGTTCCCCGCTCCCGGTTCCCGGAGCTGCTGCAAGGCCGGGCCGGGGCCGGGCTCCGCTCTCCCCCACCGCCGGGCCCGGCTGGAGGGTGGTTCATGTCGTGACATTGGCAAACGATACATTACGAAAAACGGGGAAAAATAACCATGATCCAAACCCTCCGCCCCTGCAGAGGCGATACCCGGCCGTCACGCGTGGGAAGGGCTCCGGGCCGTCTCCAGTGGGGAAGGCGGAGGGCAGCCGCCGCCCGGGAGCTGCTGTAACGAAATATCCCCGCTCCGCCCAGCCCCGGCACCGGGCGGCGGCTCGGGCCGCGCTACAACCGGGCGAGAAGCGGAGCCGAGGAACGGCAACACCCGGCTGCGAGCGGAGCCGGGGATCCGCGCTCCCCCGCGGGCCGCGCAGCGTGGAGGGAGCCACGGCAGCCTCCGCCCGACCCGCCTTTCATAATAAATAATAACAGTCATAAAAATAATTAAAAAGCATGCTGCTTATTAGTATTATTATATCAGTATTGCTGTTGTCGATTTTGCTTTATCGTTATTACCCTTGTTGCTATTATTATTATTATTATTATGGTGGTGGTGGTGGTGGTGGTGGTGGTGGTGGTGGTGGTGGGGGTGGTGGTGGTGGTTGTTGTTATTATTATTATTATTTTTTCTCCCTCGCTCGGCCCCGCGGAGCAGAGCCCAGCCCGGGGAAGCCCGGCCCGGGGGGGACTCGTCCTTCCAGCCCCGTTTCCAGCGGCCCCTCGCTGGCTCCCGACACCGACGCTCGCCCGCTGCCATCCCCGCCGAGCCCCCCGGGGCCCTCCCGAGCCGCCGCCCCGCTCCCCCCCCGCCGCTCGGGGGGCGGCGAAAGAGCGAAAACAAAAAAAAATTTAAAACCCCCAATATTCCTTCATTTTGCCGTTTTACAGCCTGGCGAAGGGGCCCGACCTGCCGCCCGGAGCCCCCCGGGCCCGGCACCCCCGGAATGAAGGTAACGCGGGGCCGACCGGTGCCCGCCCGGTTCGGCTCGGCCTGGCTAGGCCGGGCTCGACTAGGCTGGGCTCGGCTGGGCACGGCTCGGTGCGGCCGCCTTTCCCGGGCCCACACCAGCGGCCTGCGGGGAAGGGAGCCGGCGTCCCCCCGCACACCAAACCCGCCGCTCCGGGGAGTCCCGGGCCCACCGCAAGCACGGCTCTACCGGGCCGGGGGGCAGCGGGGCCGCCCGGGGACCGGGGACCCTCCTCCTCCTCCCCCTTCCCTTCCCCTCCCCGCAGACGAACGGTCTTTCCCGGGAAGAACCGGGGCCCGGTGCTCCCGGCTGGGGGCTGCGGGGTCCCCGGGCACCGCCGAGGGTCCCCCGGTGCCGGCGCAGCGAGGCCGCGGCCGGGGGAACGGGGGAACCGGGGCTGGGCCGGGAGAGCGCGGCGGAGCACGGTAACGGCTGCGGGGCGTACGTGGGCACGGGGGAGCCGTGCGAAAACACGGGGGGACCGTGCACGGACAGGAGGAAGCGTGCACGGACACGGGGGGGACTGTTCACGGACACGGGGGGGCGAGCGCGGGCGCGCGCAAGCGTGCACGGGCCCCGGGGGACNGACAGGAGGAAGCGTGCACGGACACGGGGGGGACTGTTCACGGACACGGGGGGGGTGTGCACGGACACGAGTAAGCGTGCACGGACACGGGGGGACTGCGTGGACACAGCGGGACTGTGCAGGGACACGGGGGGACTGTGCAGGGACACGGGGGGACTGTGCACGGGCACGGGGTAAACACGCACGGACACGAGTGAGCGTGCACGGACACGGGTAATCGTGGATGGAAACGGGGGGGATGTGCACAGACACGGTTAAACGTGCACGGACACGGGGAAACCGTGTACAGACACGAGGGAACCGTGCACGGACACGGGGAACATGTGCGGGGACATGGGGTAAATGTGTGGACACGGGCTAAATGTGCACGGACACGGGGGAAACGTTCACGAACATAGGAAACGTGCACGAAGACGGGGGAAATGTGCGTGTAAGTGTAAGTGTAATACAGTGTAAGTGTGCACGGACACTGTAAATGCGCGTGGACACAGTGTGAGTGTGCACGGACACAGTGTGAGTGTGCACGGACCCGGTGTGAGTGTGCACGGACACTATAAACGTGCGTGGACACAGTGTGAGTGTGCACGGACCCGGTGTGAGTGTGCACGGACACTATAAACGTGCGTGGACACGGTGTGACCGTGCCCGGCTTTACCGGGACTCGGGGGGACTGCGCGGACTCGGGGAGCTGCAGGCACACGCGTGGCTGTGCTCGGACACACGGGCACGGGGCAGCCGCGCGTGGGCACCATGTAGCCGTGCACCGCGCCCTTCTCGTGGGGTGGTTGGTTTGGGCTTTGGGTTGGTTTTTGTTTATTTGTTTGTTTGTTTGTTTTTAAAGCGATCAGGAGAGCTGCACCCGATACAGCCTATCCAATTACCTGATACAGCCGTGCACAGGCACGGGTGGACGTGCGTGGACACATGGTAATGGTGCACAGACACGAGTGAGTATGCACGGGCTCATTGTAACCGTGCACAGACACGGGTGGGTGTGCGTGGACACATGGCAACGGTGCACGGGCTCACTGTAGCCGTGCACAGACACGGGTGAGTGTGCACGGGCTCATTGTAACCGTGCACAGACACGGGTGGGTGTGCACAGACGCGCTGTAACCGCGCACGGTGCACGTGTGGGTGGATAAAAAGCAGCCGTGCGTGGACACGGGTGGGTGTGCATAGACACAGTGTAGCCGTGCACGGACACGGGTGGGCGTGCACGGACACGGCGTGGCCGCCAGCAGACGGTGGCGTGGGTGTGCGGGGTGCCCTGCCAGGGTGCACAGCCCGCAGGGTCCCCGCGGGGCTGCAGCTGAGGGTGCTCCCCTCTGCAGCGCGGCCGTGGGCGTGGGTCGCTGCCCCGGGGACACACGCGGGGACACCCCCGGGGCCACCCCTGCCCACCCGGGCCGGGCCCCGGGGCTGCTCGCCGGGACAGGCGGGGACCGGGCGGCCTCGGCAGCTCCGCCCGTCCCGGGCTCCGGTGGCTGCTCCGGGGACCCCGCCGAGGGCAGAGGATGGGGGGGGGGGAATGCTGGGGGTCCCGGGGGCTCCTCTTCGTCCCGGGGCCCTCCCGGGGGTGCCCAGTCCCGACGTTGCCCCCCCGGGCCCCCGGCAGCGCTGATTTCGTTAGCGGAGCCGGTTGTCCCGGGGAGCCCCGGGCGGCCCCGGGAGCGGGCGGGCGGGGGACACCCCTCCCCGGGTGGGGGACACCCTTTCCCGGGCCGCGGCGGCCTCCACGCCCCGCCGCGCTCCCCCGCGTGTGGGTGCGTTCCCCACGGCCCGGCCCGCCCGGCCCCGCCGCGCCCGCTCGGATAAAACGAAATCAAACGAAATCAAACGAAATCAAACGAAATCCGGGCGGGCTGGTGCCGCAACCCCCCGGGCACGGCTGCTCCGACACCCCACCAGTGACAGGGCCCGCCGGCACCGGGGGTCCCCCCGCAGCCCCCGGCCTGGCCAGCAGCGCTTCCTTCCCTGGGGCTCCCCACCCCAAACGGGTCCGCAGCGGCGGGGCCACCTCGACACGGGGAGCGGCGGGATCCGGGGACCCCAAATCCTTCCCCACTCCTGGGACCCCACTCCTGGGATCTCCTTTAGCATCCCTGCTCCTGGGACCCCACTCCTGGGACCCCACTCATGGAATCTCCTCCTCTGGCTCTCCACTCCTGGCACCCAGCTCCTGGGATCTCCTTTAGCACCCCTGCTCCTGGGACCCGGCTCCTGGATCTCCTCCTCTGTCATCCCCACTCCTGGGACCCGGCTCCTGGATCTCCTCCTCTGGCATCCCCACTCCTGGGACTCGGCTCCTGGGATCTCCTTTAGCATCCCAGCTCCTGGGACCCGGCTCCTGGCATCCTCTCCCCCAGCATCCTGGTTTCTTGGATCCTCACTTTCACCCCCTCTCTGTGATCCCGGCTCCTGGGATCCCCACTTCAGGGATTCCTGCTCCTGCGAGTTCTGCCCCAGGATCCCAGCTCTGGGCAGTCCCGCTCCGGGCAGCGCGGTGTCCGTGGCAGGGGCCTGGCCCCGGAGAGCCCCGCAGCCTGGCACTGGCCCCGAGCATCCTGCTAATAACTGAAAAAAATTGAAAATTAAAAAAATTATTTAAAAAAATAATCACGAGGGCGGGGGGGAGTGAAGAGCTCAGAGGGACACGGGGCAGAGTGCGGAGCTGAAAGAAATAGTGCTTGCACACACCCACACACAAACACCCCCCCAGTCCCCAAGGTCCCCAGGCCCCCACGGGGCAGTGTGGACCCCCAGACCATTGGGAGAGGGGGGTGCGATGGCTTGGCTGTGTCCCCCAGCACCCCCAGCTCCACCACAGGCAGAGGCGGTGTTATCGGTGCCTCAGTTTACCCTCTCCAGGTGTGCACAGGACCCCCGGGGAAGGTGGCACGGCCGCAGACCCCCCCTGCCCCCCGGCTCTGGCTGTGTCCCGCTGCCGGCGCACACGGCGAGGGGGAGCGGGGCTGCGGGGACGTGCGGGTGACAAGGTGTGGGTGCTGCTGGCATGCTGTGTGCCACCAGGTGCGTGGAGGAGGGTGTGATCACAGCCCCGAGGACTCGCTACCACGTTTTTATAACCTCGACCTTTCCAGTTTCCCCAGCTCCTCCTCTGCTGGAAACCTCCCTCCCCCCAGACCTCCAGGGTCCCCCAGGACAGTCACTGTGGGTCCCCCAGGACACTCACGTGGGGCCTCACAGCCACTGTGTCCCCCCTGGGCCGGCTGCTTCCCGGGAAGGGGGGAATCGGCTCCAAACCCCGTTTCACCGCCCAGGCACCCATCACGGCGCGCACACAGGCAATTCCAGTTAATGAGCATCAAATGAAGGTAACTGGGGGCTTGTCCGTGGAGCCCCAGGGTGCTTCTGGGGGTGCGGGTTCCTGCAGTGGTCCCAGCTGAGCTGGCGATCCCGGCAAACAAGGGGGGACCCAAGGCACCCCGATAAACGTCCGCTGCTGTCGGGGGGAGCAGCGGGGTCCTGATGGCACGCAGGCAGCGCTGGGGCTGGGGGTGCTCCTGCACCCCCCGTGGGACAGTCACTCCCAGTCTCCCGTGGGTCTATGGGGTGACGAGACCCCGGGTGGAGAAGAAGAGAGGGGGTTTCTGGGGGGCTGGGCAGGACCTGGCTGACCCTCACGGCCACGGGAGGGCAGAGAGCAGCCCTTCCTCCTGCTTCCCACGGCATGTGGGGGTTTGGCGTGGGGTAAGGGGACTGCAGAGGGTCTGTGGGGCTTAGCGGGGCTGGGGCCAGTGAGCACCGTCCCCCCCCACCACCAGTCCCAGCCCAGCCCGTGCATGGCCACAGCCACGAGGTGCCGGGAACCGGGCAGCGTGTGTGACACGGGGACAGGGGGAGGGGAGGGGAGGGCGTCCGGCCACCTGGCCACCCCTTGCCCGCGTCCATCACCGCTGACTCGGGCCCAAACAGGAGCCTCAGGCGGCCTCGCACCGTGTCCCCCCGCAGCCGCCCAGCCCTACAGATAATTGATGACGATGGCGAGGAAGAAGCGGGATGGACTTAGCAGATGTTACGGAGAGCACTAAACCTCGGGGAGGGAGGACGTGAGAAACGCCAGCGCTGGGATGGAGGAGAGGTGACCCCGGCCGGGGACACCCTCGGGGCGGGCTGGGGAGGCTGCCCGCGCGGAGTGGGGGGGTTTGGCTGCCAAGAGCTTGGGTTTAGGGGTAAATCCTGGGAAGCGCAGAGACGTCACAAGGTGGGTGGCGTGGTGTTGGCAGCACCCCCTCGTCCTGCACCACCGGGACCGACTCGCCGGGCTGGCGTTGTTCGGAGCCGATCCCGCCGCAGGGATCGGGATCACCAGGGACCAGGGTGGGGGTGAGGGCCACGTCTGCACAGGGACATCACTCACACGGAGCGGGTGGGCTCGTTTCCCGACCGAACGGGGCCTTTGAGCCCGGCAGGCCGGCAATAACCATGGCAAGAGCCACCAGCATCGCTGCCGCGCCGAGGCCGGCCGGGCTCACGCCTGCGGACAGCTCTGCCGGCACACGGCGAGGGCAGCCGGCCCGGCCCGCGCGTGCCCCGGCATCACCGTGGCCGCCAGCGCATTTCAGCCGTCCCCAGGATTACCGCAAACAGCAAATCAAAGCGCGCGCTAATTTATCCAAGGAGAAACGCCTAGCACATTTTTGCAAGGTCCTCTGCTCGATGGCAAATCCGTGGCCTCCAGTTCACCTTCCGACCTCCTCTTATTCCCTTCCTCTGCCTTTAAACCATGTGACGGGGAGGATTTGGCTTAACGTGCGTTGCTGCAGAAGGAAAGGAGGAGAAGGAGTTCAGAGGGCCCGGAGGTAATCGCTGGCTCCCCGCCCACGGCGCAGTGGGGTTCCTGCAGCCGTGGGGCTGGATTAAGACGTGCGGGCACCCCGGTCCTCTCCCGAGCTCCCTGCGTGCTGCTCCCCACATCCCCGAGCCCCTCGGCGCAGGTCAGGGCAGGCGGTTTGCAAAGGTTTAGCATTAGAGGAGCAATCCCTCGGTGCTGCCTGGCGCCTGCCCCATCCCGCCCCCAGCCTCTCCGTGCTGCCCTCGCTCCGGGTTGGATGTAGGTCCCGGTGGGACCTTCCCCGCACCCTCTTCTCTGCACCCCCAGGACCAGGCTGCACCAGTTGCGCTGCTGGGAGGAGCTGGCGTCTGGCACGGCCGGCCGGCGGCAGCTCACGGGGCCCGACGTGTGCACGCCAGCCGGCAACATCTGCCCCGGCCCCCCCAGCCAGCAAATTAATTAACTTCAGGCTGGGGAAAGGCGGGCGGGAGGGAATAGATGCGCACGGGGAGCCTTCTCGAAGCCCGGGGGCTCGGTTGGGAGGCGGCGAGCGGCGTGGGCGCAGGTGGTGCAGGAGGAGGTGGGTTCGTTGGCGGTGGAGTTGGAGGGTTCTGCCATGGAGGTACCTTGAAAAGGTGATTTGCAGCCGGAGGGATGGACCTGCCCAGGTCACCCCAGCTCCATCCGGACTCATCTGTCTGGGCTTGCAGTTTAGCAGACGACAGGTTTAACCTCGCTGCTGCCGGATGCTCAGAGGGATCTCAGTGAGGAGGCAGCGGCTGCTGCAATGGGCTGGGGAGGGGGATGCCTGCTGCCACCCTGCCTGCCACCCGTGGGCTCAGCACCGCTCCCGTCCCACCCCATCCCACTCCATCCCATCCCACCCCATCCCACCCCATCCCATCCTATCCCATCCCGTCCCATCCCGTCCCATTTCATCCCATCCCGCCCATCCCACCTCATCCCACCCCATCCC
>VZTQ01013166.1:0-47068 GCA_013400755.1 Pelecanoides urinatrix
TTAAATAAAAGAAAATAAAATGGAGAAATATTATTCTTGTTTTGTAGCAGTTTTAGCTTTGAGGTTCAAAGAAAAAAAGCAAAACTAAATCTGGATTCTCAAGTGTGGATTGCATAATACCACTTATTTATATTTTGTACTTCTGACATTTTACCTCCAATTTTTATGCCTTTATACCAGAAAAGTGTAAAATATAGATCAATGTCTATATGTAAACACATCATTCATCAACACTACTTATGTTAGCTGAACAAAATTTAAAATCCCTAAACTATCAATAAAATAAATATTTCATTGTTATGTGAAGTAAAACTCTCAGGCCTAGAACAAAACAGAACAGAACTACCATTGTAGTGTCACCAGATATAATCATCATTGTAATGCACAGACTGCATCGGAACTCTGTTGTGACTGTAGCATCAGTGCTACAAAACTCAAATTTTTAACTGAAGTGATAGAGATGAAATTAGTACAGCTAGATTACAGCTTAGTACTAAAGAATGTTTCCTACAGGTAAATGATGGAAGACCAGATAGGGAAAGACAGAGTCATAAGTCATTAGGTCATAGCTAAGTGAAATTTCACATTGGTCTTTAGAGTATGACCAGATGATTGACACCTGACACTTTAGCCTACACAAAATAAGCTGATTGTCTCAGGACAGGTTTTTAAGGAATGGCTTTCACATATCAGAATTGGTATCCAAATTTGGAAGCTTTCAGTAAAGCAAATCTAAAGAGTGAAGTGGTAAAAAGACCTCTCTGAAGGACTGAAATACCTGGACAGCTAATTAAGAAGGGAGAACTGAATTGTCTATGCTGAGAATGATCTGTAGCGAAGATCTTCACAGGCCAGGACTGCTAGTGCAGCACCTTTCAGAACAACTAAATGCTTTATCAAAATAAATAAACTAATACCATTCAGTGAGATTCCCTTGTTTACCCCCGATCTGCTGTCCTAAAAGACTTGTTGCTTTAAAAAGGGTCAGTATTGCAATGTTAATGTCTTTGGCTTATTTGGATGAGATAAACATCATAAAACTCTTGAAGTCAAGGATATTACAGTCTCTAATGAAATACAGAAGGATGCTAAATAGAATGAAAAGACATATTAGACCAAAGTATTACTCAAGGATTCTACAACTGGCTCAGACTCCAAAAGGAATTATGAAGGTCTATCACACTCTTTCATGCCACCCAACCATAGTCAAAAGGTGACTAAAGAAAGAGGCAAGATTTTGGAACAAGACAGAAGGCACGGAGGAGCACTGACAAAAGTCAATACTATGTGGGCTGAAAGATGATCAGACTGAAGGCAAAAAGTTTTGTCTTCTTCCTTCCAAACCCTTAATGTTAACTATGTAAATAGTTACTTCAAAATAATACACATACTGTTTATTCACAAGATACTGCTCAGTCCTAAAAAGAAGCTCCTAGGACTCTCGACTTTTAGTCTTAAAAAAATGTTAGCCTGGCAATGGCAATGTTTAAACCATCTATCCAAGAAAACTTTGAAAATAATCCAGCATCAGAAAACAAAACTGAGCAACTGCCCCGCTAATATCAGCTGATACTTTTGTTGTTGACAATCATGTCACGCTAAAAACAATCAAGGTTTTGTCTTTTTTTAAAAGCATTGAACAATGCCTTCTTCAGTGGTGCCTGAATCCAAGAGAAGCCATTTTTCCCCTCTGCTCCTAAAATTGTGTCTGTATTATTCCTACTATTAATAGCAGAAAGAGCTAATTTTTATTCCCGCAAAGGGAACACTTTCATACAACTTTTTGAATAGTACTTACTCAAATATGGTGGTTTGTAAGGCGCTCGTGTATTAGACAGCAGTCCATCCAACTCCTTTCTCTCCAGAGTGTTGTGAAGGGCCTTCTCTTTGCCGAAGGTGGAGAAGGACCTTTCTGCCCCCGGCTGGGCTTCTGGTGTTTCAAACACTTCAGTGTCTGGAACGGAGTCCATGCCAGGTACATGGAGATTGCTGCGGTAATCTGCAGCTTGGCGTCCATCAGATGGAACAAAGGAAGGCATCCAGCACCGATCTGAGTGGCCCAGTGCTTTACATTCCTCCGTGCAATTGGAGAAGAGATCCATGCCTGCAAGCATGAGAGAAAAAGAAACTACAAATATGAGCTGCTTCAGCATCATGAACAGCTGCTGACAGATAAGAAAGATTACGCCAAGAAATGGAAGCGGAAAGAGAAATGTCATAAGAACTTCTTCCACTACTTTCATCTCCTCAACAAAAAAAAAAATCTGATTGTCCAGTCTTCAGACGTCAAAGACACCATTTAATAAGTGTAACTAAATGCCAGAATGTCACACACACACAAAAATATCACAAGAAGAGGGTATTGGCGGTTCTATCTCACAAAATCACTTGCAGATCTCACTGTTTAGAACCCGTTCAAATAAGGTTCAATTCCACTTGTAGGTTGATGTCTGTGGTTCACCAGTTGAAAATACTTGTTTAAGAACATGAAGGAATTGTTTCTACATAAATGTGTCTCCGACCGAAGAAATGAAATGTCCTGATTGAGGAATCACAGATTTCATTTATGAAAATGAAATATTAATGAGTCCTATAAAGGAACTATCTGTGCATACATTAGTATACAGATAGAACGTATTGATATTGAAAGCAGATCTTACAAAGTAGGAACCCAGCTTTCAAGTGATCAGGATGGCTTATTTAATCAACTGTTACATCATGCTTTCAGAGATGGTTTTCATTGCTACTGCAGCAGTCCTTACTATCATCAAGTCATCCAAGTAATGAGACAGAATCCTACAATAAATTACTGTAATTAGCGGTACAAAGGTAGTTGTAGACCGATGTGACATGGCTGTGGATACTATTGACAATATTGTTAATGCTTCCCCTATATAACCAAACACTTGTCCCTGCCAACATGGAACTGTTTGCTTACAAATCCTTTAATGCTATTAAGATTTCAAATGACAAGCTATGCTTCTATTGACTACCTTCAGATCGGCCTTCCAAGAGAATATTTCCTGACTGTGAGTCACTAAGTTGTTGGATTATACTTGTTTTGAGAGGAATGGTGTATGAAATCATAAGCATAGAGTAAAATAAATACCAGCGTCTCCAAGTTGATGTTCAACAGAAAAGCAGAACAGTAAAGCAATATCTTTTTCTTGTATTTATAAAGAGAACTGAGTGTCTTAGAATAGGTGTATGTCAAAACTGAACTAAATCTGTTATAAACATTGCATTTACAAGCATTGCATTAGAATCACAAAAAATGACACTACTTGCAAGAGAAATAGGAAAAAATTTTGAACAGCTGTAATAAGATTCATGTAATGTAGCTCATTTCACCAGCCAACATTGTAAAGAACTGGATTAGCTTGATCTCCACTGTGAGGATTAGTATTAAGAATTCTGTTTTGAACCACAATTTGACTTATATTAGTAATATTTATGCAATATCTCACACTACAAAACCCAATCTCTTCAGCAAGCAAGAATCTTTCTGAGCTATCAACAAGTGCTTGAGTACTAAAGGCAGTCACTTGACAGAAAAAAATATGAAGAAAGAAAAAAAAAAAATTTTATCTCAGATTAATCTCACTTTATAATGACTTTTTAATTTTAAATTAAGTAATATACAATGCTAGGTCCAGCTTTGATTAGAATCTTGCATTGATAATTGGCATACAGAAGTCTGAAAATAAATTACTGATCAGTGAACTGTTGAAGAACGCAAACGTGAACTGCAGATATGATTAAGGAATCAGATGCTGATCATCAGGCAAGGCATACAAATTGTATAGTTCTAAATGCCGTAGTGGTAGTAGCTATCAAAGACTGAAAAGAAAGATTTAGATGCAGGCTTCCCAGACAGAAATTAATATATAGCAATGTCTATAAAACCGTGTGTGTGTGTATCTTACGTATTGAAATGTCTGCACAAAAATATCTCTTGTGCAAGAAAAGACATATTTTATGAGCCTAACTTTTTGCCATTCGGAAGATTTAAGTGACAACACAAAATGGTTATCTCCATTTTCAGACTTCCTAGCAAAGTTACATGTAAACAACAAACCACCCTACTTTTAATTGGAAAGTGATTACAGTTACATTTTGCTAACAGTGTATCAGTGACCGTATTCATTCAACATTCCCTGAAAGACAGCAGGAGAAAGAAAAACTTTCGGATAAATATAAAATCATATTCTTTAGTCAGTGGGGAAGGAGATATTATAATAATATTGTTTTTAAGATATATATTCAAAGATAGACCCTTTTTTTTCCTTCATGGATTTTTATTTCCCCTGGAAAATTACCCTCCATTTTACTATTTTGTTTTCACATCAGCTGCTAAACTGCAAAATGTCTCTATTCAAACATTATTTTTTTAGTTCGCTTTTGAATACTGCTTGTCTGCTGCAGTGCACTGAATAGTATTACATATCAGCTTATTACAAAAGAGATGTTATAGCCACTATAAATCAAGATTTTGAATAAACCAAGTAATGAATGTAGGGGATATAAAATGTAAGCTTGTATGACAAACTTCTGCCCCCTTGAAGATGAGAACTTGTAAAAGAAAAAAAAAAATGTTATATACTTATACATCTGAATTTTAATATGCACTGCTGGAACACACAGCTAGAATATAAATGCTTGTTTAGGATGGGAACAAAATGGTCAGAGAGGCCTGGGTTAGCTATTGTTCCTACTTGAATCAGTCACAACATTCCCTAAGAGTTTAATGGGTGCAGAACCAAGCCCTTGGTTTTAGTATTTTGACAGAAAATACATTCAGATTAGCAGTCAGATTTTGAAATCCCTGGGCACCTACGTATATTTACACTGACTATGATATGAATGCTGGCTATTCTTCCTCCACCTTTTTCCTGTGGGTCATGTATAGTAGTCTCTGTTTCTAAGGGGAAAACATTACAAACAGGGGGGGAAAGGCTATTTGCTATTTTTCAAGAAGGAAGGATATATCATGGTAAACGAAGTAAGACATTCAGCACAGAACTCCTTCATACACCAAGAATCATATTCTTGATTTATAACAAAAAGAAATGTTCAGCAGTATAGCACTTCCATCTCATCTCCCTCATAAATCTGGTTATATATATGATCCTTCAGAACTAAACTATCCATCATAATTGCAAATCCACATTAAAGAAAAATGCTTTATATTTTTCATTTAGTTAGCATATTAGACCTTGCATGCAGAGAAACTGAGGTTTTAAAGGTGACTCTGAATTGTGAATTTTCAATGTCCTTTGTGGATACAAATGGATAGTGTAGTGCACTGAAGTGCTGAAAAATGATAAGCATCGCACTATTCCAAATACAGCATACATATAAAAGCTCATGGCAAAGGCCACTAGTTCATTCCTATTTGTTCAAGTCTTATTACTAGATAGACCAGAGGGCAATATGAGCTCTCACACAACCTTAACTTTGCAGATTTTGAGGGAAAACAAGCTCCCGCCCCTCCCTCAAAGGAAACCAATAACCAGGAGAGGAGTTAAATCTCAAGTTTGATATCTGCATCTGAATTTCCTGAACTCAGGTGCTTTGAATCAGATACTTGGTAGTGCTGCATTTCTGAAGCATATTCCCAATTTGCTTCCTTTTCATATTTCAAAAGGAGAAAATCAAAATTTCTATGTGCATGAATTCTAATTGGTTTAAAAAACAGTTTAGATCAAAGTAAAAATTAGGCCTAAAACCATTTTAAAATAATGTATTCTTTCTTAATTTAATTAAGGGAGAAGAGCCATACACTAAGCCTTTAGAGCAATGAATGAACACGCTCATATGAATTACTGAGTAAATGATGTAATAAAAAGCGAAAATACAAATTAAATGTTGACAAAGTATTTTGTAGTATTGTTATTGAGAGGGTTTTTTTCCCCCAACATTTTTTGTATAACTGGCTTTTACTTGGAATTAAATGGCATTTTCCGTTTCTTCTATGATAGTTTTTCTTAAAAAAGCTGGTCAGATGCAAGATAGGTGTGACACAGGGAACCAGGCCTCCTTTTCAGAGCTCCCTTACCAGAACAACTGTCCATTTGGTTAGATTATCCTTGAGCAAGTTACTTATTTCCCTATGATTCCTGTTTTGTGTCAGTAAATAAGGATAATGATGTTAACCTCCTTTGTAGAAGACTTTATCTATTGAAGAACTGGACTTTATGAAACAGAATTATCATTCTTTCTTGCTAAGTAATTGGTGTTGCTGCCTTGGATAAAACTGACTTCATCTGCATGAGAACATGAATAAAGACTCAAACATCTTCAATATTCAGCTCTGCCATATCTCAACTTCAAAGCCCTACCTGGACGATTCAGATGTGAACATTATTAAGCAGGCAGCCCAAGGAAAGAAGAGGAAAAGAGAAAAAGGAACCACCCTCAGCTTGAGTCAAAGCACTTTTCTAAGCCATTTTCATGTTCACTCTCACTTTATCCAAGATAGAGTCTCAGCCCAAGTGATCTTCAAAACAGGATTTAGCTGTCACTCTGCATAGGCTCAGAAGGAATACTGGTTTTCTCTGTCCCTTTATCACTAAAATTCTCCTTCTGACATCTCAAATTCTTCTCCCTGTGAACACTGAAATATCATAGCTCTTCTGCAATAACGCGTACTAACCCTCTTGGGGTTTACCTAGTCTGTACTGAAAAGGTGTGGGGCAATGTTTCACCCTGTGCCTTTGTACTAGAGCCCTACCAATTCCCCTCATAAAGTCCACTAGTGACAGCCTAATTTTAGATCTCAGCCGGTCACCAATGCGTACTGCCCAGTACTGCACAGAGGAGACTATCAAAAAAGCTGATGCATTTTATAGTATATACCTGGCAGTACATTTACTTAGCTTCACATCTGGGATATTCCTTCCTGAAGCGCATCTGAGAGATCATGCCAATTCAGTGAAAAAGGTGAAACAAAGGTAATATTGTGAAGAACTCTGCATGTTCAGCTTGAGAAAGCTGAGTAGCTAGTGAGCAACCAGCACCAACTCCTCCATGGCATGAGTCCAAATCTTACAGGACAGGTGTCTAATCATACAATTTAAACATACACACACGTAGAGTATTAATTGGCACCCAAGTCGGCAATTTCACAAGGGAGGCCAAGAATTTAATCAACCATGAGAAATAAACTAACCTCACGCTTAGAAATCACTCCTACAGAACGTAATTGAAATACAGTGTGTTAATAATAGGTAGTAGTGTTGTATGAGTTGCATTTGTTCTACAACAAATAGCAGCTTTTGTCTAAACAGCTTTCAGATAAAGAAGAGCACAAGTAATTAGAACACGCACTTGGGTTTGAGAAACCCCTCCTCTGTCTGCCAAAAACTTCTTGCGCTTCTTCATCTTTGGAAAGTCATTTTCCAAAGAGCTCCGATTCCTATCCCAGTCAACAAAATGCCTACTCAACCCATGAAAATTAGGCTCTTGAGTATCCCACTACTTGCCATTCCCCACTAAATGCAGATGACAGTACTTTTGTACTTTGTGGATGTTAAGGTAGGTAAGAATGTGGATAATTACCAGGCATTCAGGTGGTACTTTAATAGGAACAATATTAATCCTTTACATACATTCCAGCACATTTGAAACCATGATTAAATCACTATTAAAAAAATATATTTTGTGAAAAGGTGAACTAGAATCTTATTTCAAAACATAGTAAAACATTTTATGATACATAGAACAGCTTAGTTCAGAATTTTCACTAAATAATTGTGCAGGATAAATCTATGACACAGTGACAGATTTTCATCCTGCATGTCTTCCTTCCCAATTAATTATCGACCATAACTTTTGACAGTCAGCTTGGCTAGCAGTGGACTACTATAGAATAGCTACTTGTGTTCCACAGGACTGGTGACAGTAACAGAAGTCATGCACAGAACAGTAAAAAGATGTTTTGCAAGTAGAACATGCTGTTGACTAAAACTGGTAGGGGGTGAGTTTTATTTGTCAATGTAAATTTTCTACTAAATATTTTTGGATGCAGATACAATGCTTTTGAAAACAAATATGATGCTGCATGGTATCAGGTAACATCTTGGAAAAAACAGCCCAAACTTCTCCCATGTTATCAACCAGTGTGTTTTCCTTCAATAATTTAGAAAGAATTAATTACAGAGCACCAGAACAACTGAAAAACTGAGAAGGCATTCCCTCAGATATTTCCTCTAGCCACTCAAGATCAAACAAGATTTATGCTCCTTTTTTTTCCATAAAATTCATCACCAAAAGCTAATAGCAAGAGTGAAGTTTTTATATCAAAATATCTTGTCATCGCTGAGGTCAAGGGGCACGTTCTTTGCACCACGACAGCAGAATTCAGCCCAAAACTTATAGGAAAACGGTATTATATGTATGTAGAAGATTAAAGCAGTTTCTAGAGAGATTTGTATTTAAACATCTATTTGGAACTAGCATTTTAAAAATTATGCATGCAAATTATTCTCAAATCACAGCACCAATATATTAAATTGGAAGTTCTGTGTATTCGAGGTTTCAGTTCAAACTGTTAATTGTGAGTAGACCAAACTGAATTGTCAGCTTTCATTACTTCATATGTAATCACCATTGAAGACACAGAAGTTCATAAATCACATCAGATTCTTAAATGATTTGAAATTGTTTTGAAAGTATAGAATAGATTTTTCCCCTGGTTTGATAAATTAGAAATGATGAAAATGAAGAATTTACCCAGCTAAGGACTAATGCCAAGTTTGACAGTAGTTGCAGTGTTCCTATCTGAGATAGACTGCTTCTAAAATGGAGAGAAAGAATAAAGATCAGAGGCACAACAATAACAGCACTGAATGCATCTAAAAGAAAATAGCCTTCAGTTGATGTGCAACTGTATGATTATATTCCCACCATCAGTCAAATCCAGCCCCTTCTGCAGATGTTTATTCTTTTCTCTCCTGTTTGGTTATTATGGTTCATTATGTTGAGGGACTAAGCTGATTGAAATGTTCATTGAGATGACTGCTGCAGTAAAATGCGTAAAAGGAAAAAAAAATGGAATGCAGGGAGGGCAGGAGGAGAGGGAGCTTTTTATAACTCAGTAGCACTGATTGCTGCATCAGAAGCAGTGCGAAAGAAAGGGTGGGGGGAGGCTAAATACATGGCTTTTTAAAACAACAATAAATCATACGCCATATATAGGCCAAAAATGAAAGAGGCTCTGTGTTCGGATGTAAACTTCTGGCAAGACCTGGTTTGTTGTCAGGTTCCCAGACACAAAATAGGCACTCTGTTCACTTAGCATGAAGCCCTGCAAGAAGCAGGGAGCTCCGGAGTCTCTTGGCTCTTCTCGAGTCTCATTAGGTCTGCATATTAATGACTTGCAGCAATATAAAGGGGCCCTGTAGCAGCCTCCTCCTCCCCTGGTGCCCGGGGTTCCCACCGTTAAGGGCACAGCGACTATAGCAGCAAGACCATAGAGGACGTTAACAGATCACGCGGGTGAGGCAGCACTGCTGTGGCAGTACTGAGTCCCTTGCCCTGGTATCTTCTAAGACGGGGGTTGGGGTTAAAAAATGGACGACTGGAGAGATTCTGGCGGTATTCTGTATGACACACTTGTAGCAAATCCTTATACATGATAGAGCACAGAGGAAACAAGGGGAAAGAAATCACTGTATTGAATCAATTCACACCAGACCTTTGGGGGCTGTGGTAGGGAAGAAAGCACAAGCATTTGTGGCTAAAATGCAGAGCGAGGGTGAGAATGAATTCTAATGCATAGGCTCTAAACAAATGTCCCTTTGAGAAGAAAACTGACAGTATGAGAGCAAAGACAGCAAGCCGTACACATGGGAATAACACCACAATGTATATATTTTCTAGGTGATTCAAATCACAGTCTTTTAAAGCATTTCCTTCCTTTGTCAGCACTGAAAGAAATGTGCTTAAGAATACCTTAGCCTTATTAACATGGAGATCACTTGTACTATATGGTGCCTCAATTTGAATTAAAAAAACAATCCTCAAAAAATGCTAAGGTATTACACATTCAGAGCACCCAGTGTGTCTCCACTGATCCCCAGCAAAAATCCGCACAGTCTGGCTGTCATTCAATCACTGGGTTCATTCTTTCCCTTGGGAACTGCCCCTGCACTTCACGCTGCCATGCCAGCTGAAGCGCCTCCTGAACAAAATTGCCTAATGCTTTGAATTTCTGCGAATCTGCCGTTGAAAAAAAATGCACTACAAAATGTACCAACAACTTTGTTTTAATGTGCAGGAAGTTTTGCAACAGCAAATGATGCAGAATAACATACCAACCCCCGCCCCAGCCAAATGAATAAAAGAAACTCTGCCCCCTGAATGAAAGGGGCTCAAAATTGTCTCCTTGCCCAGGTAACTCCATAGCAAGCTGACTTAAACCCAGCCTCCCATACAATATGCTGACGTTATTTATGCCACTCTTGTATTATATTCCTATAAGTAACTGTTCTTTTTAGTCTCCCTCCTTAAAGATCTGTTTCCATTCTCTTATCAGACTTACCAGAGGATTGACCTCGATTAGTGGCATCATGATCACTGTCTCCTTGCTCACTGTCTCCATGACCACTGTCCTTAGAGCTTACTATGTCTGCTTCCTGGAATGCAGAACTAGACACAGAAACATCTTTACATTAGAATAAACATGAACAAGGAACTCATAAAACATTCTTCTGCCATCACATGGCCAAACACGGCGCTGCATTCACCCACTCCTGCCTGCTGCACTGCTGCTGCAGAGGTGCTCTGTCCACCATAAACAAAACTGGTATTTTCAGACCTTGGTAGTCTAGCTGAAACGGACGGTAAGCGTTATTACTTTCCTGGTTTTCATGTAATTCGTATAAATAATTTGGTAGCGTTTACTTAAGCTAAATTTTAACTCAGAGAGACCAATGTTTTCTGGAAGACCCTACAGAAGCATTCATAAGTATTTAAAGCACGTTTTAGACTAATACAAAACGAGATTTTGTTCTCTTTTCAGTTGGTTTTGAAACCAGTTCAGAAAAGCCGTAATTCAAACTCACTTAGTCGACAGTGTGTTATTTAATACGTCTACATACATTCAATTTCCCATTGCTTTACTACTATTTTATATCTGCAGTAAACACATTTCTGCCCCCCATTCAGACTTGCTAAAGCATGCATTAGGAGAGCAAGGCTAAGGAGCTCATACCTGTTTACTCGTCGGGGTCTGTCAACTAGATAACTGAGCTCAGCACGCTGATGTTTTGTCTAGGAAAAAGGAAATGCAGAGAAATATTTTAACTCTTGATATTTCTGTAACCAGCATCAGAAAATACACCAGAGCAGCTCACCATATTCACTATAAATGGTAATGTTTAGCTGCAAGTAGGCCTACGCAATCTGTTTCTAGGATGTAAGGGGAAAAAACCCAGCTCTTATTCTTACTCGCACAGATGGGAAGGCACGAGGGATTTTTTCCCTGAGTTTTTTGGATGAGATTCTGACACTTTTTCTCACAGTGCATGCTGTCGAGCATCACAAGGACTCCCACAAAGATCAACAGAACTATTTCTAGAGTTGTGTACTACTTAGTCTGAGAAAAAAACTTATTGTAATCTAGTTTTCAGCCTGTTTTTAATTCCAGTGTATAAAAATAGGGGGAGATGGTACAATTACTGCACCCTAAGGAAGAAGACACATTGAGATACCCTCAAGTCCTCAAAAAGGCAACAGAAGACAAAATTTTATAGACATTTTGAGGAGAGGTCAATCTTACAAGCCAATATTAGAAATATTACTGCAAAACTTAAGGCTTTAGAAAATATCATTCAAACTACCTTTGCCAGGCTGGACAGTATTCAGGTTTCAGTATTCGTGTTAAGAGAGAACGTGTTGTTTTCATTAGTGCACAGGCAGAGAGGTACTGAGAGCAAGAATGAGTTAACCCAGCAGAAAACGATTAACAGGGGAGAATTATGGCATGGCATACGCTTTGATAGAAATTCTCTACACACTATATAACACAATATAGGCAACATGTTTAACAGGAGGGGATGTTAAGTCTCTGCATATAATTTCACAGAAACTCTTGATGCTTTCCGTTGCGAACTCAGCTTTGGTTTATAAAGAGCTGTTCAGATAAAGAGAAGTCAATTAATAAACCCTAATTCACAAATTAATTAAAGTTCCTGCTAACTGTAGAGATTGTCACAGTCCCAGAGGGGGGTTCCCCCAAAGCCTTGCACATGCAAAGATTTCAGGAAGAAAAAAAAGACAGTTTTTAAAATGTTGCTTCAGAAAACCCTGTGATTACGCCTCACGTCATTTCATTACTGTCAGCTGCAGCGACTCTGTGAAAAGCAGCACCCCACGCACCCCCCCCGCCCCAACCCACGGGCGATCTGCTGGCAGCCGGTGACTCAGGGGGATCTCGGCGCCCCCGATGCTGCCCGGCCGGGGCCAGCTTCCCGCACAGGCACCGGGGCGGGGGGAGCGGGACACAGGCTGGGCTGCAACAGTTTCTGAGCCCGGGGGAGAGGGAGGCAGCGGCTGGCCGGGGGGGCTGCCCCGCACTCGCCTCTCCCGCGCTGAAGCCTCCCAAATATCAGAGGCCAGCGAGGAGGGAGGCGGCGGACGCGTGAATTAAAGGGAACAGAAGGACGAAGGGGAAAGCAAAGCGCCTTTCCCCGCCGGGAGAGGCGGGGCGGGAGCGTCGGGAGAGGACGGGGAAGCGACGCGGGGCTCGGGGAAAGCCCGCGCTGCAGCGGCGGGGCACGGCCGGCCGCCCAACGGTCCCCTAACGGTCCCCTAACGGTCGCCCACCGGTCCGGCGCGGGGCGGGCGCCCGGGCCTTACCTCGCTGGACAAAATGCTGCCGTTGGAGATGATGTCGGGCTGCTGGTCGGCGTAGCCGGTGACGATGGCCCCGCAGGGGTTGTGCTCGGCGTCGGTGCTGCGGGAGGGGCTGCAGGGCTTGAGGAACATCAGGTCGGTCTTGGCGGACTCGGGGGTGAGGCAGACCTGGTAGCAGTAGTTCTGGTTGTGGTGGTGGGAGCCGAAGCTGCCCGACTCCTCCACCGGCACCTGCGCCGGGTTGCTGGGCACGTTGGAGCTCTGCACCAGCATGATGTCCGACTTGCTGAGCTTCTTCTTGCGGGCCCGCGCCTGCCGGCTGCAGCAGGGGCAGCAGCAGCAGCAGCCCAGGCAGCAGTCGCTGGCCAGGCAGGTGTAGATGTTGAGCTTCTTCTCCTTCTGGCAGCGCACGGCCAGGACGATCATGGCCAGCAGGAAGATGAAGGAGACGGAGCCCAGGGCGATGATGAGGATGAGGGTGAGGTCGAGCGAGGTGTCCCCCCCGGAGCGGCTGGGGCGATGCTCGCCGGGGCCGCCGCCGCCGCCCCCCGCGCCCGCCCCCGCGCCCAGGCCGCCGCCGCCGCCGCCGCCGGGCCGCTCGGCCGCGCCGTCCACCAGCACCACCTGGATGGCGGCGGTGGAGGAGAGCGGCGGCTGCCCGTGGTCGCGCACCTCGATGACCAGCTCGTAGGGGCGCTGGGGGTCGCGCTTGGCCGGCACCCTGCGGGCCGTCCGCAGCTCCCCGGTGCGCCAGTCCATGCGGAAGAGGCTGGCCTCGTTGCCCCGCACGATGCTGTAGGTGAGGCGGGCGTTCTCCCCGTCGTCGGCGTCCACCGCCGCCACCCGGCTCACCAGGTAGCCCGGCTCGGCGCCGCGGGGCAGCGCCTCCCGCGCCGGGGTGCCGTTGCGGCCGGGCAGGGGGCTGACGATGGCGGGGGCGTTGTCGTTCTGGTCCACCACGACGATGTTGACGGTGGCATTGCCGGCCAGCGGCTGCGGCTCCTCGCCGGCGTCGCGGGCCTCCACCTGGAAGCTGAACTCCTTGAGCTGCTCGTAGTCGAAGGAGCGGAGGGCGTAGAGGAAGCCGTTTTCGGAGTTGATGGAGACGTAGGTGAAGACGGACATGCCCTGGATCTGGCTCTCCAGGATGGAGTAGGCGAGCTGGGCGTTGGCGCCCTGGTCCCGGTCGGTGGCGCTGACGGCGTAGATGTAGGCGCCGGGCACGTTGTTCTCGCTCACGTAGACCTGGTAGACGGGCTGGCTGAAGCGCGGTGCGTTGTCGTTCACGTCGCTCACCCGCACCTGGATGGACTTGCTGGTGCTCAGCGGCGGCTCGCCGCGGTCCCGGGCCACCACGGTGAGGGTGTAGGCGTCGCCGCCCGGCTGCTCGCGGTCCAGCGGCCCCTCGGTGACGATGGTGTAGTAGTTCTTGAAGGAGCTCTTGAGGCGGAAGGGCGCGTCGCCCTGCAGCAGCTCGCACTGCACCTGCCCGTTCTCCTCCGAGTCGCGGTCCGAGACGCTGAAGAGGGCCACCACGGTGCCCGGCGCCGCCGCCTCGCTCACCGCCTCCTTGACGGTGGAGAAGCTGATCTCGGGCGCGTTGTCGTTGGCGTCCAGCACCCGCACCAGCACCTTGCAGTGCGCCGGCACGGCGTTGGGCCCCAGGTCCTTGGCTTGCACGTACACCTGGTACACGCTGCTCTCCTCGTAGTCCAGCTCGCCGCTCACCTCCAGCCGCCCGGTGCGCGGCGCGATGCCGAAGAGCTCCCGGGCGCGGGCCGAGATGTGGCTGCTGAAGGAGTAGATCACCTCGCCGTTCTGGCCCTCGTCGGGGTCGGTGGCGTTGAGCTGCAGCACCAGGGTGCCCGGCGGCGAGTTCTCCGGTAGCGACACGGTGTAGACGGGCTGCTCGAAGGCGGGGACGTTGTCATTGGAGTCCAGCACCCTGATGGTGAGCAGGGCGGTGCCGGTGCGCTGCTGGGGCTGCCCGCCGTCCACCGCGGTCAGCACGTAGCGGTGCACCGCTTGCTGCTCCCGGTCCAGGGGCTTGTCCAGCACCAGCTCGGCGAAGCGGTTGCCGTCCCCCTGCGTCTGCACGTCGAGGGAGAAGTAGCTGTTGGGGGTGATCTCGTAGGTGCGCAGCGAGTTGGTGCCCACGTCGGGGTCGAAGGCGCTCTCCAGGGGGAAGCGGGTGCCCGGCGTGGCGCTCTCCGAGATCTCCACGGTGAGATCGGGCTCCGGGAAGGAGGGCGGGTTGTCGTTGATGTCCAGCACCTCGATCTCCACCCGGAACAGCTCGAGGGGGTTCTCCAGGAAGACCTCCAGGTGCAGGAGGCAGGAGGGGCTCTGCTTGCAGATCTGCTCCCGGTCGATCTTCTCATTCACGTAGAGCACCCCGGTTTCCAGGTTGAGCTCCAGGTAAGGGCTGCGGGAGTTGGGCGCCGTCTGGAAGCGGCGAGCGGAAAGTTTTGTAATGTCCAAGCCCAGGTCTTCGGCGATATTCCCCACGAACGTGCCATGCTCCTGCTCTTCCTGCACCGTGTAATGGAGCTGGCAAAGGGCCCCCTCCACCATCCAGAGCAAGGCAAAGAGGAATAGCACAATCATCTCCAAATGGGGAAAGAGATCCCCCCTCCCCAACACCACCTCTTCCTCCTCTTCCAAAAGCCACCACCACCACCTCCTCCTCCTCCTCCGAAAACACACAGCACAGTGTGTGTGCGCCTGTGCGTGTCTATCTATGTGTGTGTGTGTCTGTCTGTGCGCGCGTGTGTGTCCGCGCCTGCGAGCGTGTGGAGAGAGAGAGGGATCGGGGGAGGGGGAAGGAAAGGGGGGGAAGGTTGATTTAGGGGTGTGTGCTAGATATTATTTCTTCTGATTCATGTTAGGATTTTTTTTCTCCCCCATCTCCCTCCTTTTTGTTACGAGTATTATTGTTTCACACGCAGACCAAATGAAGAAGACAGGCGTCCCCACTTCATCTGTGATCTTCGAAATAAACGGCCAACTAATAATAGCTATTAGCTGGATGTATCTAGAGATACACAGTAGCCCGCTTTTATTTATTCCGAGAGTCTTGGCACTGCACCGCGGCAGCAGCAGTGGCGGCGGAGGCAGCAGCAGCAGCAGCAAATCCCAAGGAGGAAATTTTTATATTTCAGGACTGTCCTCGGTTTGTCTTCTGGTGGGAGCCGGAGGGGTAGATGCTGCTGGAAGAGCCGGTGCACATGCACTCTTTAGATGCAAGAAAAAGGCAGAAAACCGCGAAATTAAAAAAAAAAATTATAACCCGCAAAAAGATTTCGTATCAAACGAGGCGGAAAACAGCTTCGCTACCCAAAACTTTCATCCCCTGATTTCTCTGGGATTTCCTCTTTTTTATTTAAAGATTTTAGATTTTTCTCTCTTCTATTAATAGTCTTTCATTTTCTTCTTTTATTGCTATTACTATGTTCATCATCATCACTCTGCTTTTTAGGGATGTGCTGATGAGGTTTTTTCCTGTCTTGCTGCTTTTGCGTCTAGCCCCTCTCTCTCTCTCTCTCTGTCTCTGCTTGCTGCTGCCGCTGCTCGCCTCCCGTCCCGGCTCCGGCTGCGACTTCGGCTGCGGCTGCGACTCCGGTCCCGGTCCCAGCCCCGGCCCACGCTCCTCTGATCTCTGCCGGCAGTTTCTGAGCCGGCAGCGCTCGGCTTTTCTGTTTTTGCGCAGCGCTCGGCTCCTGCCAACCAATCAGCCGCTAGCAACGCCCCCGGGGGCGGCACCCCATTGGCCGCGGCGCACGTCAAGTAGGCTGCGTCACCGACGGCAAGGCAGGCAGGCAGGCAGGCAGGCAGGCAGGCAGGCAGGCAGGCAGGCAGGCAGGCAGGCAGGCAGGCAGGCAGGCAGGCAGGCAGGCAGGCAGGCAGGCAGGCAGGCAGGCAGAGCGAGGCTAACCCTGCAGCTGCCGAGGCGCTGCTGGGGAATGCCTGCCTGCCTGCCTGCCTGCCTGCCTGCCTGCCTGCCTGCCTGCCTGCCTGCCTGCGAGAGTGGCTATTCCCCCGCCGCAGTCCCTGGGCAGGGAGATCACCGCTCGTCATCAGCGCGCACGCACGGGGGATCGTAAACAACCCTCTCCTTGGAGAGGGAGTTTCCACCAGCTACTAACTTTCCTACCCAAGGCCAGGCAGGAACGTTTTTAGAAACAGCATAAACAAGGGGAAACTTGAGATTATTGTTCCACCCCACCCCGCCTTAGCTAATTAGTTTGTTTAACGGTGGAGAAAGTGCAACTTTCCATCGTACGTCTTTACAGTGTTTCCAGCTCCAGCCAATTTAAAGTATCATGAGCCTGCGCTAATTTTTCCCGATTTACACTTTGGAATTTCCACTAATGTACCAGGAGGCTGTCGGGTACGAGCGAAGAGGGAAAGCGGGCATGTATTCTGTCACTGGCTACTTGGGGTGGCGGAAGGGCATCGCTGGGGAGGGACAGGCAGCAGAGGCTCACAGGCACTGATTTATCTTCAAGTGAAACGCTCCGATGCCGGGTGTCGGTGCTCGCCGTACCCCTGCTTCCCACGCTGCCGCCGCCGGTAACAGCGCTGGAGACTGAGAGGCTGCTCGGCTGCACCCAGCGCTCAGAGCCGGCGTTCGCAGCCGCCACCGAGGCTCGGGCTTGCGATTTCTCGCAGATTTTAGTAGCCCACGCCGGGTAGCCTCCTGCCTCACACAGCAACATTTTCCTTCCCCTTTTCCCTCAGACAGCGAGAAGACAGCTCTGTGCTAAATAAAGTCGATTCTACCAATAGTGTCTATAGCACATCAAGTGCTCGACTAACACGTTTTCGATCGATGCGCTTGGCTGTGAAGGTACGCCGGCACCGGGGAGCGGGCCGGGCACCGAGGGGGGATGTCGAGACGGGTGTTCACAGATCCAACCCCCACCTGTGTCAGTGCCCCGTACTATCCACGGGCGTTTTACGACTTAAGATCCACGCCCATAACTTTACAGAATGAAAAAAGTAAAAGTAAAAAGGATTAAATGTTTGTAATTCTTGCCCTCTATTTTTTTTGCCAATTTTTATTTTATTGTTTCTAAAAAGTAACACAAAGCAGGTATGAGCAGCTTCTGCTTTGACCCCATCTTTAATCCTTCGGTAAGCAGTGGCTCCCTTCCATACATTTCAATAAGCTATATGCTCGGATGCGTTTTCCGCTGCGAAAACGCAGGACTTCACATTTCCAAACTTGTGCGTGTATCAAGAACACCGTCGCCTTCCTGCGCGCTCCTACCCGCCCGCCACTGCCCTCGCCCTCCCCGGGGAGGGAGTCGCGGAGCCACCGGGTGCCCGGCCCGGTGAGCTGAGGCGGGGGCGCAGCCACGCCGGTGCAGGGGCGGCAGCTTGTGAAAGGGGCCCCGCGCCGGCCGCTGCGAAGCGGGTTACGGCGCACCCGGCTGCGGGCGGCAGCCCCCGCCTCCCCCGGGCTCCCGCGAAGCACAGCCGCGCTGCTCCGCGCCGCCGCCGGCGACGCCTCCGGGCGGCGGNGGTCTAGCGGCACACGGTGCTGCCTCGCCGCGGGAGGGGGGAGGCAGGAAAGCAGCTACCGTGCCCGTGCCGGGGGGAGCCACCGGTGCTGCCCGCCGGCGCGGCGGGCAGGGAAATGCCACCCCAAAGAACACCCCGTCTTCCCCAGCCCCCCCGCCCGCCCCTCGGCGCCTAGAGCAGGGCTAACGGGAGCCGGCGGGTCCACCTCGGTGGGTGTTTTCCGACAAAACGGATTTCGTCAGAAAAACCCCGGCTGCTGCTTTCTGTTGGAGGCGGACGGGGAGCTCGCCGTGTTCCCTTCGCGTGCAGCAGCGCGACCGTTCACCTTCCCGGGCGCTGCCACCAACTTCCAACACGGATCACGGAGTTTGCGCCCTTCTTGCGCTTCGGCGCACGGGGCGGTGGGTCACCCCGCCGTTAGGGAAGTCTGTGATTTAACGTGACCCGAAGCGGCCCGTCTCCAAACCCTCCCCACCGCCGGCGCCCCGGGAACGGCGATACCGCTTTGCCTTCGAGGAAAGCGGGCAGCCCGGGCGCGACAGCCGAAACCCGGGGGCGCTCGGAAGCGGAGGGGCTCCCGCCCGACCCCTCCGTCCGGGGCCGTGACCGAACCCGCCCGCGGGGGCCGGAGGTAAGGCGGGAGGCGGGGGTCCGGGCTGCCGGCGCGGCACATCCCCGCATCGCCGCGAAGGCGGCGTCGGGGCGACCCCCCACGCGCGCTCGAGGCGCGACGCCCACGCAACGCTTTTGTAAAGACGGCCTGATTCAGCGGGCAATAACCAGGCGGGAATATGTATCTCCATATTCATATACATGTATAGGCGCCGGGGGAGCCGCCCCCCTCCCTCCCCGCGGCGCACGGCGGGGCTGGCAGCGGGCCCAGCGGTGCCGTGTCCCCCCCCGCGTCTCAGAGCGCGGCCGGGTCTCCATTTTGTGTCAGGCGGCAGAGGCAGCGGTGGGCTCCTCCGCGGGCCCCGCGTTGTGTTAAACCCCGAGCAGTGAATTAAAAGCGCCGATGATCTGAGGCAGCCCCCTAATGCAAAATGACAAATTGCACTTAGGCAACACATGAACGAGAAAATGATTTATGGATTTTCACGACGGTCGGAGCAAATGAAGGCGACATGAATTATACATCCTAATGTGCAGTATATCATTTTCTAATAACACTGTTTTAGTTCTAATGCTGTACGCTGCTCTCTTCGATAGGGGGTATTGATTAATAAAAAGTCCGAGGGCTGTCTTTAAACTGGACGCATATCTTCTGCAGGCACCAGCTGAGGTTTATATATTTACGTCTTGCTAAAGCAGAGGGCTATCGTCAGACCCCTGGCACCGTGGCTTTTAGTATTTCCATCTGTCATCATTTAATTTGGCAGTTACTTCGCCAAATGAAGACTAATCTTCCGTATCGCTGAATTTCGCTCCATGCTGCCATTTAGAAATGTAAATAGATGACATCAGGTTTGTAAATCCACCGTGCTGAGGGGGATAGCACCTGGGTAAGTCAAACCTTTCCTCCTTGCCAAAATCCTCACGTGCCTCTTTGGCACCCCGAGTACAAAGGGGCATTTTCTAGCAAGGAGAACATACGATAAATAATACTCGTGCTCAACCAGAGCTTCCCTAGCATCTCTGTTTACCAAATCTCACAGATTATCTTAAAGATAAAAAAAATCTTTGCGTTTAACTCACACGATGGGGGAGTGAATCGACATGAAAACCTGAGTGCATGTGCATAGGGGGAGGAAGAGCTGTCAGATGGGGAGGGGGCTTAGCCCCAGATTCAGCCTGCATTAATGCCCCAAGGCCAGGGCTTCCCCTCTCCCGAAACCGAGTTCTTTTGCCCTTCATCACAGAGTAGCGATGAAGTCATAGTGACGTAAACTATGAACATTCCCAATTATTTCAATGGTTCCTAGTCTGAAATATCACTTGACGTTAAGAAGGACAAACAAGTCCTGGCCTTTCACGAAACAGTATAAAACAGAGAGAGGGAAGATGGAGGTAAAGGATTAATGCATTTGGGGGGGGGAGGGATTAAATCAGTGGTTATTGGGGAAAAGGTGAGGAAGTAATTTCTCATTACCCAAGTGTAGTATTTCCATTGTTCAGACACAAAAGGAGTCACAGAAGTAAGGAAATGCTCAAATGTTGTGCTTTGGATTAAACAATCGCTTTCCTAACCTAGACAATCATAGCTTTGGGTGCAGAAAGCTAATCCCCATTGTTTAGTTGAGTCACCAAAATGATCTTCTGGTTCTATTTTAGGTATCAGTCTTAGTTTTAGACTGAGGAACATTGTGGCCTCTTTACTGTCTGGATGTTAAAAACCCTCTGAGAATTGGAATTCCTCCCCCCGCAATCTGCTAAGTTGTCATTACTTGGTTTAATTTTAATTATCTAGGTTTAAAAACATCCCAACAGAACCCACCCAGGTTCTCCTTCGAAAGAATTAATAACAGCTCTTAGTGCAGGAAAGATTACTGGAATCAATGATGTCATTAGGGTTGTAAATAAGAAGTAAAAGATGTCACCATTAGCAAAAGCCTGCTTTGCTAACAGGAAGATGTGTATGTTTTACTGATAGGGCTGAAGGATGAAAATCCTGCTTCAAACAGAGGTCGATACAGAACAATTTCAGAAATTAACTAAGAGGCCTGATTAAGGTTGTTTGTGTCAGAGGGAAAGGTTCACTGCCACCACTCCCTCAATGGATTTCTCTTAATTGCCAATGAGGAGACAAAACAGGAAGGCTAGACCATTGGGCTAATCAATAAAGAAAGCCTGCCTTCATGTTTGCCTGAGGAGCACTCCTTGGGTCAGATCGATGTAGCAGCCACCAAAGTTCTTGCAGAGGTCACCAGTGATCAAGACATTTTCTGATGGGTTTTAAACAACGCTGGAGCCAAGCATCTGCTGTGAGGTTGCAAATGTAAGCAGAACTGGAGATACGATGTTAATCATCCTCCTCATGCTTATGGGAGGACTCCTGGTGATAAAAACAACTTGTTCTATTTACGACCTTAGACAGCCGTTTTAATAAATGAAGATAAAGTATTACTTCATTACATGCTCACTACTGCACTAGTGATCAGAGAGGATGGAACCTCTCCAGAAGGTGCTGGGTGTCCTTCTGAATAAGGATTGCAGTGGATGCACCACAGTCCAGAACAGAATTACAGTGGATGCATCCTATAGGGGTTTCTTAAGGCCAGCTTCTGCCTCCTCTTCCTTGCCCCCAAACACTCGTACAGATTTCAGGGAGACCACTCAAGCAACAAGAGGCTGTTCAGTGTGAAACAGTAGATCGGTGTGATCCATTGCTATTATCCCACCTTCTCCAGCTTTATGAGTCTATCATAATGTTTATCGCAAAAAAAAAAATCCCAGCCTGTTTTAATGACTTGTGTTTTTAGCTGATTCAAGTCTGCACTGAAATAAATGTAAGAAAACTCTATTTTTTCCACAGTTAAGCTCTCAACATTTTCTAGCAACCAGGCCTTTTTATAGAGTCCAGATTGGACCAGCCAAGGTCCTGGTCACTTCAGAACAGTCATTTCTGTATGCATGGCTTTACACTAACCAACATACACTTAGCCTGATTCCTGTAAGCTTGCCTCATGTCTCATTATTTTGAATCTATTAATCAGTGGCAAACCTGACAATCTTGAACTTAACACATTGTAGTGCTGCAGATACATTATAAACCAACGAAAATGATCACAAGCTGATCAGTCAAAAACACATATTTCTTTTAATTTATCTGTTTACTTGCAGACGAGAGATGACATCTGCATCTAACTTAGCTCACAGAAGATATTTCTTGACAAAATACTTTTCAATAAGGCAAATTACTTATTTAACTAGAATTTTCAGAAGGATAGTTTACTCTGTAGATAGAAACCTGGTATTACATCAGCTGAGAAGCAGAATGTGATCACATTTATCAAAACAGGTATCATCAAGCCACTATTTTCTGTATAAATTTCTTTTTTTATGCTGTGGCTCAATCAGCTGCACCCATTTCTTTGAACTTCATTGAAATACAGTTGACCTGTATCTGAATTTAACAAATGCTGCTAAGCTTGAATGATTTCTAGAGCAAATGAGGACAAAACTGCAGTGGAAAACTCCAGTTACTTGAGACTCTTTTAAGCTTCTTATTATACACTCAAAGCCATAGGTAGATGTAGTTAGTCAAGATAAAGAAAATTGCTCTGTTGATTTTCTTTTCAACAGCAAGTTCAAGCCTTGAACTAAAGCATAGCTTGTTTTGAGGTTCAGCTTGAAAGCAGTAGTTAAAAATATAAAACTTTTATTCTTATCCTTATAACGTGTAGTGCTTGGCAGAATAGCTACAAAAAACCCCCTAGATTGTTTGCCCAGAAGAATTTGCATTCTTGGTGTTCCATAGATATATAATCTCCAGCATAATTCCATCATCTGAGTCATCATACCAACTACACAACAGATAGCAATAGCATCAACCAGGAAGGGAAAGGAGAAAGATGGGAAAAAGGATGTTATAATTATGTAGTCACTTGGGAAGAGAGCGCACATCTGTATTTTTTTATAACTATTCTAGGTGGAGCTACTTTCACCACCAAGAGTTAAGACTCCATCTTTCTATTTGCGTCTTCACCTGATGAGACCCTATACTCGGGTGCTTGGTTTTACGCCTCAAATTGCATCTGGCTTTTCCAACAGCTTTTCCATGCTGTTGCCCACCTCAATTTGAGGATTGAGGAAGTTCCAATTGGAAAGCAGTTTAGTCATTTATGAGGCAATAATCAAAGAAAACACATTATTTTGTCTATGCTAAAAATATTGCAACATTCAATTCAGAAATTTTACCACCTCCACATTTTGGAAGAGGGACTTTAGCAGATGGAGGTCTCAAGAGTGCTTTTTACCATTCTCAGGAAGATACACCAAAGTGATAAGTCCTTGAAAAGCCTCAGCTTACACACTCTCAGAAATTTGTAAGTTGGTCCTTGAAAAATCTGTGCTAGACATCTCCTCTCACAACTCCTGCTTAGTGGCCGAACTGCATGACAGAAGCTGTGCAAGTTCTTATGTTCCACACAATTGCTGTGGAGGATGAACACCATTTTTCTCATAATAATTATTTCTAGGGTTTTGCAGGCTCCTTTGTAGATTCAAAGCACACGTCCGCTTATCATCTATAGACTTACTACTCCCACTGGTGGTAGGGAAGCAGGAGAAAGTAGAAAAAGTAAAGCATGCATATGGGACAACACATAGAACAACAGCAAAAGGAGGTCACAAGTACTAAAGTGTAGAGAAATGACTAAAAATGTCAGTTTAGCAAAACAAACGGCAAGAGAGAAAAATTAAAAAAGCATTTAGACTTAAAAGCAAAAGCAACCAACCTATCACCACAAAGCTAAATATCCTACCGGACTTTTCAGCAGCTTCCTAAGTTCCTGCAGCCTAACAACATCAACAAAAAAGCTGTTAAGAGTTCCCCTTCCCCTTTTATCAGCAGGCTTTACATATGCATTTGGAAAAGCTCACAAGTGCTAGCTCTTACTTAATTAGGTGAAGTAGGAGTAGTCTGTGCTATAGATCTCATTGGTCCACACTCTATTCATTATGCAAGTTGGGGCCTGGTGTTGCTACTATTACAGTTTTTCAATTAAGAAATCAAACCAAAAGATTGTCTCTCTCAACAGAAGTCTGTGCCAAACTGCGGATCTCCAGGGGCTGCGCCGGCCCAGCAGCCACCACCTCACGCAGCTGCAAGGTTGCTCTGATCAGCAGGATCTTGCCGCTATGGGGGACAGGGATGATACGCCCCACTCAGCAAAACTTGGGAAAAATTATTAACAAAGTATGCAAGTTGCATACTCAGACTTAAGAAATGTTTGATTTGAAAGTTACTCCTGTTGTTGCTTCTAATGAACGGGTACGTTGTGGTGATCTGTTGCTAAAAGATTCCCCTCCGCTGCCCATCAGTCCTGCAATTTGTTCATTGGAACGAGGGACTCAAACGGTACCAGATTTTTGTTCTGAGCCAAGATCTTTTCCAAAAAGCTTTTGTTGTTTGATCGGTGTACACAACGAGTGGCGCTGCCGATGTTGAATCAGAGCTGGTTAGCACCTGCAGGACTTCAGCTTCTGTTACAGTATACAATGCACGGGGAAGGAAAAGAAAGATCTTGTAGTCAATTATGTTGAATGCCAAACGCTATTGTGTGTCAACATATGTAACGTATGCCCCAGTTCCTCCGTTTTAAGAAGGGCTATAACAGTATTGCCAAACGTATTTTGACATGAATGGGTGAATTCTTGCAAAGCACTTGGGTATGACGGGAAGAGCTCCGGAGGTGATTACAGTTTTATAGGAAGTGGAGGGTTGGCACGATGTGCGCTAAAGAAGTCTGCAGCCACATGTGACTGTCTTCTAACATGCCCACAACAAGCTGCTGAATCACACCTGCTTCCTTTAATATTGGCGTTTTCTCATTTTGCAGGCTTTACTATGCAAATCTTTTTGAAGTAACGCATGCATATACAATCATATACATATGCTTATATGTAATTACATAAACCTTGATGTTGAGCTTGGAAAGAAATGACAGTACTCCAAGATGTGAGTGTGGGGGGAGAGGGGAATGCAGCTGCAATAGAGTTCAGCAGGAGCAACGGCCAATACAAAATCCATCCTGCCTCTAGCGAGAGGCAACGTCTTTTAATTCAACGCGCTTCTAAGCTCTTGGGAGGGGCTGATCAGCTCCGCCGCTCAAGACAACAAAACGTTACCCCCATGACTGGCAGGGTCACCCCGCTGTGTCGGAGCTCGGCACAGCAGCTGGGTGGCCTCGGTGGCTGCCACGTCCCAGCACCGGGCCCCGCTGCCGCGGGGAGGGAGAGCATCCTTTCCCCAGCAGCAGCCTTTCTGCACCCCTGCCGCGGTCGGCGCTCCCAGGGAGCTGCGAGCTGCGGCAGCTGCTGCTTCGAAGGGATGGTCCAGCAAATCCTGCAGCTGTAGGAGGCAGCAGCTGGACTGCAAAAAAGCAATGTAATGCCCACGCAAAAAAGAGGAGCTATGCTTTATTACAAATAAAAATAGCGATACAGCGTCCTGTTGCGTAGTAATCTGCACTGCTGTGCAGTCACGAGAGGAGTGTCTGTCTCCAGAAGGCAGAGAGCTGACTTAAAGAAGTAATCAGTTTAGTGGAGAAAACTGTAACATAGGCGCTGTGATAACTCTATGTGAGCTAAGCATGAAAGTAAACAGATTTGCAAGAAAAGGAGGGAAAAGGAAGACAAGACAGGAAGGACTCAAGTTGTGGGAAGTGTAAAATGGAAGAATGAGCCATGTAAATGTGATGTAGGGAAGAGTGGGAAGATGATAGAAATCTTGTAGGAAGGCTTGGATTTTCTTAGCTTTGAAAAGCACTCGAGAGTTTGCAGGCTTTCAGTGATTCTCATAAATTTCCCTGTAATTGGGGGAAACTTGGTGAAAGGGGATTGTTGCTTCCTGTAAAAGGCAGCGTCAAAAGCAGAGTGGGAATATTTTGGAACAACTTACTGCTATTACTGATTGTGGTCCATTATTAGCTTTAATTGGGAAAGCTGCTTCTGGAAGAATGTGTTCGAAAGCTGTCTGCAGCTCTCCCATGCTGCTGTAACGTTGGGCAGCAGGGATCTGGGGAGCACTTGTGTCCCCCAGTTTCCACTACTCTGTAGTTTCTAAGAATCTGGAGGTGACCAGGAAACTAGTTTGTAATGTTCAATGTGCTGGAAAGAAAGGCTATATACTTTTGACCCTTCGCCATATTTTGCTCAGCACAGAAAGGAACAAAAGCACAATTAGGAAGGAAGGAATAGCCTTTATGGCATTACCAAAGTGCCAATAAATAGCTTTAGAAATGCGGTTCTTATTGGAAGCAGAGATAGAAAAGCCAAATAATAGTTGAATACATTGATTTTGCAATGTAACTATAGGCTTACAGGGCAGTATTGAAGAATATTAACTGAAAATCCTTGACCAGAATTCAGAAAATTATAGCATCATCAGAAGTCCTTTATCTACAGAACCATATATATAAAACTGTAAATTGTAATGTCCCTTTTTAGAATTTTCAATAGGTAATAAATAACCATCTTGTGTTGTGGTCTCTGTGGGAAGAAGGATAGTACCTGATTGGTATTCTAATCTGAGAAATCACAAAAAATGGGGCTAGAAAAAAAATATGTATCTAACTATTTTTTTCCTGCCAAAATGAGCTTTCTGGGTAATAATTTGGTTCTGAAAATTTCTAGAGGTGATTGTTGTAATAAAACAGTTTCCAGAGCTTATGTGCTTTTAGGGAATGGCAAAAATTGCCATTTGATGTAGTACCAAAATTAGAAGACAGGATTGTGCTTTGCTAGTGGTGGTGATTTGGAAGAACTGCTTTCTTTTCCCTTGCCTCAGTCTTTATATATGTATAATGGGCATAATATTATTTCTCCCCTATGAAAAAACAGAATTAGGTCCATGAGTAAGAAGGTCCTATAAAGGAATTGGACTTCATTACTGTGTATGAGTCTAATCCAAGAAGGGTTTTCTGTAAGCCTGCCTACTGAAGTGAGACAGAAGTAGAAATGTCTGCTTTGGGCATCCTAACAGCAGAAGTTTGGGAACTTTTTGTAGGAACTTGGTGTGGTTTGGCAATATGAAAAATGCAGTGTTAGAGCTTCCAGTGCTGCATCAAAAATGCTGTGGCCTTGGCCAAAATACAGCCTGATACAACACGCTTGGCTTATTCAAATGTCTTCAGAATATATAGATAAGATAATTTTGTAGTGGCAAGGTTTACCGCTTACCCCCGTATGCTGGATCATAGGTAACATCTGTCTTGACTTGGAAGAAGTCAGGAGATGTTCCATGTTGCTTGATTTGTCCAATTTACCAATTTGTGATGGAATGATTAACTTGAACCTGATCCAGCTTGTTATTGCTGGATGATCAGATAGCATATATATGATCTATCTACTCATGTATAGAAGATGCTAATCATATATTAGTGTTCTAAAAAGCCTAGCATAGATTTATTAAAATACCTGTAAAATTAGAATAGAGGTTTTCTCAGTACCATCTGGTTGCCAAATGTGGTATTAGGCAATAATAGCTTTCAGGCTGTGAGAGTGGTAGAAAAAAATTTACAAAATGGTTTAACCTTTCTGGCTATAAGAGCGTCGTAACTTTGGCATCTGTTCTAGTCCCACTTAAATCACTGGAGTTTTTGACAGAGATTTTTTTACATGGGGTAAGATGAGCTCCTGCTTGTAGACTCGGCTTCATTTGTCCTACAAATCTGTGTGTGTTCATCAGCCGGTGGACAACTGCTGTTTGATCATGTTTTTTGGGGGTTGTTTTTTTTTTTTCTTTTTTCTCTTACAGGAACAATAGAAATGTATTTCTCTGGCACTCACTGCAAACAGTAGAAGCCTTGCCTGAAACTAGGAATGGTCGGTGTCCAGCCAGCATAAGTTTTGGTTAAAATGTTTTGGAATCATGTTCCTTGTTTTTATCATTTGATGCTATATTCATTTTTTGGCCTTGCTCTACAGTACATATCCATGCATACGTACAAGTGGAACAAAAACTGTTGGTTACAGAAGTCTGACGTTGCATTTAATGAACATGTGAAATTGTCATGAAAAGCCCGTAGGTAGTTGGGACATGGAAGAAATGCAGAACCAGGACCCTGGAACCAACAATACAGAGAGCATTTTCTAGAAAGAAAAAGTATGTCCCACTGTCCCCCCAATTTTTGGCAAATAATTTTTGGTTCAGCAACAAACTGAGGGATAAAATAATAGTTATTTTCACTGTGAATAATGAGACATCTCAAAATAGGGAACCAAACTTCTGTGCCTTGTTGTGTTTTCCTTTTGCTTCCTCAGACCAAATGAACTGGATTATATTGTGGAGCAAAATGCTGGAAGTTTCCATTTTAAAAATTATGGAAAGTAAAGTAAATAGAAAGAAAGCATGTGTTCCTTTTTATTGTATTTTTATGGAGGTTATAACCAGAGTTGTTTTCTTACAGCTTTAAGCTGAGTTGTTATGAGCAGTTATTCTTACGGAGTCAGTATGGACCAGATCCAAAGTTGTTCAAGCAAATAGCAAGATTTCCAGCGATTTCAGTGTTCTTTTGATCAGGCCCTTAATCTTCTAGAAAATGGTGAGCTTAATAGGACTATTGTGTAGCCGGTGCTGAAGGTGTATGGAGTTTGCTTTTGTGCCTAAAGAAGAAGAAGATGGAGATTTACTAACTGGTTATCTGTAGGTATTGTTTTACTTCATTGTCATTCTCTTCCCTTTCCAGCTGTTTTTGTATATAAAAAGTTCAAGTAAATCCCCTTTAAGAGGTCTGCTTTTGTGTTAAGGTACTTAAAGTTTAATGTCTTTGTGTCAAAGAGCTTTTATGAAAGAAGATTTGTCCAGGCATATCCTGTAATAAACATCTGGAAACTGCAGGGGTTGGCTAATGGTGGCTATATAGCAAGAATACGGTTTAACTAGCTGGCTTTACATCAGGATTAATTTTTCCCTTTGGTTTCTTTTTTTTTAAAATCTTCTCAATTCCCTTATTTATTTTGTAGTCTGAATATTTATGTCCTATCATGGTCTTAAATAGTCTTCTGGTTCGTAGGTAGTACAAAATGCCTCAACCTGGATTGATGCAGGGAGGGCTGTATGAAAGATTACATCTCTGTATGGTACTCCCTGATTAAGTGTTTGAAGAGCAAAGTTGCTCATCTTTAAAGACAACTTCCTTTAGTACAAAATATATAGGAAAATGAGTATTTCTGGATTAGTCAAAAGCCAAAGCTGCCACAGAGGTAATAGGCATCATTTGTATGTGGGCCAGAAGTTTAATTAGGATTAAGCAAAACAGAAAATTGGAGCTTTAGCCTATCTGATATAAACCAGAAGTGAAAGCCCTTAAACAGTTTGGGGCGGGGAGGGAATTCAAGGTTTTTACAAAATGGAAAGGGAAAGACAGTGAATAGTTTCAGTAGTAATAACGGAGATGAGGAGAAATTGCAGAAAATACCGTAAAAGAATAAGGAAATACATGTTTGCAAAGGTCCCAGAGGGAAAATTAGGTAAGGAAAGTTTTAGCAAATAAGAAGTAAAATATGAAGTGGTAATCCCTGCACTACATTTATAGTCCTGTGAAGGAACAAGCAAAAACATAATCCTTATCTTGGATGTGATGATGCTGAAGGGTAACGAGCTGTAATGACAAGAGTCACTGTCAAAGTTCTCGGATGACAATAGGAGGTTTTAGGAAACAATTTTAAGTGTATGACTTAATCGGTAATTCTTGGAGAATTATTATCGCTGACAGTCCAGGAACAGATTAATTGAGTGGACGTGCAGAAATAAAGTTATCATCTCCCAAATTTAGCTGCACTTACTTAAAGTACAGCTTGACTCTCACAGACGAAATGAGGCTAGGTCAGTTGGGGTGGAAGTCAGTGGAGTGAGTCAGCCCTTGGGCAGAGGCACAAACCTCAGATTGAGTCCACTGAGCAATGGAAATGGCGTTTCCACGCACCACCAGTGCCTGCTGGGGCGGCACTGGGAGAGGTTTACCAGGAGCGCTGGGCTGCCAGGAGTACGGTGGAAATGATGGTGACCGAGGACCCGGAGAAGGCTGGTTCACCTCAGGACCTCGTCGTCTCTCAGAACAACTCCCCTGCGATGATTGCCCACAGGCCTTCCAGCAAAAGGAAGATTTTAATTACTTTGAAGAAGAAGGAGAAAAATAAAGATGTAAATGAGAAATGCATGTGGCTACAGATGCTTGCAGGTGTTCGCTGTCAATCCCTTTGTTCAAAAAGTCCTCAGTCCCGTTTGATTCTGAAGGAGGAAAAAAATTGCTTCTGAGATATTTAAAACTAATTGTGTTCTCATTTACGTGGGAAGATAAATTGTGATTCTTATGAAACTATTTCATTTTAATTGTATATTTTAAAAGATGTTTAGTATGCAAGGATGGTCTAGATGTAGTCCTAGAAAGTTTATCTTAATGCTCTGCGTATTTCACCTGTGGATCCGATCTCGAAAAAAGCAGATTACGAAGCTGCAAGCAAAGTCTCGTATTTTTCTCCCATGTTACCTCATTTTTTTCTGAAGAGGCCTGCCTTAAGAGGCCACACTTTCTAAGCCCATAGACTGTCTTGCATCTCAAACTGCTAATAAATGCCAACTAGTATTACTTACGGCATTGGTGTGTGGCTGACATTAAGAAGAGCAGGATTACTTCTAAAACGGGAGTGGCTGCCATCAGTTGCAACGGTATGAGCGGGTAACGGGTCTTCCCAAGTAGACGTCAGCCATAAATAAACTTCCTCAGACCAGAACTGTGCAGACTTGTGCATTTTGAGGTTAATCAGTGCTCGCATGGTGCCTCTCCTTCCATCATCAAGCTTTTAACAGAGAAAAGTGCAGGGAAGAGCTGTGCGTGGGCATCATCTATGTTTGGGTTGTGTCTACCCTGTGCAACCCGTGGGCTCATGCTTTTGTCTGTATCCTGTGTCTGTAATGGGAGAATACTGCAGGAGACGTTAGCTCTGCCCTTCTCCCTTTCACCCAGTGTAATTCGGATGGGATTATCGAGTGCTCGGGTGCGTTCATTGCCCTGAGCACGCGGGGAGCGGGGATCCCTTGTGTGTCCTCTCTCCCTGCTGTTTTATTGACTTCCTCCTAAACAAAGAGGCGTTTTCTCTTTTTCCTTCCTTCCCCCCAAATGTGATTCTGCCATCATTTTATCATGTGTGGAGGTGACTTCAGACTTAACTTAAAGGTGTGGGTTTGTCTCTCTTTACTGGCTTGACAGGTTGTATGGATCCTACTTGTCCATACAAACACTTCAATTAAATGCCCGAGGTTAGCCAGTGGGGAATATGCCTTGAACCCTCTACCACAGACTTCCATGTGCTAGACCAGACATAATACGTGCCTCAGATTTGATAACTGTAAGTATTTTAATTACACGGATGCATGTTTTCAATGAAGGAATGTAGTAAAATTTAATTTTACTATTATGTAGTATGGATTCAGTTTTTAAGTTGAAATGGTCATACATAGGGTCAAATTCTTCAGAGAATTCCGTTTTTAAAATCAATTGATTCAAACAATTTTTTTCATTAAAGAAAAAAATCCAAAATACTTGTTTCAAACTGGCTGAAACAAAGTTTACTTCTGGTTTTCACAGTTTCTGCAATTACGTGAAATAGTGGAGTTCTGTGTAATTGACCATGCCCAATGTGTTTGCATGTTACTAATTTTAAAATCCAAGGCTTAATGTTAAAGTTAGAATTTGAATGAGATAAGTAGACAAATACAAATTTTTGATATACACTAAGCTTTTTGCTCACTATGATGCTGATGCTTAGATACCCTATTTAATGATAGTTAATACAGTGATACTGATTTTGTCCCTGCTGTGTTCATTATTAACCCCAGAAGGTAATGGAAATCTTATTAGACTCAGTACTGGATATTAATACTGTGCCTGACTGTGGTATGACAAAAATGAAGCAAGAGCCTGCAAACGTTTGTAAGTTAATTGCTTGACTTGGAAACCACTAATGTACATGAGTAACATTTACTCACGCAGATTGTCTCAGTGAATTCAAAATCCCTCCGATGGGTGGTTTCAGAATAAGGCCATAAATCACACCTTTATGGAAAGTCTGAGAAATGTTAATGGGAAGGCACCCACAAGGTACTATGGAAACTTAATAAGTTTTCATGAACAGTATTTTAAAGGCATATATAATTAAATAAAGGTACTGGTCAATGTTTACAAATAAAGAAGATCCAGAAGTTGAGCTTAGTTTGCCTATTTATATTAAAAAAAAAAAAAATCTGGAGCAGCCATCAGCTCACAGTAGTTATTTCTATTCTACGTGACAGCCACAGCCACGATGCCCGTATTCCTTCACACCTGATACACCAAACTCAGTGGCTGAGTTACACATGCCTCCACGTAGGTTTTTCATTTATTTTTGTGGCTGGCCAGCGTCGTAGTAGCATCAGTGGTTGGGCCGGCACCTGAGCCGCGGAGGAGCCTGGCACCCTGCTTTCACTCGGGAAGCGACGCCAGGACGAGCCCTGGTGGGGCCTGTCTTACGGCTGAGTGAAAATGCTGTGATGGCCCACCGGGGTTTCGGCTGTGCCTTGTGTACGGTGTAACAATGCCTAATGGAGACAACGACAAGCTCACGGCCAAACACAATTCCTCTCTCAGGGAAGGGGACTTCTTTTACCACCTGACTGCAGGTGGGTGGTTATCACTCCCCTTCTGGGCTAGTTTATTTGGGTGCCTGTAGCCAGGTGCAAAGGTGCTCTGCAAATGGGATATACACAGCTTGAAAGTATAAAGCAATTATTTATTGATCAACACACATGGAGTGTAGCTAAGATTTAAGGAGCTGCTAGGAACCCCCCCTGATAAGGCAGTTGGGGAGGCTTTGCTGTCCATGTAGGCCTCAGTTGTGGAGGGAAGGCTTGGTCTCTGTGACTCCTGGAAGCAGGTCCTTCAGTACTGGTCACCTCGGCAGGTGAATCTTGCTGGCCTGGCTGGATTTCCTGGTATGTTTGATTTGTGTGTGGTTTGTTGTTTTGGATTTTCTTAGGTTTGTTTATCTTTCTGTGTTGGTGTTTTTGTTTCTGGTTGGGAAGCAAGGACTGGGGAGACAGGGCCTGGCAGCACCCCAGCAGAGCTGCAGTGAGGCCCGGGGCAGCGGCAGTGCCCAGCCCCACCAGCCTGCTGCTTGCGAGGGTCCTGTCCTGTCCTGCCCGAGGGTGGCCTGGGCCTTATGTCAGCTGGAGGGTTACCAGCCCCTGGTAGGTGCACAGGCTCCTTGAGCCCAGGCCCAGTAACTGGCTCAGAGGTTGGTTGCTTTCAGTGAAAATGGTCCTTACTGCTGGCCATCTGAGTTGAGAAGATGGAGGAGGAGAAAATGGGCCTTTCCAAGGGTGAGCCCCAGGGCTGACTTCAGATGCTCACTAAACCTACAGAGCTATTGTGCAAAAAAAGTGAATTTTGGTACATTGAATCTTCTGTGTTTCCTTCTCCTTGCCCTGGCAATATCTCATGCAGGCTGGAGTGAGGTGAGATGTGGATCCCTTGTGCCCCAGCTCTGGCAGGGTGCTGGCACCACAGGGGCCTGGTGGCCACCGGCAAGACCTCAGCGGGGGCCGCCAGCAGGACCTCAGCGGGTGCACAGCCACTGCAACAGTCCTGGCTTTCTGTAAGCGGGAGGCCATGGGGTGCAGGAAGGCAGGCCCTGTCTCCACCATGGTGCTTTGGGAGCGCTTGTATTCAACAGGGTTCAGAAGGCTTGGAAATGAGTGACTGGATCCATATTTTTCATCTAGTTGATGGTTTGGCTTGATCCATGTGTTTTCTGGTTCTGGCAGATGATCAAGTATCAGAAAGGGACAGAATGGGCATTCAGATGCTTGTGGTGGGTGATGAGGATTTGGGGCTCGACCCCCAGGAGCGTCAGGGTGAGCATGCTGCCTGGAGAGGTCAGTCTTGGGAGCAGGAACTAGGCTGACAGTTTTGGAGGTAGATCTTCAGACTATGGACTCTGTTACAGGACTTCTCCAGGCTGCCCAGGACTCCAACCTTTTTTGGCTGCCTCTCCAGGTGCCCAGGACTCCCAAACTATAATTTCATGACTGTTCAGCTGGCTGGAAGTATATCCACCGTGGTTGGTCTATAGCCAGCAGTCTCTGGTGGCATTAGCAGCTGGCTTAGCAGGGTCAGGGACAGAGGTGAAACAGCTCTGGGGACAGGCTTAGGGGATATAAGTTACACTGCATTTTTATGGCGAACTTGGATGATTAATTGGTTGTGTGTCTTGGCTTTTTTTAATTACATGAGTAACTATTTCTGTCTAGAGGCTTGAGTGGAGTAGGTATTGAGTTTTGCTTGGAGCAAAGGCCTCATTTTACAAGGGCACTTTAAGTACATATATCAGCTTGTTTTGAAAGCTGACATGCAAGCAGTTATGTTTTAGTTACCCATCTCTTTCTCTGGGTTTTTCCTGGAGCCTCAATAACTGGAATACTGGGCCCAGGTAGAGAGCCTCAGTTCAAAGTTTGTGGTCTTGTTTCTGCATCTTCATGAAACTTTGGGTGTTTTTCCAGACAACCTCAACAAGGTTCAGGACTTATGCTTGAAAATTTTGTTGGCAGGGCACGATGAAACTGATGTAATGGAAATAAAAGTGTATGTAGTATTAAATTAAATGCATGCTTTCTATGCCATCCAGATAATGAATATATTGTTTAATTTCATTGCAAAGAATCAATTTTCCTTATTCTATTTTAAACATTCAAAGTTATCTAAACTCCATGCCTGTATTGTGGGGGTGTGTGGGAATAAACAAACAGCCTCCAAAATGTGGGCCAAACACTCATTCTTTTTCTTCAATAGGATCCATGCTTATGGATGTGGTAAATTAGAAAGAGGTAAAGTAACTGATGCCAAAGTAGAAATAGTAGAAAAGAATATTTTTTTGTGTGTGTTTGTTTAGTGCTGGTGTCGCTTATCACAGTAGGTAAGTCATAGACAAAATATACTAGGCAAATAATTATTACTGTATTACTGATTTGAAGAATGAGTCTGTGGATGGAATAAAGGGTGTAATATTCCAAAACAGCAGACCACATCAGTGCTGGGCAGGAAGAACTCGAGTATTAATAATGTAAACAGAAGCAAGGATTGCTACTGTATCTAGTTAGTTTTAAATGCAATGTGTTATTTCTGATAATACAATCTTCAGGGTTTTCTGAACTTACTTCCCCCCTGAAGTATCTCTTTCCCCCTTTGTACTCTGGTTCTATTATCACTTCTACCTGTATCACATTAAACTTTCTCTGAAAGTGTGAAGATAAGCTATGTATAGCACAGGTTGTAGAAGAAATTCTTCACTACCACAGGTAGAAGAGCATCTGTTTAGCCTGGGAGTTGTATATCTAGGTGTAGCTAAAGCAAAGGCTTATGACACCTACATGTTATAAGTGCATTAATCAGGATGTAATTAATGTTAGTTTGCCTTAAACCCAAATAACAGCATGCTAAGATGGTTAACAAAACCCAGTATGAGTATTTTGTAGCACTGATGGCATGGCGAGGTACAACATATAACCAATGTGACCACCAAAGGGGCAACGAAGATGAGTGTATTTGCACATAGGAAACATGTAAATAACAAAAAGTTGCAAGGTAAATGAGCAGAGTGCCCTACCAGATGCACAGGGGTGAGTGGCAAAACCAAGCTAAGCATTACTGGAAGCAGATGAGCTGCTCCTGCTTGGGGCATCCTCAAGGAGGATACAGGGCAGAGAAGAGAAGACAAGCCTGTCTCAGCCCTAGCTGTCCTAGCTGAGGAGCTGTCAGTCAGGCCTGATCACATTCACCTCTGCAATGAAGAACTGCCATCAGCTGTGTGGTGCTGTGTGCCACTTGCAGCTGGTTTAGGATAGAGGTGTGACAGGCTGGCAGTTCTGCATGCAGCAAAAAAGATTAACAAGGCATAAGGGCTAACCATTAGCATGTTGCTGCCAATAAGTGAGCTTAGTACAGTTTCATTTTAAAGTTTAAAGCTGGCCTGATTTGTCAGTCTTCTAAGCCTTTCCAGCGTAGTGCACTGTAATTCTCTAAGTGATATATCGAGATAATATGTATTAATTTGCAGCACAGAGCTGCTTCTCTTGAGAAAGTAAAGTTTCAACCAGAAGGAGCAGAAAAAGCTAGTGTGTTTGGAGGAAAGGAGATGGTTGTGCTCTTTTACTCTTTGGTCATACAGATTTCTGCCTCATAAGACTGTGATAGTTGGCTTTGGCTTGAAGACAGCTATAGATGGGGAAAGTAAGAGAGTGGTCTGAGGATTGACTGTCCCATTAAGGGCAAGTGCTCCAGTGTTGTGATTTAAAACTCACGCTTGCTGCTGCTCTCACAAAACTGAGGCAGGGCTTTAGAATGGACTGCATGCGTTTAGCCAGAAGTCAAGGAGGGACTTCTGCCACCAAAGAAGGTGGTCCACCTTGGGAGGGGTGCCATTTACACTTCATCGTTCACATTGGTGGAAGTTAGTGGTGTAAGCTGCTGGTGCAACTGGTTCTGCTTTGATTAGTGTTTTGCTTGTGATGATCAGCTCCTTGCTAGGGAGGTCTCAGGTCTCAGACCTTGGCCTATAAAATGTTGGATTAGTCTTCAGAAAGGTGGTTGCTCACAGATTGTTCTGCTTTCAAACAGTTAATGTACAACTGGGATGGTTACATTAATGGCTGTTATCTTTTCATGTCAAGTGACTGAATTATTGGCCAGGAATGTTATGTGCTCACATAGAGGGAAGCTTTGTGCAATGAAAATGCAGGTGTCCTTTATCTCCTTTAAAGATGTGATTGCATTTTAAAAAAAAGTGTGTTACAAATAGAAGATGGAGCAGTAACCCTTGCTCCTAAATGTAGGCAGTAATCTAATTTGAGCTGTAGAAGCTGACTTCTTGAGCATTTGGTGAAACTTCTAATCCTTCTGGAGAAATAATTGTGTGTTAATTAAGAGCCAGAATTCCATGAGGCTTATTAGCTGTCTAGCTGGATCTGAGAAGCAGAAGGTTGAACAGAGTTTAACTAAAATTTAGAACTCTTAATTAGTCTCCTTTCTTCCTGGTCTCCTTTCTATTTTCTTGTTTTTGGTTTGTGTAGCACACTTTGAATGACCTGTGAGAAACTACTATGCCTCTGACATGATAGCTCCCAATTGTAAATGCTGTACTTTACTAGCTGTGAAAGAATAAAGCTTTAAAGAGCTTGGCTTCCCTTAGCTACAAACTAGCTTGTTATGGAAGAAGAAATGACAGAAAGTGGAAAAAGCAGGCTGGCTAATCTTGTTAAATTGGCTGAATAATGTTGCATTCAAGATTTGTGAACTCCATGCTGGAATGCACAGATGCTTTAATAAACTTTAGATGACCTGTCTTAGTTTAGCACTTTTTACAGGGTTCAGAAAATGTTTGATAGGCATATGGAAACCTAAACATGAAACAGTCTTCCTTGTAGATCTCCATTTTGGTAGTTATGACTATGGGAATCTGTGAACATGTGAAGGTTGTACTTCGCTGATGCGTGCCTGGGCAAGATCGGGGAGGGGAAAGTAGACCCTGGAGCCCATTTTAGTATCTTTGAAAGTTTAAGCAGCGCACACAGAGATGTGAACTGTTTCCTGGGTTTTTCACTTGGGTATTATGATGAAGTTTACTTTTTGGAGGGGAGGGGTGGGGGGGATGCTAGCATGCAGTACAAACTCCCTGGGATTCTGGTATGATGCGAGGCGAGCTGAGCAGAACAGCTGCTGTTTCAGCTCAATAGCCCCTGTACCCCCCAGTGAAATCATTTGGGGCCTGCTGAGTAGGGACGGTTTAAAGCTCTATTGTAAAAGACACAAGAATTCTATTCACTAATTAGACTTGTCAGAGTCTGCTTTGTATTTCCAACAATGAATACCATTTCATTCCAGGGGTGTCGTTAAGCCCTTAAGTTAATTTGACTTCCGGCTCCGGTCCTTCTATATTTAATGCTTCACCTTTAGATGTTTTGTTGTTCTAATCCCTGAAATGTTTATATTTTCCTTTCAGTTTATAGTATGTCTCAACTAAGACATTTGCATTAATATAAATGTATTTGCCTAATACAGATGCACTACAAAACAGAATATACATCAGAATGACTAATCCTGGTAATTTAACTGGTTTCACACCAGTATGATGTGCCTGTATTTTAGTTCACAACTTCGGCAGGGGGGGGGAGAGGGCCAAGTGAGAAAGGGAAGCGGATTAAGTGTAGTGTAGATAACCCTTGAATTATAAATGGAAAAACTACTTGGATCTGTAAAAATGTCCTTATCAGGCAGATTAGAGTAGTTGTGTAGTATGACTATCATACTTCTACAGTCCTGTTGTTCCAAGCATTTAGGGGTGATGGATTTTTACCTTCCATATTTTTAGTCATTTTCCCACTCTTTTAAAATATGTATTTACTTTTTATTAAGGGTAGCCTAAGTATAACTCTGAAAACTAAATTTGAGGAGCTCCTGAAACAACAGGGTGCATGATTATAATTGTGAGAGTCTAAGTATGCATGAATAAGAATCCCAAAAGCTCTGTTACAGTGTGCACTTATTGTGTGATTCTTTTGGCAGAGTCTGGATTATTCAAGTACTAAATCTCGGGTTGGTTTCTTGTTACTACACTAGGTTTTCTGTCAAGTATACTGCACAGCATTCTGATCTGACAGCCACTTGGCAAGAGTTGCTTGGAATGATACTAAGTACTTCCAATTTCATTTTAAAGTTAAAGGATTGTTTTATGAAGGGTTGTTCTCAGTCACATACAAATAAGGCTCTAAACTGTGTGGTTTTGGACAACTAAAGTCTCTTGACTTTGATAGGGGAAGAAAACTATCTTTCAAAAATATTAGTGGATTTATGATTCCAGTTGTCTGTAAGTGACTGATTTGGAGAACACAGTATCTGGATGGGAAGAGCTCAGATCTTAAGGCAGCTCACCTAACCCTGTTTGCTTGAGGAACATCTCTGCATATATGCCCTGTTACTTACTTTGTAGGATCTTTTTTACTAACTTTCTGTTCTGATTTACTCTCTGAGACACTGGCACTGACCTTGCTGATACTTATTACTTCTTGATCTGTTGAGTCTCTCTGTGTTGTTGGAATGTCCTGGGTATAATTGCCCATTTCTCCTTTCTACAAAATGTAACTGCAAGCAAAGGTACTGCATTGTTCTTGCTGCATCCGTTCAAGACAACACGTGTAGGGGCTACATAAACTGACAAAAGCAGTTTTAAGATTATAGCAAAGTCAGCAAATAAAGCGGCATTGGATTTTAATGTTTTGAAGAAATACCTTAATAGTGGTACCAGTTGAGGTGTAAATTAGATCCTGTCAGGAAGCAGCTGGTTACTTTAAAAGATGACAACAAAAGATTATATTAACACTGAAGGGGGAAAAAAATTCCTCTTTTTGAGAAATATACTAATAACATGAATACATGGTATTGTAGAGCACTATTTAGCATACCTATAGTTACTTACCAGAACGTAACAGAAAATATATGCCTGCCTACTAGGAGATATAGAAATACAAACCTAAATTACATGGAGCTATATTGTAAAATCTCTGGAGTAATCTGGAGAAGGACAAAGTAGATAAGTGTTCCTTTGTTCTTCTGTTATTATATAGTCCCCTGTGTTGCAGAATAAAGTTGGCAATGCTCCTTGGTGATAGCTGGTGGACTTAGGGGAGAGCTATAGAAAACCATGGGCATCTCCATAGATGGAGATACTGCTTCTCTAATCAACTCTGCATCCCAGGTTGAGCTTCCTTCAGTGTTCTGGAAGGATCTGTATGAAAAGGACACTATAAAACTAAATTCTGTTCACTTCTCTAACTTACAGCGTGAGTAGAGGGACATGAGGCTTACTCTCCATACCTGGCATATCCACTTCTTCTACCACAGTTAATTAAAAGTGGGCCTTCAAAGAAGGTATTAACACAAGAACCTAGACCAACTGTGACTGTCCTATTCAAAACCATGCCAAAGGCACTGTGACCTTATTTTCCTAGTCTTGGTGTGTTATTAATTTGCTTGGGGTTGTACCCTGTAATTCTCTGTGCTGAAGCAAAGCTGAATTTCTAAATATTTCCTGGCAAATTGAAGGTGCCCTTCTAGGATGTAAGGTAAGGACTGAATCTGTCTGCTTTTCAGGCAAAAAAGAGGAATACTTGAAGTTTTACAAGGTGGCTTTTAAGTTTTGGTTGCAGTAGTATACCCAAATAAGAAACCCAAGTACATCTGAAGTGATGGCATCAGCTTTCTCAGCGTGAGACAAATCAATGGTGGGCCCCTCTCTGTCATCCAGGGAGTATCTCAGAGGTGTAATCTCTGTGCCAAAAGAGAGATTAGCACATGGAAGGACACCTTTGTATATAGCTCTGTGGGGTATAATCCAAATTGTAAATCCTCCTTCTGCAAAGGAAGCGGACAAATCGTTACAGGTTTGTGGTATTCAGAATAAATGAACCTGTATGACCTAACACTTTTTTAACTCTTGCAAGCTGAAGTCAAATGAGTTATAAAACTGGAAATCCTGTTAAGCAGTTTGCTTTCAAATGGCTAAATGGCTTAAAGGCTTTACAAAAATCAGGAATTTGTGAAGTATAAGTCACTAGTGTTTTATACAGTAGTTGAAAAATGCTGTATCTCCATCCCAGTTCAGATCAGATAGATATGTTTAGCCTTTGTGCCTTAATGCTACTGCATATGTATGTGTATATAATATTCAAAATACGTATTCAATGGAAATTGAATTTCAGTTAATATCTGCATTAAAATCAGGGATTCATGAGTGATAAATTGTTCGCCTTTCTTTCCTGACCTAGGAGATGAACAGGAGAAAGCCAGTGATAAGTTGTCAAGGTAAAATGACATTGTTTAGAAAAGGAGAATATTTGGAGTTCCTGATTCAATGAATAACATTGCTGGAATGTTCACCCCATCGGGCAGTTCTGGAAAACAAGCTTTCAGAAGGTCGCCAGCTCGATCTTGTAACCTTGCTGCCATTTGTCTGGTAGGATCTCTCTTCATCGTAAACCTGAATGCGTTTATTAGGATTGCAATGAAGAGAGAGTCTGAAGAGAATATTAAAATAGTCGCTATTGTGCCAGGAAGATAATGTTTGTTTCTGCAAGTAGTGGAGCCCACAGAGCTGTTGAAATAAAAGGTCATTTTCAGACTGTGGAACTGAATAGGATATTCTTGTGAAAGAAAAGAGGGGAGATGTGAAGGGGGAAAAATGAACATTGTTTCTGTTACTCCCACAAAGAATCAAACCAAAACATTTAGATGTTCACTTTTAAAAATCTTTATTTTAAGTTTTAAACCTCTAATGACTAAATACTATGTTCAAATGATTCTTCAGACAGACATAATTTGTTTGTTTTTTTTAGATGCAGTGATGTTGGAGAAAGGCAGGGTAAATGTAAATACTCTTGTTGTATCTATCAAGTGATACGGAGTTCACTAAGGCTATTTTTGACTGAGGGACTTTTTGAATTGCACTCTGGTTTAGGACTGGAACTTAAAATTGCAGTGGTGAAAATGGGTGTAACTGTTGTGCCCAATTTACTTTAATAGGATGCTCAAGTTGCAGAAGTCTGGTCTTACACTGTCAGTGGCAGGAAAAGTCTCAAAGACATTCTTTTGAAAATATTAAGTTGCCAAGGAAGAAATAAATGTTGTGTTCTCATTATTTATTATATCTGCTCATATCTATTTATATATTATTTCTAAGAGTGCAGGAAAAGAAGTTCTCCAGCTAAGAATTGTGGATTATAAATTGCTACCTTTAGAGTAAAAGGAGGGAAAAAGAGTGCCCTCCTTTATCCCCATATAGAACTATGATGGTGTATTATCTGACAGAAGCAACCACGGTTCTAAAGAGAACATCTCACACATGTTTATTCTTCTAGAAAACCTTTGAGACTTAATTTCATAGGATTTGCTTTTAAGCAGTGAGCAAGGGAGAAACCTGCCAGGAAACTAAACCAAAGCGAATTTTTTTCTCAAATGTGCACTAAACTGGATCACACTTTAAAGTTCAACTTGAGAAGAGAATGACCAAGTGCTGTTCTTGTATATATTACTCCTTTTTCTCCAGACAACAATGATTTGGGCCCATTAGACAAGTTTTCTGTTCTTAAGCATGTTCCAACCCCCCCCCCCCCCAAAAAAAAAAAGTTAGGAATTTTCCAGTCAGGTGCTCAGATCTTCCTCTGAGAAATTTAGTGCTACACAGTGTAGGGGGTATGTTGACATCTGCTGTAGATAGATACAAATTCAAAAGAACATGGACAAACATCAACAGTTAGGCTGTTGGTTTCATTGCAATAATAGCACCTGCAGAAAAAAACATCAGTGAAGTCAAGATGTGTGCTGACTGAATCACTTCACTTCTTCATTTCTTCATCTGCAGGTGAACAACCCGCCATTGTTTATATCTCTTTCCTAGACTTAATTCCACTGGATGTACTGATACTCTTCGAAAGCGTGATGCCAAGGACTTTGTCATCTTGAAAGAGTTTACCTTTATGCTTGAGTTGGGTTTTATGTTGGTAAATGTGATTGCTTCGGGTGAGAGAGACGACGCTCGAGTTGCATGAGTGATGCTGGGAAGGGTGGGTGCTGAAGGTGCTTCCTCTGCTTCCATGGATACGGGTCATGCAGAATTAGGCAGTCTCACCCACACTCTGTGGAAGATATCAGCAAGCTTCAGTTTTCTCTTTGAAATGTAAATGATCAGTGTCTCAACCACTTGAATACTAAACCCAGCAGATCAGAGTGAGTGTAATGCTGGATTCTCTTTAACCTGTCTTCTGAAGAGTGCTGTTTTGTTTTATTTTTCTACCACATACTACTCCTTTTTCTGTTGTATCTTGATTTATCCTTTCTAAACTTGTGTCGGTAACACCTCACAGCCCTGAAAAAGCTTTTATTTGTTAGTAGGTTTTTGTGGGCACATTATACATAAAGGTCACTCAAACACAGATTTGCTCTTCTGCATTTGAGCTTGATGCTGTGTTGGTTCCAGATTTTTATGTAAATGGTGTTAGGGTAGTATATTTATTACCAGTGAAAAGACAGCACAATCAATTTAAAAAAGCAAATGGTGCTGCGCTGGATCACACATGTTCCTGGCTGAAAATAGCAAGTCAAATGTTAGGAGCTGCTGAATGCTTTCAATCCTCACTCTAAGGTAGAATTTCAAATTAGGAGTATTTCCTAATATTAGGTCCCTAATTTAAGAAACTTCCTAAGTGTATGTTTCTGGGCTTAAGTCTATTGTTACATGGTAAAACAGTTAAATCGCAACCCTCTATGGATGTTTTGGCTGACTATTTCTGAAATCAGCAATGTGTTTTAGAAAAGAATTGTAAGATTACAGAAGCTCTTTTCCTTTCCCCCCCCCCAAGAACTGTGTGTTTGTAACACCTGCTGAGAGAAATGGGATCTGTAGGTCCCTAATACCCTTTAAACTCTAATCTTTTGGTATGTAACAGAACCAGCTGGCTAATCTAAAGACATTCTAGAACAAATAATGCTTTTTCCCTGTGTATTAGCAGCAACCTTTATAGAGGTTGCATACATACTTTTGCTTAAAGGTTATTGTGCTAATTTAATTTTTAGATTATTTTCCTCATACTATAAACATATGTAATAATCCTATTTTCTTTATTCTAAAGATATTGAAATACTAACCACAGTATAAAAAGTGGAAAATCTCTTACTCCCATCAGCTTCACCCTGTGTGCTAAGTCAAATGGTAATGACAATGGATTTTAAGTTACCCATGCCAGCTTTTCTTGGCTGTAAGCTACTACCAGGAAAAAACAATGGAAGCAGGCCTGGTATTGCCTTGGAAGTGAAAGAGCTATAGGTTCTTGGGAGAAAGAGACTGCCTAGTCTGATCTTTTTTCCTTAAATTAAGGCTATTTTCCTTATTTTCCTTTTTTCCAGCCTTGCTTTTTAAAAATGGGCTGTGTTATCAGTAACAGGAATCTTAATTGTGAGTTTTCTTTTTTCTGCCTGGATAATTTTTAGCATGCCATAATATTGGCTATACTGTTCTGGAGGCTGTTCTGACCTGAAGTCTTAAGTAAAATAACTTCTTACAGAAGGCTAAATATTTTTCATATGTACCTTGGATTTCTGTATACCTTATGACTCTTGCTAGTGTAATATTTTCTTTCCTTCTGTCATTTTCTTGGGGTTCTGTGAAGTTACAGCCTACAAACTGTGAGTTATTTTTAAAATTTTTAAGTCTATGAAAGCAAGCTCATGAAATGACTGCACAGGTCTGGACACACAGGTCTTTCTTGTTTGGCCCCCATCCTAGGTCACTTGCCTGCTGCTTGCTCCAGTACAGCTTTTTTGGAGTTGGCCCTTAACTTATCCCCCTATATTGTGGGGTGACTGGAAACTCCCTTGTGCGAGGTTACGGGTCTACACCTGAGCAGTTACCAAAGAACAGCTAGTGAAGATGAAAGGTGTTCCCTGGTGCTACCTTCAGCCTGGGGGCCTTCCAAGAGTTAAACAACACATTGAACCTTCAGAATTAACTTTTTTCTTTGAAGATTAGTAACTTTTGGATTACTACTGTGTTTGAAATTCTGAATTTTCCCAGCCATAATAAAAAGATTGTGTTGCTCACTCTTACAGTGATTTTGGTGGAGTACAGACATGCTCACTCTTCCCTTTTCTGTTCTTAATATTCAGTAATGCCTTTTCAGGAAACTCATCCGGTGTCTCTTGCTCATCTTCTGTTCACATATTATCTGAAATTTGCTTAACAATTCTAGAAGAAAATAATGAAGGAAAGCAAAGCATAACATTATGGTGTTTGAACTGTGACGGCAAATGCTCAAGAATATTCACATGCAGAAGACTTGGTCCCATTTCCATCTGATATTAGTGTTTTGCTTTTTTTCTAAATTTGACAGTGTGGTTCTTCTGAGAAGAACAGAACTAGTACAAAGACTGGGTTTTTATTTGGCAAAATAAGTTGGAATGAAAATCTTACTTTAAATAACAGCAAGCATTACAATAGCAAAATTGGGATGTGGAACTCTGATGGTGCCAGTTAAACAAAGGATTGTTTTCCTTAATTTTTTTTTAAAACCAACAGCACAACAGTGTCTCCTATTGATTTGTAGTCTGGTGCCAGACAATATTACTGCTAAAATATAGTCCATGTAAAAATCAATGCACGCATACTATAGTACATTAATTACTGTATGTTTTTTGTTTCTCAACCAGGTACTTACTGATTCCATATTAGGTCTTCAAAAGATAAAAATCTAATGAGCCTTCCCTCTATAATCTGTTATATAATATTACTAGAGATGTAGAACTGATTTGCTGACAACCTTCAAACTTTATGGCAAATTATGCTGTAATAGTTGCTTCCCAGTTTTTGAAATTATTCAGCTCCTTCAAAGACTGTAAAATGTATCCTAGAAAATAATCGTTACAGGATTAGATGAGTAAGTGGAATGTGCATGTACCTGAAATGAGGAGCTACTAAAATTTTTCATTAAAAAAACCCCCAAACATTTCTTTGTATATTAAACTCTACATGTGCTTTGCTTTCTCTCCATCCATACTCTTATTAACACAATCAGAAAGGAAGAGACAAATATACAGATTACCATTTTTGTTTTTAAGTTAATGGCCTTCTATTACGGCATTCTCTTTGGAGAAATCATCTTGCATTAAGGCTTGGTTTTGTACATGAATGTGTAATATTTTTGAAGCACTTAATACTACTTCAAATGGACATAAAAGCAGCTTATGAATGTACACAAGCAAACTGAAAATGTATTACAGAAACAAAATCCCTTGCTATTCTGTAAATAGCTGCCCTCTCAAGAACTAAGAAAACGTATTGCTTAGGATTACAGCTGGAGTTAAAACAACTAATCAAAACACATTTCCCTGTTTCTAAAATAGATGTAGATGAAGGTGGGTTTGACTTGGAAATAATTGCAATTTAAAAACACTCTACTGCACAGTTCCTAAACCTGATGTCTTTAACCTTCTTGAGCATTTTTTTTTCTCCTCTGACTTGAGTGCTTTGAAGCTCAACTTCTACATCTTAAACTTCTTTGGCCTAACTATTTGAGTGTCTGGCTCCCTCACACATTTTACTGCGATATGAAAATGGTTTGAACGATGCAGTAGGCAGTTCATAATGCTGTTGCATGCAGTGATCTAGTTATTCTTCATGAACTAGATCTAGAAAATGTTTTGTGAAACCTTACTAAAGGAGGAGGATACTTACTATGTTACATTCTATGTAGGACATCCAAGGAATAGAAAACATGGATTTTAGCTTAAGGAGTTTCACAGCTGTGTTTTTTCCATTATCCAAATATAAAACCTGTCTTATGTGCTCAGTTTAATGTGGTGAAGACACTCAGTATCAACACTTCACACTGTCTGAGTATTTCTATTGCTAAGCTACTGCTATATACCCATTACTTTTAATCTTTCTGGTCCAGCTAACCTTGTTGGGTGTATATTTGTACTGGATTTTGCTTCTGTCTTCCACTAATTAATGGCTTAATGTTAACAGAAGTATATTGTTTCTGGGTTTTTTGAGTCCTGTGATACTTAAAAGTATGCACTGGAAAGCTGAGGGTTTGTGTCCCTTGGTCAAAGAATAACATTACATGTGATACTTAGAAGAAAACTTCTGATTGATTTTAAAAGAGGAAAAAGTATATTTCCAATCATCTGCCCTCAAGGGGTAATTCTGTAGTTTGGATCTTGAGAGGATGGAGGCATTTCTTCACCCCATGGTCAAGGCAAAATCTCAGACATGCCCAACTGGAAATGCAAGAGGGTTATCTTCTGGATAGGTACCTAATTGGTGGGGCTTGCTAAATTTATTTTTGTTTTATCATTCCTCTTTAGGTACCTACTCTATTGTATATTTAATAAATATTTGTATATTTATTGTATATTTAATAAATATGTAAGATCTATATACAGAG
>VZTQ01013166.1:47334-216581 GCA_013400755.1 Pelecanoides urinatrix
AGAGTCTAGGTTGATAATGAGACAAAAACATCTATGCTTTTTACCTCTAGGGTAACAATACAAGCCAAATAGAAGTAGTGTAATTGGTGGTGGATTCACTTAAAATTTTTTTTACTAAGTGTTCTGTTTTTTGCTACTGACTAGAACTAAAATTCCTTGCACTTGAAAGTTATTAATCAAGTCTTTAGCAGGTTATATTGTTTGTTTTTCATACTAAGTTTAGAAAGAAGAGAGATGCAGTTTCTAGTTAGGAAGACTGATGTAGAATGACACTGACAAGACCTAGGTACTGTGTATGTGATTCATTGACACAGTCTAGTGGAAGCCTAAAAGAAAGGAAGCCTAAAAACAGAGTAATGTGATAATGGACTCTGCCCTTAATGTATAAGCATCATTAACTGGAAAGCATGCCCAAACTTGCTAAGATACGTACACATTTTACCATGAAATAGCTACTATCTTAATTCAGGTAAAGCCTAATTTGGAGGTACAGCTTTCTAGAGAAATACTCTGAGGGTATAGGCCAGAGAGTTATAGGAGGTAAGATAAAGACTGAATACTGCTCATCTTAGAGGTTATGGAGGAAGATTCAACAAAAACATTATCTGGACTTTCTGTATAAGACTTACACTGCCTTATGGCAAATTCCATGTGTGTCTCTAAGTGGCTCCCAGTACTCTGTATGTGATAGCTACAGTATAAACATTGCATCTCCCAACATGCCTGGGAGAGAAGAAAAGGGTAGGATAGCAAGGCCTAGCATGCTCCTCTGTTGCTTGTGTCAAGAGAGGATGGTATGTCATTTAAAGAGATCTAGAGCACTACAAATGCTAATCTGAACTAATTCCCTGGTGAAAAGATCAGCCAGGTCCCATAAGCCAAAATAAATCTTGCAAATGTATCATAAGGAAATCCTAAATTGATGGTTCTCCAAATAGCATGACTATTTCCAGTAATGTGCAATATGACAAACATTGACAAAACCCTTCATGTTACTGAAATCTTTAACTGTTTAAGATTTTTTTCTTCTAGTGATACCTGCACTTCCGCATACACTATCTCAAAATCAAAGGCATGCTCAATAATGCCTTTGGTGCAAGCAACTTGTTAGTATCTTCCAACAAAAGTTGTCTTTTGAAGCACCTTAATGCTCAGAACTGATTTCATTGCTGGGTGATGACCAATTATGTCCCCAAATTAGATGTGTAACTAATGTGTTGTCTTATAATGTAGAAACAGCAAAGATATTTTTTCTAGAGTAAAATTCAAATTACTTTCCCTGTATTTCAGTCCTTCAGCTATAAAGTAATCAGAATTAATTAGCAACGAGCATGTTCCATGGAAGGCTCTCTGGGCCTAAAATCTTTCTGTCCCTACTTGCTCACCAAGGAAACATCGCATGAACAGTTTTCTTCATACAAGGCCTTGAGTTTGGCCTTGGCAAAAAGGACAGGACCTTCATTCCCTCTTCATAAAACTAGTCTGTCATTAAGTCACGTAAGGAAGGAACTTGTACTCTGAAAATCTTGTAAAAAAAAAAAAAAAAGAGCAGGAATTGGTTAAAGATGTGATGCTAGTCCATCCCTATTAGGCATGTAATGAGATGAAACTGCTCTATGAAAAGTGTTAGAGGGGAAGAGGCTTTAAAGTACAAGATTTTAAAAATTTAATTTCTGGATTATTTTTTAATATCAAGTATGTCTGTACAAAGAAGACTTGCTTGAAATTTAAAAAGAACATTTTTTCAGATAACATGCCTGAAAGGCTGAGTTTTTGAAAAATAACAGATTTTACAAAACCAGTTTAAGAAAAGTTTGCAGGTGAAATAATTTTCTATCCTTCACATAATGGGAGAAATGTGGGAGGAGTTGTGATCATCTGAATCGTGATTTCTCTGCAGTGTAGTTGCATGTCCTCACGACAAGATCACAGGTCCAGAATATAAAATTATAGATTAGTTATGCATATTTGAAAAGTGTTTAAAAGACTTGCTAAACTCTAAATTGAGGTGGAGTTGTTTCAATAATCATTCAGAATTAATTTACAGAGCTTATGAAAGCTAAAGTTGACACAGAGGCCATGATGACAGAGTGCAGGTATCTGCAAATACCACAACATGGGGCATGTTCATTTGGAAGGCTTCTAGTTTTGACAGTGGATTTAAGGTTTGAATCTACATTTTCCAGTGGTTTGCCATTGGTATGTTTATTCATCTCTATTTCAAATAAAATTACCCACTAAATAGAGATGAACTTATCGTAGGACTAAAACTGAAATTCTGTTTTTTCTATCAATGGCAGATTGCAATCTCTTGTTTTTTGTGGAGGAGAATGAATTTGAAGACATTTTTAGTATCTGATGAGAATATAGTTTTGTGATGGTATTAATCCCCCAAAAGGGAGGGAACTGTTCAATATTTGTCTTTTGAATCCATGAAGACACTTTCTGAGTTTTGAATGATGGCTCATATTGATTGCATTAAACTGAATAAAATTACATCCTCAGTATTGTGTCTATCTCATCCCTCTACCTTTCACTGACTACAAGTTTCAGTTAAGTTGGAGGCTGTCAGAATATTTTGTAAGCTCTCATTTAAAGAACAGTAGATACTGCTGTAGTGAACTGGGCTCTTGTTGGTGAGTGATGAGAATGTTAACCTGTGAAGAGTTGTTTTGAATATGTATGATTTGAGTAAAACGGTCATTGCCAAGCCATACTAGATATTCACAACTGTTTAGTTCTTATTATCTTTGCTCTCTAAGTCACTTTCTTCTTTTAAATTGCAACTCAAATGTTTTGAGATTTGAACATACAATTAGATTTCACTCACAAAAAGTGTGTTTTTCTCATCTGTAGGTTCTCTGTAGGACTATATTGTAAATTCCATAATGAACTATAAAACAGACCATTACATAATTGTACATAAAATTTAGTCTAAAATCTGTAGGCTGTCAGATAATTCCAACATGCCCACAGCCTCTGCTAGCTAGATCAGGCTGAGCTCCACAATTACTGCGTAGACCTTGTAGTCACACCTGAGATAGCACTGAAGAGGTGTAGACAATGGCTACAAGGAAAAAAAATAATTGGAAAAAAGGGTTTGACAAACCCATGTGTAGGCTTTTGTGGTACCTTCCTTGTTAAACTTTTCCCAAGTTAAAATTATCCACTTATTTTACCCCAGTCTTTTCCTCCCATGTGATCTTTTACCTTCCCCCTGTCAACACTGCTTCTTTGATATTATTTGACCAACGGACTTTTGGAAATGTTCGTTTTGTCATTGTGGTCCACTTTGCTGCATTAATGACTTCACTATTAATGAAATGGGGGCAGGATATCGGGGGAGGAGTTCTTGCAGGAATGCTGGTTACTCCGATAGGCATCTACACATATTGAAATAATAAAACATCTGGGAAGTTTCATTTTTAACTGGCATTTCAGAATTGATTGATGTTTATACTCTGTTACTTAAAAAATGAATGAGAACTCTCTATTTCTAAAGGGTTAGATCTTTTTGTGGTTAATTAAAACAGAATAATTGAGTTCAGTTGACATGAAATAGTTCAGTTTAGTTGGTGATCTGAACAGCTAATTCAGGGTTTTATTGCCTGATAATTGAAGTTATAAGAAAACAGCAAACAAGCAAAAATTGCTGGGTCAAAAAGCATGTGAAAATAGAGGTATAAACTCTAATGTACCAGGTGTAAACAAGTACTTCTGAATCCTCAGAGGAGTCCCTAAAGGAGCATGTAACAGAACCTCTCCTGTGTTTTGTTAGCTGGGGTGAGGATTATTTCCACTTTTTGTCTCTGATATTCACAGGATTTTATACTATTTCCCTATGTTTTTGTTTTATTGTTTTTTTCCCCCCCCATCTGTTCTCCCCATGGCTAACATGTTTATCTCTCGCTGCGTTGGCAAATAACTGCTCAGCAGGCAAATGCCTAATGCAAGAACGTGGCAGAAGTTCAGGCCGATGACTCAGGACTCCACAGGAAAGCATCTTCTGGGCTGTCACTGCTCAGTGACAACTGATGGGCCATTTCAGAGATGATTTGCGCTTTCCTGTATGGTTGCTGGACAATGGAAGATTCGGTTTCAATGGGTTTCTGTTGTTATGTGAGAATGGTGGTCTGTAACTCTTAGTGTAATAAGAAAATAAGGGTTTCCTCAGGAATTCTCTTACTACATAGGGTAGATGCTGTGTAGTTCTCATTTCACATTTTGAAAGATGAACCCTCAAGGTTCATGGAAATCTGAAATAACAACAAGCTGCAGATTAAGAGCATGTGTGGGATGTGTAGTTTTTTGACCTCCTCACTGCACTCTTTTTGATTGAGGACAGATAAGATTAAGTGACCTGTGAGGGACAGAGCAGTAAACATCATTTACACCTTCTGCTGAGGCTGAAGGACGCCTTTTTGATCACTTCAGAAGAGTGGAGGAGAGAGACTTTCCCAAGTTGGGGTGAAGTCATTCCCTGTCTTGCATCCACGTTTTCCTGTAGTGATTCCACTGGAACTTAAAGGGGAGTAATGGAGGAGTAAATTAGCCAGCATTTATATTGGATTTACGTATTTAACACAGTAATATATACCTCAAAAGATCACTGTCCTTTTATGGAGTATGTCATGCTATGAATAATTAGTATTATCAATGACAGACTTTTGTTATTAATACAAGCTTGTTGTGTTTGGTCATTGAGACATGAAATATTTCCAAACTCATGCTGTTTTTGGATTTATCCCTATTCCCGAATTGCATGCTTTTTCCAGTGGTGCTTGAGGCTTGCTGGGTTAAATGACATCTGAGGAAGGCTTAACAGTTCACTGCTTGACTGTTTTATGTGGAATTAAATGTGCTTAATAATACAGTATTATGGGTAGTGATGAACAAAATATAACTGCAGTGTACAACATAGCTTAAGAAAAACACAGTAATTTAATCTAAACTTCTACATCAAGATTTATAAATTGATTAATGTTAGTCATGCATGAAAGCCTGTCTGAATTAGATTCTCAAAGCTGCTATAGGTTATACTTAAAAAATTCTGATACATAAGTAATCTAGGGTATGATGTTTCAGGTCATCTTCAGTAAGATGTGATACAAGTACATGAATATGGAAGAGGTTTGAATTCCACTTTTTTCCTGCTCTAAAACATTTAGGAACAGTGCACATATTGCCACTGTCAAAGTTATATGTGTGTTACAAAACATGTACTATTGATGCTCTTAAAAAGACAAGTGTGGCTGGTTTATATAGTTCAGGAGTTGTACCAAGGATATTAAGATCATTCAGGTGTTGTATGTTCATGACCTTAATAAACTCATGACAGCTTTTATTATCTGAGGTTTCAAACCCTAGTGTGTGGAAGGAGGGATGATGCTGAGTGAGGCAGAAAGGGGAAGTGGGTGAGCTATTGCTTGTTTGGTTTGCTTATTTGTTACAACACTACTCAAGCATAACTTTCTTCATGACCTTTTAAATTATTTGGTACTTGATGAGGTACTTCATTTGAGAGTGTGTCTTTAGCCTTGAGATTTAAAATGGTCGTTGCAAAAGAATATTGATGTGCAGGCAGTTAATAGATTTTTGATTCCATTGAAATGCTATGGGGAAGCTCAGTCATTTGTTTTTGACACTGACTGCATTGTGACAGTCAAGTTTTACTAGATAAACTAAAACAATTTTTTTTTTAAAGCAGCTGAAACTTGTTATGTGTTGACTTCTATTTTCTCTTTTTGTGTTAGTCCTACTGAACAGGAGGTTTTAATTCTGCTAATGCACAGTGCTACTATATTTTGTTTTGTAAATCACTTCCTTGGAATCTACAGAAAAACCTATTTAATGAGTGAGAATTTTTCTGCTCATGAATCTTCTGTGGATTGAGTCTACCTTTTAGACTTCACTTCAAATTTTCATCCAATACACCTACATAATTCTTGATTATAGCTTACTTGCATGCAATTTATTTCAGATATTCCCAATATTAACATAGGTACAGATAGTTATGACCTGGCTAACTCTGAAAGGAATGGATATGTGATAATTTACGTTTCAAAAAAGTCTTCCGTTCTTCTCTTAAGCTTACACTAATAATTTCCTCTTCTAGGAAAGATGAAGTATTCTTTCTGCATAGCTTTTATTTCTTCTTAAGAAAAGCTTTCCAGTCCTAAAGTTTATAGAGTTCCCATTGGTGTATAAACTTATACAATGAGTATAGCTTCTTTTCAGTTTTAACTGAAATTCACTTCTGCAATAAGCTATGCATATGTATTCCTATTTAATGGCTTTTTTGGAGGCTCACATGAAAGACATCTCGAGTGGAGAATGTGTTTGCCAAGTTCCAGTTGAGATAGAAATTTCACTGGAGTTATGAACCCCTAAATACAGAGACCTGTTAGGAAAATGCTGAAAAACATATTGCAAATGTAATTCCCTAGTAAAATGTTGTGAATATCCTACATGCTGCTGCATGTTCTTGTTGTCATTTGTACAAATACAGTATACAAGGCGGAAAAGAAATCTGTCACTATAAGACATTACTTCCAAGAAACTGCAATAACTAACCTTTTTCAACAATTTGTTTCTGGGAAGAAATGAAAGCTGCAGTTCATTCAGCTCCACTGTGTTAGTGGTTGAAACATGCATTAAAAAGAAATCTCATTCAACTCTGAGTCCCTAATTTTGACATTACAGTTTTAGAACATCACACAGAGGACAGCACAGGGCTCACTTTAATTGGATTGTGTTGGAAAAGGCTGCCACAAGACACTCCAGACCAGATTCCCTGACAGCCTTAAATGTGCCATAATTCTTCTTAGAGTGGGTGGGAAACACTATCATTTTTGACATGATGGTGTTTTACATTTGGTTTACACATGTGCAGATGTTGACACAAGGTTGAGCAAAATAAAGCATGGCTTCTTACAAAGTAATATAAAGAGAAACAAGATATTCAGTGCGGATCAGGTAAATGCACAGAGTTACAAGTATAGGACAGATAATTCATTTTGTTGAATATAAAGTCTAATGATTTCTTTGAATAAATCACTGATTATGGGTTTCTACTAACATAACAAGGCACATCACTTTCTTTAGTACTAGCTTAGTGTGCATGAGAAAAAATGCAACATGTGTCACAACTGATTTTTGTTACTGTTTTCTTTTAGGCAGAACATAAGAGATCTGGATTCATACTGATTCTCCAGTATAAATCAGATTAATCTTGCTTTAATTGTTTTCTCTTTAATGTGCCTGTCTTGAAATCATCCAACTTCTCCTGTTTTAAAGTCACTGAGAGGGTGATCTGCCTTGTATCTTGGTCTCTCAGTTTCTCTTCATGATAGAAACTTAAAAAAAACAGTCTTAGTGCTGGTCTTATTTCCGGGGTAGTGACAGCATCTATTGTGAACATACCTATCATAAAGGGTGAACTGGATAATTACATGTTCAATTCCAGCATCAAGCTGATAAACCAGCATCACCTGGGCTGTGCCATGTATTAAATAACATGCCTGACTTGTTTCTGAGAGTGCAGCCAAAATTATTTAGTTCTGGTCGTTGTCCTTTGTTCTTCAGGATGGCTTTTCTAATATCTGTGGATAACTGACATGTGGCCTCTAATATTGTACTAACTTCAATGGGATTATTTCATGAGGCTGACATTTGCAGGCTTTTGTGGGACCCAGCCTTGACAAGCTGTCCCCTACACCACTTTCTATTAAAAATTCTTATATTTTTTTCCATGGGTCCTTTAAACTACTGAGTAATTCCATAATAACATTTCAATTGTCAGCCACAAAAACATATAGTGGTGGTGTTCTTTCAGAAGGGGATGGGGTCCACCAGTCCCACAAGTCACATTTGTGCCTTTTTAGTTCTTTTATACTTACAAATCCAACTGATACTATGAACAAATGAGTCTTTGATTCCAGAGTTTCTTAAATCTTCAAACTCTGCTGAGAATGGCTACAGGATTATTACTTTGTTCTTCTTCCCATGCTACTTCAAGAGCTTTTTGGCAATGTAATACAATCATGTCATAGCTATCTCTTTATTTGGCTATTAAACTTTTGTTAATTTTGGAAATATAGCATCTAAATACCAGAAATGTGAGTGAAATTTTGAACTGGTTTGATGTGGTTTTAACTCTTTCATTAAGAGTATATTTTCAACAAGTTTGTTATCCAGAATGTCTATGCATTTTTTTGAAGCAATACGAACAACAGTACTATATAAACTAGGTTACCAAAACTGCTGGGGAGAAAAAGTATAATAAAAAGATTCACGTTTGTCTTTTAAGGCTTTAAATTTCAGATGAATTGCCAGTAAATGCCCCCTCAATGAAGTCAGCCACAGTGGAGTGCTGAGATTCTAAGCAAGCCATCCTGAGCTGGCTTCTTAGGATAGAAGATACAAGTCTGAGGATGATTTTAAACTGAACTGGTAATTTTAAGGACATCTGATGTATCATTGGTATTAGCATTTTCTAGTACATTGCAAAGCTTTGAAATTACTGTTGTTACTAATACTGCATTCATTGGTATAAATGCTGAGCTTAAACCACCAAGTAGTGCAACCTCTTTATATTGAAGAACTTTTCCTCAAAACTTGAGCTAAACTGATAGAAATAGCTTATGGAAGAAAGTGGAAGCAAAAAAAAGGCCTTAGGCCTTTAGTGCCTATAGGCCTCAACTAATTCCCTAGCTCTGTGTCAGGTACTGTACAAAACCACAATAAGAGATTGTCTCTCCCCAGAACAAACAAAACCAACCAAACAAAATGCAAACAACAACAAAAAACCCCTCACACAACTCCATATTTAGGAATGCCTTGCTTCCTCTGTGGTGGGAGGGAAATGGAGATGGTGCAATACAAAGGCCTGGGACAAAATAGAGAATAACAATCAAGCATGAGTCTAAGTTTAATATTCTATTCACTATAGTGCAGTGCCTTTCACACAGATCAAGAGAGAGAGCAATCAAACAGTGAAAGACTTCAGATCACAAGTCTGTTAATTATGAAATCTGAAGAACAGATAACAAATTTTTGTGAAGATGCACTAAACAGTATACACCATTACATGTGTACCATACAAATTGTCTTGAATCCTGCGTGAAAAGTAGTGGGCTTTTTTTGAAGAAAAATAATGAATACGCTTTAGAAAGGTAATGACATGCCTATATATCACTGAAACAGGAGGCAGAACACAAAACAAATTAATGATTATTTGTAAACCTAATAAGGGAATGTCAAGGACAGCTAGTGCACCAGACAGTACATGAATGTGAATGATAAAAGGGAAAGCAAACAGCCACTAAGAATACTACAGGAGAATTACTGTGTCATTAAAACCAAATATAAAGGGGCCTTATGATTAACAGAAAGATTAACCACTCTGTTTTTCCTAATATCCAGGGATGTTTGTCAAAAACTTTAATGATGTAATTTACTACTGTCAATTAAGGACCTTTTAGAGGGTGAAAGTATGGAAAGAGAAAAACAGGTTCTGAACCCAAAAAATCTTTTGTGAGGCTTGGTTGCTTGTGTGGCTGAGCACAGAACCAACCTACCTGTGCACAAAGCTTTTTTTAACATGACAAAAATTTCCAAAATGCTGACCTTCAGCTGAGCCTAGTTTTTGAAGATTTTTTTTCAAGGAATGGCTGAGACATTGTTTTGAAACTTAAAAAAAAAAAAAATTAAAGAAAGTTAGCATGGCTTTTTTCCATTGGAGGAAATGCTGTACATTCTGCTACTGCATGCTGTAGAATGTGTCTGATCTTACATCTCTCGGGCTTCTTAGAAGAAGAAAAGAACAAGAAGTGGTCACCTAGGCTGGACATATATATTTTTCATCCTCTGCATTTCTCAAAACCCCTTATGTTGCTCTGGATTCTTGCTGCTCCAAAGGTATGCTTTTATATTGGGAAAACTATGTTTCTTTGCAACTGCAATCTTCTGAAGGAATGGACCAATTTTTACAAGGTATTCTAAAATAATATGAGAAGAAAATAGGATTTGAGGAGCGTTATGTTTTGTTCTCGTCAGAGAACATTTTGGTTTTTTCCCCATTTAAAAACAAAGTTTGTAAACTTTATATCTTATGCTGTAGTAGAAATCTTTAATAATGAGGTAAGAGAATTGTTGTGATTTGTCTGTCTCAGTGCTGAGTTTCAACTGACTTTAGTTATAGTCCAATGAAATTCAAATAGCTGGACTGAAGGTTAGAGGGGGGATGACACATGAGGCTGATATTAATAATGTATGTGAGCAAATAGACTTGCGGTAGCAGTTCCAACAGTGTGGAACAAGTTAGAGATCTGTCTCAATACGACCTGCACTAGAAGACAGGATTGAAACTCAAGATCTGCAGTTTCAAAACACAGCTTTCCTGTCCACTGAGCTCCTGTCCAATAAAAGCCATCCCCCGCTGTGCAGCAAATGCCCACATAATTTCATAACAATCTGGCCAAATAAGCAGTTACAGATTTTCCCCTTTCTGAAGCCATCAACCTTATCAAATGTGATATGGAACTGAATTAGTATCTATGCTTGATCATTTGTCACAGTGGAAATAACAAGTTTTGGTGCTGGTTTGGTGACAAAGCAATAGCAAATTATGTGAGCTAAATTACCCGATGTGCTGAAAACTGTGAAACTGCCTCCTGTTTTGTGCTTCCCTAACAAGTAGAAAATCTCTGTAGTTCCATTAATTTGGTATAGATTTTGGCCTGGCTAAATAGTCATGAAGTATCAAGACCTTCATGTTGCTTTAGATTTGCTTTAGATTCTTCTGCTTAATAATACTGGTTTCTTTTCAAATAATGGTTTCTAGCTTCCTGTATTGTTCATCCTTAAGTCTGTCAATGACCTGAAAAGAAGGTAATCTCGTCTGTCATCTTCTCTCGAAAATCCAAGAAAAATGAATGCATCAGAACACTTACGTCTTACACGACTGTTTTTGCATTGGATTCTGGATACACCCATGCCACTTTCTGGCATGGGGTGCTGGTTGAATATTCAGCTGGGGATTCATTGTTAAGGCAGTCTTCAAGTTGTCTTGAACATCCTCCCTCCCACCTCCCCTCCCATGTTGCCCACTCCTCTACCCCTCTCGGGATTTGTAGGTGTCAATTTTTCTTCTAAACACCTGACAAGTATCTTATATAGTGAATTAAGATAAGCTGGTAATTTGGAAAGTCTTGAATTAATGAGCACACTTTAAATTTTGGTAAAATGCTTTTGTGATTTAGAGAAAGTTGGCTTTTGCTGAGACAAACTTAGAAGTTAAGGGATGATTGTTATTGATGGGCAACTGTTTATCAACCAGCTTCGATGGCTACAAAACTTCAGAAAGTGACAAAGCAAGCCAGTGATAACACGGGTAACACTTGAACAAGGTATTTATTCACTGTTGTCAACTGGGATCCATCAGATTTAGACACAGGTAGTTGATCTGATGGTAAACACAGCCTGTCTTTGTTTAGAGGGAAAAATCTAATAGTCTTCCAGTGCAGCATTCTCCCCAAAGCTTTATCAGTTTTCTTTGCTCAGTGAATTTATGAAGTCTCTTCATACATCATCCTCTTGACTCGGCAGTGTCTGCTGTAGTGATGAATTTTGTCACACCAGAATGGACTCCTCTTCCACTTCGTTCTGAGCAGTGTCTTGCATTATGTGACAATTTTCTTGGTGACCAAAAGAGCAAGAAGTGTAATCTCTTACACTTTTAGTTAAGTAACTTCTTCAAAAGTACTCCTGTTACTCACTTGGTGCCCCTGGAAAGGATTGGAGGAAGATTATCTGCTTTTCACAGCAGAAAGCATCACAAGTGTCAAATCTGTGGTGCTCTCAGGGGTGTTATTTGGCTATTCAACACTGACTGCAAGATGCATGCTCCCATGAATGTAAATAATCTTTCTCAAAAAGTAAAAGTTGGATCTGCAATTTTCCTACTCTCTTCAAGTGCTTTATTCTTGCATAGGATTTTCTCGAGTGTTAACAGCATCTTATAGCAAGTAGCTTGGTCTGGTCTGTGTACTGCTATTCTGGTGTGCCTCAAGGGACTTTTTTGCCAAAAAGGCAGTTTTTTTGGTAACTAAACCACCATTGAAGGAGAGGAGCTAAGTCACTCTTTCTCATCCCTGTGCTTATAGTTAATTTAATCCAGGAAAGATGCAAGCTGACTTGCTCAAAGGCAAAGAACAAGTAGGGGCTAGCATCCAGAGTTGCTCAGTCCGCTAACAAGCAGTCCTCATTTAAAAAAGATGTACATGTCCTCATGGCCTGTCTCATGGTCTGTCTTTATGGTCTTCTCCTAGCAGACTTCAGCACATCTCTTGCCCTCTGAGGAACTATGAATAGGCAGCTATGTTGCTGCAGTTAGCATGGTGTTGTGTTGAGATCATAAATCCTGCCGAGAGGAAACCTTTAAAGCTCAAGTGAAGCAATTCACTAGCTATCACTATCCTGATTTTGGGAGTCCTGCTGGCTTGCATCCAAGCCCAGCACATGGACAGAGCGAGTGGATTAGCCCAGAAAGCACTATAGAGGTGTGGTGTTGGCTTTGCTTGCCTAAGAGCTGTTGCAGGGGCTGTTTGGCAGCAGTTCTGGTTCAGCAGTAGCTCCTCAGTATCAGATGCCCTTTGCAGGGATGGGGAGCAGCGCTCGCCTGGGTTGTGGGAGACACAGGAGCCTTTAGGTTTCAGCGGTTTGTGAACCGTTCTGTGCTGTGTTAGTCACTCTTGATGTTGTATTCTTATTTTTCTTTGTTGACTTGCTTCATGAACTCTTCCTTTTTTTTCCTGACAGTTGCTTAAGTCCTGCTTTTGTGCTCGTGGAGAATGAAAACAAATTTTGAATTCTTAATGTAAACTTTCATAAACTGAGAAGCCAGCCCTGGGTATAGCTCTGAAAGTATGCCTTTAAAGACTTCTCTTCCACTGCTGTCCTTGCTCTGCATGCTTATTCTGTTGCTGAGGTCGAAGCTCATTATCGCTAAGGAGTGAGTTTTGGAGTTTATGATAAATAGTTCTGTGAAAACCTCAGCTCAGTAATAATCCAAAAAGAAAGCAGAGTGTTAAGGGCTGTTGGGAAAGGAACAGAGAGCAAAACAGAACATCATGTTTTAATCCCTGTTTTGCCTGCATCTCGTTGAATACCGTATGTAGCACTGGTTCCTGTCATTTCAAAAAGGATACAGTACATCTGGAACAGCTTCAGAGGACAGCCATAAACTGTAAAGCTATGGTATAGTTCCTGTTTAAGGAACAACCAAATGTAGAAAAGCAGAGTTTCTTGGCTGGAGAGAGATGATAGGTGGGGGTGTAATGTGATATAAGCCTGCAAAATAAAGTTGTTGAGAGGGAAAAGAGAAATGAAAGGAGTTGAATTAAAGGAAAAAAGCACCTGCTTAACCTACTGCCCTGAAGGGCAATGAGCAGGGGGGTGGGGAAGCTGGGCCTTCTCCTTGCAGGGAGTCCAGGGGTGCTGGGGAAGCTGTCCTGGGGCAGAAACTGCTGCTTCTGCTGCAGCCTGGCTGCAGGTCATAGCGGGCACGGGCTCTTCTCCCCTGCCTATGTGAAAAAAGGAAGGAATACAGAAATTAGTTACGGGTTCAGAGCATGTTTTTGAATCCACATTCAATTTTTTCTTTTGCTGAGCTCCATTTAATAATACTTTTCACATGTAATGACTTTTTTCAGAGAAGAAAAACTGGAACTTTCAATGATTATTTTTTCTTTTTTGGTGGCCTTGTGTAACATAAAGGGAATCGCGATATAACACTTCTAGGGTGACAGTCAGTTAAAAAAAAGGCAGTTTAATCATTAAAAAATAAACCAACTACATATTGGCAAAACCAGCAAAATTTGAGTTGGGTTAACTAGTTACTATAGCCTCAGGCTTCTGCATCAACTAGTTTGATAATTACTTTCCTGCTTGTCAGAAATGGAGAAATGCTAGAGGCAAGCTCCATACTATGTAACACACATGCACGAGTTCCGCATTTGTACTTGCTCACATGCTGACAGCGCGCTCCAGAAAAATTAATGATGCCAAACTCTAATAGCAAATGTCTTTAAAAGAGTGCTATTAAATAAGGCGAGTCAACCTTGAGAGTATTTTGTTTGTTTAAGGGTGGGGAGGGGGCAGGAAGCAAAACTGATTTGGGTTACATTTTAAAATTTTCCCCTGGGCTTCTGAGGAACAATGCTGGGAAACTAGTTTTTCCACTTTCAGTGCTCCTCCTCAGTGCTAAATTAAACTTTTTCTTTGGTTTCAGAGTGCATACAATAACCATGTCTTATATTTATATTTGTAACCAGCTAAGCTAGTTTCAACATATCCCAGTTTTGTTGTTCTCCACAGCAAATACAACCCATCCTCAAGTCAACCTGGTGACTTCAATTTCCACAAATATTTCTAAAGAAATGAAAACTTAAAAGTATTTTTCTCTTCACTCTAATCACTTTCTAAGGAAGAGAATGCTTCACTCAAAAAAAATGACAGAAACAAAACTGGGTATTAATAATTCCTGTTGACATGGAACTGTTGGAATCACAAAGATGTTAAAGCTTTTCGGGACAGGAATATACCTCCAGCCTTGGATTCCTGTTAAATTCCTTGTAAAGAAATCCTGTTGCACTACGGAGAACCCAGTGCATCAGGTGAGGTTTGTTAGCAGGACTTAATGTTTTTAATAAAACCAAAATTATATTGAAATTGCTTGCAGGAGAAGATTTGCAATATTCATATTGTGTAAGGCTGCAGATGGTGAAGTGTTGTGCAGCTATGAGTGTCAAAAGATAAGAGAGCCTTCCCCCAAAGGCTTGCGCTGCAGAGGCAAGACAGAACAGACACAGGCTGGGTGTGACTTGCAGCTTCCTGGGAAAGGGTAGGAGCTCCTGAACCAGTGATTCATGTGTGCTACTTATAAATGATTTATTTTTTTTTAAAAGTTGCTTAATTCATTAATAAGTATAATCACTTCCTTAATAACTGGGTAGTCAAACTTGATCTGTTTATGCCTATGGAATTAAAAACTGCATGCTGTGACATACCTGTCTGTAGCTAGGAAATGTGTATGTTTTACACTGTTTGTTTTACTGGATCTGAAAGATGATTTGATTGAAACTATGGTAATTTAGTTTGTGGCACTAGTTATTAATAAGACACTAAAATAATATTACTAATTACAAACTAAGAAAATGACATTAGGATCCAAAATAGTTCAGAATAGGCTATAATTTGGATCTGGTATATCCTGAAGATTGATATGCTGTCTCTGCAAGTTTTTTAGCTCACACAGGAGATTCAGATTTTTTTCTTGGCCAGAAACTTATGAACTCTGTGTTGAGAAGAGGGAGAGGAAGGAGGGAGGGTTTTATGTGCACGGTCTGAAATGAAATTTGTGTGGATAAATTCACAAGAGATGGGTATGGGTATTTACACATACACTTGTGCGTGCTCCCTGTAAATTTAGGTGAGGGAGTCAAAGTTGGTTTGTGTTTTATCCATTTCTGCTGTATGTAAGAGCAGGTATTTAGCACACAGACAGTTTAAAGATTCTCATGGATAGCCTAGGTGAAGTTTGGTAACATGATTCCCACCATTTACTTGTTCAAAGAGGCAAAGGCTGTGAAGAGAGAGGCCTGAAAAGATCTGCTAATGAAACAGCTTGAGGGAGAAAAGGGGGAGAAGGATGGAGGGAGGTTCATGAGAACAACATTATATTCTTCCAAGTTGGATGTAGCGTATTAGCGTATTGGATGACTTATGCAATGCAGAAGTTTGTTCAGTTAAAATGTGTTGTTGGAACTTAAAGGACGTTGGAACAGATGAGGTTTTTGAAATGATGCTAATACCAAGTCTTTTCATTATCTGGATGTGAATAAAATACAACTTTTGCTCAGTCACTTGATTTAAGGAAGAAGGTAAAAAAAATAATCTTCAAAGGGTATGTAATTGGCTAAACTAATTCAGAGCTGGGAAACACAACCACTGAACTTTGTTCCTGCCTCTGCCATGACCGATCCTACCATTTTGTAGTAATATAGTTTTTATGAAACCATGTGGACTTATTTATTCATTCAAATGTGTAGCTTGTCTAACTTTCCAGTGAGAGAACTTGAGTCAGACTGAAAATACTGAAACAAAGAAAAGTGCATTTGATCATTATGTGCAGAAATAGTGTGTCTCAAACCACTTAAGCCACTTAAAGTTCAGAAAGCGCGCTGAATAACTTCAGGGGACAGTAGTAGTTGTGGAAGGGTGGTTTTCTGATACATTTTTAATAGCTACCAATTTAGATAGTCAGTTTCCAACATAAGGTTTGGAACTGTTAAGCATCTGGACTTCTTATATGGTATATGTGAAAAGTGGGATGTCTCTAGTTGCTGTACTGGGTCAGTGCGTGTTGTATAGATAATGTATTGCTGAGCTTCCCTGAGGGAAGTGCTGAGAGTGGGGATGGTTTTTTAAACGCCTGTGAAGCTAAAATTTAGATCCCTTTCTTGGTTCTTTTGGGGGATGTGCTTTCACCTTGTGATCATCAAAACAGAATTATTTTCTGAATATTGATGCATAGTCTGTTTTTTCTCATTTTGTTTTGTTTCTTTAATGGATTGGGAGATTTAGGAATGCAAGCATGTGCCCCCCTGCCTCTTTTCCACCCTTTCCCCTGCCTAGTTCACCAAATATAGCTCACTGGTTAGTACACTTATGTAGGATGCGAAATCAAGATGCAAATTTCTTCATGATGGGAGTTTGCTATTTTTTGTTTGTTTGTTGTTGGTTTTGCCTTCTAAACTATTTTGCTGAGTTAGTCTGTGGTATTTTCTAGCTCTTGAATTTAATTTTATTATGAACAGTGGAGCAACAAAGATTAATTGGGCCAAATGCACATCACTCTCTGTTCCCAGGGAAGTGTCCTGATTATTAAGTATAGGCCTGGTCCCTCCATTTCCTTCTTCAAAGATTACTTATTAATATTATTGAAGTTATTTATTCAATAAGAAATGAAATGCATGCTTTAGGATGCAGACCTACATAGCTACCAAATGACAAAGTGGTTAGAGTTTTCTCCCTCTAGCCTATTGCTTCTTTAATTATTATTAGACATTATAATAGCTTTAATAAGAGGGTTAGAGACTAATTCTATCCTAGAGAAGTCCATTGTTCAGTTCTTAGGATGACTTCCCAGGCTGATGGTCATCTTTTTTGTCTCTTCTAGCAGAGGATAATCTTGACACTACAATGTCAGGATGAAAGTGTTCCTTGCTTTTGTTCAGCTGTGTCCCTCCTGATAGATGCACTTCTGGCTGTATGTAAAAAAAACCCAAACAAAAAAACCCCCACACCACCAAAAAAAAAACCCTGCAGGTGCCTAAGGCATTTTGCTATCAAAGGCTAAGACACTTACAGTTATGGTTTCTTTTAAAGTAAACAATAGTCAAGTGGGGATTTTCAGGTGCAGAGCTGTAGACTGCTTTGTTCAGAGTGCATATTAATTTAGGCATGAAGCTTTTCTTTTTTTTTCCTCTGGCCATTTTGCACCCTGAAACAAAGGCAAATCAGTGACTATTTTAGTGATCCAGCCCAAATGATCTGTTCATGAGATATCATGAGCTTGCTGCTGGAAGCAAAAGTAGTTTATGCATTTTTTTGGCATGGTCCATCTGATCTGTCCAGGCTTTACTCTTTATCTGCTTAAAGAGATGACATTGTATACTTGAAAACCACTATATAAAAATGTAGAGTTATTGAAGATTGCTCATAATACAGATGACACTTTTTAGACTTTTGTGACTCTCCTGTGGTTTAAGCCCAGCTGGCAACTGAGCCCCGCACAGCTGCGCGCTCACTCCCCCCTAGTGGGATGGGGGAAGAGAATCAGAAGGGTAAAAGTGAGAAAACGCGTGGGTTGAGATAAAGACAGTTTAATAGCTAAAGCAAAAGCTGCGCATGCAAACAAAGCAAAACAAGGAATTCATTCACTGCTTCCCATGGGCAGGCCGGGGTTCAGCCATCTCCAGGAAAGCAGGGCTCCATCACGCATAGCAGTTACTTGGGAAGACAAATGCCATCACTCCAAACGTATCCCCCTTCCTTCTTCTTTCCCCAGCTTTATATGCTGAGCAGTGCAGCTTTATATGCACTTCATATGGTATGGAATACCCCACTGGCCAGTTGGGCTAGCTGCCTTGGCTGTGCTCCCTCCCAGCTTCTTGTGCCCCTGGCAGAGCATGGGAAGCTGAAAAGTCCTTGACTAGAGAAAACACTACTTAGCAACAACTAAAACATCAGCGTGTTATCAACATTATTCTCATACTAAATCCAAAACTCAGCACTATGCCAACTACTGGGAATAAAATTAACTCCATCCCAGCCCAAACTAGAACAGACTTCTTGCAATGTTTTAATGGAAATAACCTTGCTGATTCATGTCTTTATCTTCAAATGTCACAAAGAAGAAAAACCACCAACACATTAGATAAGTGAAATTTCATGCAAATTTCACCTAAGAGATCCACTGCCCTGAACAGTTACTGTGATTATAAAAGTTAACAGTCTGTCCAACGATAGTTATGAATTTTATCTGTCTCCTAAATATCTTACCTTCAAAAGAAATAAATTAATGCATTTCTGATCCAGAAGACATGCTGTTTTATTAATTAGTGTACAAGGAATTGTTAGGTTAGATGATTATGTTCAATTAAGCATAATGAATGTAATTAATATAGATTCTGGTTTTAGGTGGTTGAGTTAATAGTGCCATTAAATGCTTCTATTATGGTAGTACTTGTTGTATCAGGGAAACAAAGTTTAAACTGAAAGAGGCAAAAGTCTTTTTTTTTCTTCATTATTCTCCCAGTAAGCAAAATAACTTCTCCCTGGTTGTAATGTATGCAGAATAGTTTGTTTCTTTTGTAATTGCTAAAGCTTATAAATACATGATATTAAAATGCATTCTAAACTTTCGCAGCATGTCCTTTAAAATATTTCATTATAGTGTGGTTACAAAATACTATTCACAATAAGGGGAGTGTACTTGCTTCAAAGCATGCAGGATTTATTTATTAAACACCTCATGTTCTGTTGCATAGGTCTAGAAAATGACCAATAACCCACAACAAATACTATTTGAAAAGGAAGTGGTTCCAAGTAAGGATTTCCTCTGGGTGTTTTTGTGTCTTTTTGGTTTCTGCTGTTTTGTTGTGAGGAGGTGGTGGTGGAACGATGTTTCTCATGGATTCACAGAAGGTACTTTTATGCCTCAGAGTTTCTAAGCCACGAAATAAAGAAACTTGTGACAAACCAGCTCTGGAAGCTATTTCATTTCTTTAGTCATATTTAAATGAGAAGAAATTAAAATTTACAGTGTAACTAAGCCTTGACATAACTATTTCTTTGGGGTTTGTTTACTTCATGCAGAATGGAATATAGGAGTTGTGGAGACAATGTGTTCACTTCCCTTGGATGCAAGTTGTAGTCTTAAGGGTCAGAAGACTGTACTGATCCAACAGCAGAGAACACTCTTAGCAGATCAGTCTCTCCAGAAAATGCACTGATGATAATCTTAGAAAGACTTGGCAGAACACACTGCCCTTTCCTATATTAAAAAGCAATATATTCCTACTTTGAAAAAAACTGAGAAGCAAAAACTTGCTTTAAGGATTCATATAAATTTGGATCTCAGGAGGTAACTACATAGTCATGTAGAGGTGGGATGAAGAAACATACCAGCTAGCCATAAAAGAGCATTTGTTTTCACATGGTGATTAGTGTTGCAAGTAACCTGTAGTTTCATTGTGCTAATAAAATGCCGACCAAATGTGATTTGAACAGTTTCTATCTGTTTGACATTTTAAGAGAAGTATTTCAGCCTTTTCTGCTCTACAGCTGGTGGTACTGCATCTCTCATCACCATTAGATTAAAGCAAACTCTAGATTGTTTAAAATTGAAGATAAAATTGATCTGTTACCCATGCTGATATATGAGCTTTGGATTGAACAACATCTGTTCTAAATACACATCTTGCAAGGAAATACAGTTGCTCCTACATTCACTTCCAAGTGACAATTGACTAGAGTTTTTCTTCCCCTTCATTTGCTGTGCAAGAATGAAATTTCAGCCTCTGCTAGATGGATTTTCCCACAGTTGTTACCAACTTGCAATACATCTCTGTGTTGTTGCTGCAGCTGTGGGTGTCCTGTAGCTGGCTTGCTTAGACCTTGGTGCAACCCGTTGGTTTAGTTTTTTGTGTGCATCGAGAAAGGATAAGAAGCAGTTGCATGTACTTTTTGGTTTTCCTACTTGTGGAAGACTCTTATGTGTGAACAATGAGTGTCTCCAAAAGCAGCCCTTCAAGTGAGCTGTTGCTAGAGAAGTTCTGTTTTTTTATGAATGATCTATAGTGTGAGCTAATAACTTTATTTGTATGAGGTCTTTTCCTAGCAAAGCCAGAAAGATATTGCCCTAAAGCAACTATTTTACATTTTGCTGCTGCATCTGTTCCCTCTACCTCCTTGCTCTCCCAACAGAGAAGATCATATTATGTTTTTTTTCTCCTTATTGCTGAGAAGCTCAAAACTATGATAATATTCTGACTTCATGAGCTGAAAAAAGTGGCCCAAAGACATGCAAATGAGAGAGAAAAAAGCTTTTCAGTATTGCACAAACTGTACAAAATTATTCTGCTATAACTTGGGTAGTCAAACTGAAGGAAGGAAGCTATGATTCAGAGATAAAAGTGGCACAGGCACATTCTTGTAGATGCTGCTACTTCCATTTCTTTCCCACCCCAATCAGAGGGAATTTGCAGCAATGGGATGGAGCTCAGCTTTATGCTTCACATAAGATATTCCTAAGCAATACCAATAAAAAGTGATACCAAATGGTCTCATTTAATGGCACGTATTTCTCTGACACATCCTAGATTTCATAAACATTGGATTTATTGCCTACTTGGGTTTTGTTTGAAATGATAAGGCTGAAAATCATTATGCAATGTCAAATTCTACATAGGTCATTTCATTGTTTAAGGACATAATAAACCCATGATTATAGCAAAGATTTTTTTATTAGGGAGGGATGGTGAGAAACTTAAATTCTTGTACAAAATTAAGAGACGACAAGAAAAGACATTAGTATAAAACCTATCCAGGCTGCTATGCTGTAGAACTTTTCTTTTTCCCCTTGAAAGATATTTGATAGGAGATGCTTGTGTCTTCCAGTTATAGAAAACACTGGAAATATAGAGTTCTAGTATTGACACTGCAATGCTCAATATCAGGTGAATATAGTCCTGATTATTATAGGAAACTTAAATTGGTAGTATGTAACTGATGGGAGCATGAATGGGTTTTTTAATGCTGTCATAAACAATGTAGATTGGTGTCTTTGGTGTAATCTCTAAAAATTCTCTCCTCCAATGGCATGTGTGTGTTACACTATCCCAATTTTTTTATAAATAAATCCTCTCTCTCCTCCTGTGCATACATAATATTTGAAAAGCAATGGTGGTGGACTCTTCAACTATTCCTGTCTACAGTGCCAATTCTTTGAACTTCACAATTGGCATTTGCTCCTTTTTCTATGCAAAAGTGAAACTTAAAACACACCGTCTGCCTTGAAAGTTGCGATGCCACACGATTCTCTCGCCAGTTTTGTTCTGAGGTCTGTCAAACTCTGAATAATTTTCTACTTTCATAAGCTATCGTATTAACTTTGATGGAGTGATGCTGCTTGGTTCAACATTGAAATTCTAATCAATAGCCCATGATGCAGAAATGTGTTTGTACAGTAGTAATGTAAAAATAATAAACCCTGCCACTTCCTTGCTGATTTCAACATGAAGGCCTACTGCGCAGCTTAAGAGATGTGTTCGAGTTATATGTCACAAAAGCCTGCATGGCTGAGGAGGTGCTACAAAATGAAGTAGAACAAGAAAGAAATCGGAAGTACTTCAGTGACCTGAGTGCATGACACTAAGGTGGTGAAAGTACTGTGGTCTGAGACAGGATTTTCTTGAAGCTACTTGGTGTGTAAGAAGGGGAATCTTGTGTTTTAAAGAACTTCCAGTTTGCCTTTGACACTGCTGCAATAATTAAAAAAAAAATAATCCCTGTAATTGAATATGGTTTCTGCAGAACCTTGTAAATTTTTCAGATGGAACATCTGTATATGGGAGTTAGAGGAGGCCTCCTGGTGTCCCTTTTGGCAACAAAACAAGATTTGTTCAGTATAGATGTTTGGATACTTGAAATTCACTATCTGTCTGCAAAGATGATAGCACAAATCTCTATTGGTAGAGTCTACAGGCTGCAGCCATACCTTTTAAAAGGTCTCCTCTATCAGCATGAAAGGTTAGTGTGTTCTTCTGCAGGTTTCTACATCTATCTTTTATGATGTCGACTGCCACTGAACTGAGAAGAGATGAAAAAGAGGAAATTTCATTAGAGAAAGGGCTGGTGTAAGATGGCTGGTGGAGGAAGGTGGAAAAAGTTTCCATTCGTATGCAATGAGACTTTAGTATCAAAGGGTCACTGCGACCTTTAAAAGGGGATTTTTAATAGCTCAATGTACTTACAGTTCGTAAGACAAGAGACTTTTCAGAGGTGATCTACTGTTCCCAGGCCAGTTTTTATGCAGGCTGAGCAAAAGCAACTCCAGAACCTAAGCTAATGCATCTACTTAGTATACTCATCTCAGATCTTGACAATATTGGCTTTTTGGCTGCAACTGGGTCTGCTTCAGCAACACAGCCGGCAGCTATTGGTTTCCTCTGTCACTAGTAGATACCAACGCTGTGATGTGGAATTACTACCAAATGCTTCAAGCGGTGACATGGGCATATCCTTTGTTCTTTCCCCAGGCAGCTGCCCAGAGGCCATTAATCTGTGATGGGGAAAGAGGAGGGCTTGGCAGTAATTTGACTTGTACGTTGACAGAAGACACATGAACAACTGTTTATTTCCAGAGCCTTCCTGGGTAACTCTGAACATATCCCTCCTTTCATGAAAATGTAGCTGGTTATGATCTTGAGTCTAGGGAGAGAGAGGAAGCTGCATCTTGATGTTTCTAAGTGCCCCTCTCTACTGTCTTGCCCTCCTTATAAAAAAATAAATGTAATTTAAGATTTAAATGATAACATTATTGGAATCTTATTAAATTTAATTTGTTTTAAATTAAAATAAAATTGCTAAAATGTTAAATTTACATAGGAAAAAAGCATGATAAAAATTAACTGCAGAAGTCCTCAGGGAGAAGCACCATCATAACCCCCTTTTTCCTTCTCTTCCACCCCTCTTTCCCAAATGGCTATATCGTGTGCACTCAAATTCTTTAAGAACTCATGCACTTGAAATAGTAATAGACTTTTCTGTATGCCAATAACTGCAAAGACATGCAATTGCGAATGAAGAAACTGATATGTAAAGGTTCAGTGAGTTCTTCAAAGGACAAACGAAGCTGGCATTAGTCATCATGTATCATTGCTTATACGCACGGAAGTGGGTGTAGCTATATCATGTTCCCATTCCTAAACAAATTGATAGTTAGACATATTTAACATGAACAGCTGTAAGTACAATATTTATATCTTAGGGTTTTTCTGGTGAAAATTTGTACATCAGACTTCTACAAATATAAGCACAAGATAATCCTTCTTCACCAGAATTAGTCATAATGATTGTGAAGAGATCTGAATTTTTATGTTGCTGCTGCCCCTGTTGTGAGTTTCTTATGGATAAGCTGATAGTTTCAGTTTTCAAAGATGTCAGGCCAGCATTTTTTATACCAATGAATAACAGCAGTTGTTCTCTGGTAGCAATTATTTTTATCTTTCACAGCATATAAAGGCTTGATGTGCCCTTAACTAATCTTCTTGAGGTGAAAACTTCTTTTGCTTTTGTTTAAAGTTTTAAGTATTTCAAACAAAAATCCTCTAGCTGTCCATTAGAATGAAAAAAATGCTTTGTCAGCATTCTGGGATATGTTTGGATTACCAGTTACTTTATGATTGCATGAATATTGTTATAATTATTTTAAAGCAGATTTAGGGTTCTGCCTTTCAAATCATGTTCGTGTAAAAAAGTGTACCACTGTAAGGAAGGTCTGGTATATTTTTGATGTAACTAAGCCTATCATCTATTCTCCCTGGGTAGGGTATTGGCTTAGGATAGTGATTTGGACTTAGTTTCACTACAGATATAAGATGTTGTGTGTAAAAGTTCATAACTATCTGTGATAGACTACTTTAGGACTGTAAGTAAATAATTCATTCTAGGTTTTGATGATCTGAATGCTTATCTGTCCTCCCAAAAAATTGCTTTTAAGCAACATATAAAGAAATCATGCTACTGTTAGTTGAAATTTTAAAAAAAGTTGTATTTAATTCAAAAATATTCTCTGTTTCAATGTATTTTCAACATCTTTCCTGTTTCATAAATGTTATGAATTTGACTTTAAAACAACCCAATGATAAAATATTGCTCAGAACAGAAAGGGCAAGGTTTAGGGAATACAATACTTAAAACTTGTGATTCAAGAGGAACACAGACAGTAACTTGAGGTCAGGAGCCATTCAAAAGGCATTCAAAATTTAAGAAGGGGTAAGTAAGAGTTAGATTTGGAAATGAGAGCATTATTCACTTCAGTAATATCTAAAAGATTTTTCTGTTTTAATGTGGCTCAGGTAGAAGCCTAAACATAGTAGGGTTAAAATTTAACTTTTAGTTTTGTGTTGAAGTACAATGTATAGTGCACAGGACTAACGTGTGTGGAAGTTTCTTGCTCGCTCAAACTGAGCAGAGTCTAAAAGCAGTGACAAGAGTAAAGTCTAAAGTTTATTCTCCGTGATTTCCTGTTTCCTGCTTAAAACCAACTCTTTGGGGTATAAGAAAGGTATCAGAAATATTTGGGATAATGTCATCAACATAACAGTAAACAAAGATGTCCATTTGGATGCTCATTAAAAAAATCAGTACTTTACAGGAATATGAGGAGGGCAGGGAACTGGATAAGAAGAGCTCACAACCAGGGGATAAGATTGGAGTTACGGTCTAGGCTTAACAGTGTGTGTGGCAACTAATCAGGATCCCTGGGTATGTCCAGGTGTTAGAATTACAGTATCATTTAATACTGTGAACCACCATCTCCTGTGGTATGCTGCCTCTCTCCTTCTAGTCTCCCCTTCCTTTAAATATACTTGAATATTTAAATTTACCACTGGCAGCCTCCTGTTTAATCATGTGGAGATAGGCAGTCTAAACAAGTTCTGCTAGGAAGGAAATCCATCTCCCAGTCGAACTACTAAGCGAATAAAAGACGTGGCTCTTATTTTGTCAACACTGTTTATTATATGAATACAATACTGTTCACTTCAACAGACTCGTGAAGGACAATTGTTACTTTCCTAGCACAGTATTTTTCCTGATTTAGGGAAGGAGGTGTAAGAAAAAATCCACCCTGATCAGAGACCCGCAGTCAAACATGTTCCTCTGTAGGAAACAATGTTTTTCTTCCTTACAGTCTTTAGTTTTCACTGTCTTAATATTAGCTAAGAAGTCTTTTCTTGTTTGGAATACAGGATTTTGGGTTTTCTTTTGAAAATGTTCAAATGTTCTTAACTTTTAAGCTTCCTTTTTCCTCCCTGCCCCAGTTACACTGACAATAGCATTGAATTCAGTTTATTATTCCCTCATTTTAGGAGTTCTTTGAATAGGTATTTTCCTGAGGTCTAAGATTTACCAACCAACTCTACTGTTGATCCCTATATCTCTCTATTTTTTCCCTCAAATGAAGCAACTGGTAAGCTTTACAAACCAAGAAAACAATTTGATTATAATTGCATCAAAATGTGCCATTTCATCAAACAAGCTAGTTTTACTTGTTTACTCTTAAACATTTAATCATGTTTAAGAAGATCTATTATTTGTAACTGTGTCAAGCTTCATCCATCTTCTATAATAGAAAAAAGTCTAAAACTAGAGTTTGATCATTTATTTTAAGCCGTATTACTGTGATAACTGCTCTGCAAGTGGTCTTGAGATATCAGTTTTGTCCTCAGCATCCTTAATTATATGGCTGTCTAATTGGTTCTTATTATTTAAACATCACAACACAATTATCATCAGTTACTGCCTCATTAATACCACCTGTGCAGTCAAGTTTTCCATCTTCGTTTGGGATGCAAAGCTGTGTAAAGGTCTTTGATGAACACTGCAGAAAGAGTAACACTTGGAGAAACTGTCACTGGTTTGGTGCCTTTTTTTCAATAGCTCTTTGACATCCTTCTGTGAACACTGATGCTGAGTTGGGGAGGACAGAGGTAGGGTTTGCTTTAGACATTTTTGTTAGCATCGTTATATTCTTGGTTTCTTTAACTGGTGGATGCCAAATTCTTGGTCCTCAAATGGAAAACATAAATTGCAAGTCTGAGAAAACAAAGCTGGAGCTGAAAATGCTTCCCTGCAGTCCTGTGCTGAACAGAGGTTTGGCAAAAAAATTAATCTACAAGAACCTCGTATCTACAAAATACTGCTATTCTGAATCAAATATTTTCTTTTATCGTGCTTGAAACAGTGTAGTTTGCTTTTACTTTTTGACCTTAGCTGTGCTTGCATTCTTTTGCCTTTCTTTGTGAACTTAAAGAAAAAGATACTAATCTCCACTTATACCAGGTTATGATAAATCAAAATATATCTAATAGACTAATTTGGAGAAATGTCTCAAAGGTTTTTTCATTTGTTTTACTGGAACTATGTTGTCTTGTTTCTGCTCCACACTCATCCTCTAAGAATGCTAAAAGCATTTTGAGTCTAGAACTGGGGATCTTTCTACATAGCAACTGCTGTTTGAGGTGTAAATGAGTAAATTTCAGCCTTGACTACTGACAACTTTTCCTATAGGTAAAATGTCATGACTATAAATTCTTGAAATAAAGGGAACAGAAACTGTAATCTTATCTAATTAGGAAAAAAAGATTCAAGTTTTCCATTAAAATGGAAAGCATGTGCTTTCAGGTCTTAGAAAACATTAAAATAGTGGAAGGTACAATTACACATACAGGTTTTTAGGGGCCTTTTGGAGAAAATTTCACAGCTCAAATAGAGCCTTGAAGAGTTGCAATCCTTTTACAAAAAAGGCCCAATGTATGCATAGAAAAAGACAAGAAGTATTCCTTGTTAAACAGAGCAAGAACAGAGAAATAAAACATTCTCTGATACCACTGTGTAAGTTACCATTACATTATGCCTCAAGGAATGACAGCAGTTGAATGAAAGGAGAAAATTGGAGGAGATGGAGATGGCAGTCCATAAGAATTGTGCATGAAGTGAAAATTGAGTGATTGAGTTGGCTGAACAGGGAAATAATTTTTCCTCCTAACCTAATGCATTAAAGGAGAAAAATCTGAACTGTGGCTGTGGGCCATGAGGTTTTTCAGGTGGCACAGCTACTATCACCTGTTTTATCCTTTTTTCAACCTAGATTTTAAATACCCAGTTTAAAACAAAATATTTAAAATGGTGCACTATGTATCTTAGCACCAAGGTAAAAGTAGAGGATGGATTTTCTTGCTGTTATCTTGGCAGCTCTGCTTGTTACAGCTCTGACTGTGTTTTCATGTTAGATGACTATTTTGAGACTGCAAAGCAATGTGGAATGAAGAGATAGCTTGCCTTTTGCAAAAAAAATTTAAGCCAAGATCTTGAGACAAAACTTTAAAACAACGTCTTGAAAATTACAGGCCACTCCAAAATTGGAAGAATAAAGAGAAAATATCAGGGCATCTTTCAGTGGTTTGTCAGAATGACAAATAACTAGGTTTTTCTTTCTCTTTTTTCTGTTTTGTCTTATTGTTTTTTTGAAGGAAATTAAGTAGTACAACTTACACCGCTCTTTCAAGTATCTCTTATTTACTTCTGCTCTTTCTTGCAGGTCAAAATTAAAATTACATTGGACAAGATATTTTGTCATGAGCTAATGGCCTGCATAACCTTAATAAGAAGTGATAGCAGTTTAATAAAAATAAATGGCCTTTACTCTCCAATCTCTGAATGATTGGAGAGGTTGTAATTTCAGTGCAATTCGTACATAAACTAGAAGTAAAAAAAATGGTAAAACTAAAGCAACTTACAGCTCACCTTAGAGAAAATATTTGTCAAAGCAGCGAAGTCTGCAGTATTGTGAACTGACACTGAGAGATTCCTCCTGAGAGAGGCATTATATTTAAAATGTGTTTTCTCCTTCATGCTCTCTCTGAAATACTCTACTTTCATAAAAGCTATAGATCTATATTTCATTCCAGGGACATGCAACCTGATGTCCATCAAAAGCTTCCATTTTATAGATTAAAAGTAGAAGTCTTGGAACAGGACACCTGTTTATTTTTTTTCAGTAACTGTGAGGATTTAGTTTTCCTTTAGTTCTTTGCATCCTGTATACAGGCATTCTGGAGAGAGGACCTAGTTTTGCTCCCTGCTTGGCTGGTGGTGTGCTGTGGGTTGACTGGTCTCTGTCATGACGGCATCCTCTCCGAGTGCACATGTATAAGATCAATGTAATTCCAGAAGGCTCTGGAGCGGTGCTAAGAATGGCTTATCTATTTTCATGGCTTCCAAAGAGACATTGTGTGTGTGTCTGTGTGTATTTTTATATATGTATGTGCATGCAGTGTGAAGATGACTAAAAATGTATTTGCATTTTTTTTCAGAACACTTGTATACTTGAGAGAAGGGGATATGAATAACTGAAAGTGCCCAGGCTTTTGACAGCCTCTTCCTCGTTAGCCACCCAACCTGCAGAGGTGGACGGCAGTCAAGGCACTGTATGTTGTGTGGTGACACCGGGTTAAACTTTAGTGCTCTCCCGTTTGTTCTCAGACACGTACAAAATGGCATCTCCCTGAAGATGGGAGGAAAGCAGGTATTTGGGCACAGCTCCGGCTCTCGCTGCCCCCAGTGCTCCCGAGGGGGGATCCCCTGGAGCACTGGCCTGCTGGAGTTTGCCTGGGCACTGCTTTGCTCTATCTGAGCTGTCTCTGCTACATTTATCTTCTCTCCTATCTTCCTAATGAACAAAATAATTTCCAATTAGAGTCTCTGACCCTGTTTACTTGACTTCCTCGGCAGGTCATGCTTTGGACAGTTCGGGAATACCTACACGTGCAGCAGTCTTAATTAAAGGTGGATGAATGCAGCTGAATTCAGCAGTTTCAGCGAGTTTGAATCTGAAACACTGTATTTTGGCTCTACATAGAAGAATCAGTTTATTTTAATGCTCATTAAAGCTAAACTAAGACAAGGTTTAGGTGTTGTGCTCAGAAGGTATAGGCAATATTGCAGGGAGAGAGGCAACAGGACAGTAGAGATTTTAGATCTTTCCATAAAAATTGTAGTTTCATAAAAATGCATTTGAAGTTTGTAAATGCCAGTTTGTGTATGTTTGCATACACAAGTTCTCTGAAACACACATCCTCCTTTTTCAAGAGCATTCTGGCTCATTAGTTTTGTTAATACTTAAACTGTTTATTTACTCTGAGAAACTTGTATCTGTAATTTTTTTATTGCTGTGAAATAGCAGATAGTCACAGATTGCTAGAATTTCATCACCAGCTTTGAATAGCGTTTCATCTTTTAAATGTTTAAATGCCTGAACTCAGCATTAAGGTTTTTGTCTCAATTCTGTAACACACTTTTTTCAGAGTGGCCAAGTTCAGATTTTCATCCAGAAAGCCAGAAGGCTTTGGAGAACAGGTGAAACTTGTTCCTTGAGGTGACTAAATTTGCATGAGTTTGAAAGTTTTTTTAAACCTTTGCTCTTTAACCCAAATCCAGCTCTCAAATTCAAACTTACCCTAATCTATTTGGAATTTGGATCAGACAAGTGTGTGGCTGTCTTTAACATTTTTATTGATACATAACAGTCTCTTCCCCTTTGTCTTGTTTTAATTAAAATGTAGTTTTGAATAAAGCATTTTTACCCCATCCTGATGCTACGTGTTGAAAAAAAGAATAAACTGAGGCACCACTATTTCCAGTCTGTTTCTTTAACTGCAACTGCTCTGTGAACTTTAACTACTCAGTTAAAGAAAATGTGCTAAGTCTACAGCATTACTTTAACAAAGCGTAGTCCCTAGCTTTATGTTTCCTTTCCTTCCTTCAAAACAAGGAGTATCTTGGAAGTCTGCAGCTGTGTGACTTACATGTAGACTTGTGTGGCTTCCTAACAGCCGCTGCCTGAAATACGCACAAATTCACAGCGGCCTGCAATGACTTGTTGAATGGTGTGTTAAACCATCTGAAGAAGAGGTGTTTATGCAAGCCAGTAATCTAGAGTGTGTTGCCAGCTCTGGTTTTAGGGAAATTATTGTTGCAGTTTGACACATCACTGTGCCTTGTTTTATTGTACTGTAATTTTAGAGCCAGATTTAAAAAGTGAAGCATTTTGGTACAAATAAGTTTTGTGCCTGTGGCTGCTGTAGGTATCTACCTGGCCTGTAGCCAGCAAACCTCTGTTAAAAATTAATATAGTAAGCACTGGCTTAAATTACTGAAGTTCTTTCTTCTGGTGAAAGTAGGATTTGTACCATCACTTCATTTTACCAAATTCACTTGAGTACTCTCAGCTGACTGGCCTGATGTGTTGGCCGCTACTGGAAGGCCAAGTGTCTGTGTGTAGCTCCATCCTGCACAGTATGTTGCTGTTGAAGACTCCCTTCTCCGGAAGGAAGAAGGCAATTTTGTGGAGGTTTGAACTGAGGTGACTATCTTCCAGTATCTCTAGATCACCTAGAGCAATGTGGAGAGTTTTGTGGCTGAAGGACTCGGAGGTAGATTATCAACTTTTAAATTATATCCTTACTTCTGAGAGCCCCAGGTGCCTTTGGAGACTTCATAATCAGTTATCTACCTCGAACTCCACTTACTGCCTTTAGAATGGTCTTTCCTTTTCTATTCAAAGGTTTTATAAGATAAGAATTGAGATAGAGATAAGAAACAGGGAGATATGAGGGCTTTAATTGGTTGCTACTTTCTGGTGTTCTGTATTTCCGTGTGTATTTATAATGATGTCTCTTAGTGCTTACTAAGGGGAATATTTTAGTCTCTTCCTCCTACTCCTACTCTGTCAGAAAGCCAGAGTATATTGACTCCACAATCTTGAAATATAGTAATTTGATAAATTGACTGTTTAGCCAATAATACATACTCTGCAGATGCTTCAAAGTATTTGTTGTATCTCTGCAGAATCAACCAGTGACTAAGTACTGGCAGAGAGCTCAAGCTGTGAAAGTCACTGAGTCCCCTAACTCTTGGACACTGCATCGTCTATTGAAATTCAGATACCCACATTGCTGAGTAACCTCACATTGTGCACTGGAAGGTCCCCGAGAGTGTGATCCAGTGGTGCTAACAGGCTGGGGTGGGAAGCTGTCTGAAGCTAACTGCTGGGAAATGCTGGAGTGAGAGGTCAGGGTGAACTTCTCAGTGCACCTTCCAGCTGTGCTGGAGGTTCCTAACAACAAAGTCCCCCTTGGACTTTGTGCCAGATATCCCCCTTTTCATTGCAAAAAGAATCATCTGCATCTGTTGTTTAATGTCGCACTGGAATTTAGAAAACTTTCAGTCATATTTGGTGCAGAATTTAAAAGTTTTTTGCTTCTGCTGAGAACATCCCAACACCACAGTCTGTGGTATTCTGGGAACCATCTGTCTCGATTACTTCTTCTAAAGCTATTTTTAATCTCTAATCAAAGATTAATTATGCCAAGCTTTGGGCCATGAAGACTGTGGAGGAGAGAAAAGGAAGAGAAAGTGCTTACAGCACTTGCCAAAGACATGGGAAAATCAGGTACAAGTAGCGCTGCGATTTACAGTTGGGATTCAGCAGCAGGGATGCTGAGAGAAGCTCTGAAACACCACGGTGGGGCTGTGAAGCTGCCATGTGCCATCGTCTCTTTGCAGAGGGGACGTACTTTGCCAAAGTATCGCTTATGCCTCCCAGATGGTGTCTTTCTACCTGTCCTGGCACCTACCCAATGCTATCTGTCAGTATTTAACTTAGAGCGTCGTTCTTTAACTCTCGTGTCTCTGAAGCATAGATCAGTGTTCTGTATGTGCCTCCATATCCCAGTTTTGTTCAGATTTGCTAGGGAGAGCGCTCCCCAGGGTTTTTCTCTTTCACCTGGACATGTATCCAAGATTAAAGTCCAGTCTGAGGCTGGACCTCTACTTCAACCAACAGGTTACGGGAAGATTAATGTAAATTTAATTCCGATCAGAGCTGAACAGCCAGGTTCCACGCTGACTGCTTCCTTCGTGCGGAGCTGGGGCTGAGCTTCAGTGTCCATAACAACAACTTTCCCTGTGAATGGTGTCCTAATTCTGTCTAAAACTGTCCTGGGGGACTTTGACAGCTCCTCTGAGTTCTCTTTGCTATTTCTCTTCATCTGTTCCCCTTTATCCAAAATTCTTTTAATGATGCTAGTCTGTTGCAAATACAGTTTCGATGGGTTATTTGAATATTAGCTACTGTTTGAACAATTTCAGCCCAGTGCTTCATGGGTTACCACTGAAGTTGTTGAAGTACTCAAAATCGTTCAAGCTTTTATATACATATTCAGGGAAGATTTTTATTTTTAGAATATTCTATACAGCTCTCTAACACCTCACTGATATGAATAAAAAAAAAAATCTGATCATTGGGTTGTTTTTAGATGGATGGAGGATGTATTTCTTTTTCTTCCTTCTCTGTTCCCAAACCTTCAGAATTGGAGAAATCTACATTGTTGGAACATGCCCGTGGCCTGAGGTTTGGGCTGTTGTCTTGGGAGTTAGAAACCCCTGTCCCAGAGAGAGGCATTTCAAATTTCAGCAAAATTTTGAACGTGATTCTCCAGTACTCAGAAGGGTTCTTGAAGCACTGGCATTTTAGGACAGCTTTTTTCACCTCCACATTTCCTCACGGTTTGTGCGTTAAGAAATCTAGTGCGATAAGATATTTTGAGAACACCTATCAGATAGATCTGTACTAGGTGGAGACAAGGTGATAGATAAATCTTGCTGCCTCTACTCCTGGAGCTGTAAACATACTAGTCTTGAAATCAAGTGTGTTTTTTATGACTTGTGGTGGAAACAGCGATAGCTAAGGGGTTTTAAGGCAGCTGATGAAAACTAGCTGCTTTAATATTGTTGAATCTTAGCAATACACCTAACGAGTTATTTGCCTGAAATTCTCTTGTGATCTATTCCAAAAATGATTGCTGGGGTTATGCTGGAAATGTGGTGGTTTTTTTTTTTCTTTGTTTATTATGTTCCTATCTGCAGTTTAATGTTAGCATTCCTATGATACCTGGAGAGAGCTGTTCGGTGGATTTCTTTCACCTTGACAGTTAAATCTGATTTCACACATCAGATTGTTTAATATGATATAGTTCCCTAAGAGAAACAATTAGATGTAATTTCATAACTTATTGGAGTAAATTATTACCTAGTGTAAATGTAGGAGCCATTTGCTGTCATTAGCTCAGTTCTCTAAAACTGAGAACTTGCACTTTAGTGTAAAAATAAACATGATTTTATTTCCTGTTTCTTTAATATTTCTAATATTTAGAAATATTATTACCTACATGTTTGGGACATATAGCAAAATATAGTCCATATTCACAAAGGCAAATACAAAAAGGAAATAGAAGAAACACTAGTTAGGGATGAAATGATTCTCATCTTTGGAATAAGTGGCAATTGCAGAATATCATCTGCCTACCCATTGTCAAATTTTTGTAAACATCATGACAGAGATGAGTTTTAAGAGTAGTTTGAAGAGAAGGACAGCTGTTGCTTTGTGAATAATCATTTTTTTGTTGTTGTAAATGCTACAAATGATAGCATTACTTGAAAACAGAGGTAGAATATATCACTTGGTTGCTCATCCTTTTAGTGCTTCCCTTCTGTCAGGGCCCAAGTCCCTAAAGTACACTTTTGGGGAACATATGTTATCTGCCAAAACTCATTTGAAGTCTGAAAGCAGAGTAATGTTTTGCTTAACTTTATTTTTCAAATGTAAACCATTTACATTTAGGGTGAAATGCTCCTTGTAACTACAGGATACTGTAACTGTAAATCACTAAGTTTTTTCTAAAGAAGTTCAGCTGTTTTAAAATTTGGCTAGAAAGGCTAATTCTAAAGGTACATTTTTAAGCTATAAAGATGTGTTTTCTCAAATTACTTGAAAACTAAACTGACTAGAATATGAACACCAGACTAAGAATTTTAAAAGTCTTTGTGCCTTACAATAAAAATAAGTGCTTAAGGTAGCTTCCTTACCAGCTAATCCCTGCAAGTATCTCATTAAATCAAAAAACACTTTCTCCTTTCTGGATGGAAAGAAGATAAAATTCTAAATGGGCAAGCACTGTCCATGAGAGCTGCTGTGAGGGCTATGGAAATTCACACTCTGCCACCACCTTCCTGAAATTTTTAACAAATTGAGTCAAGAGTTTGTTAATAATATTTGCATATTTTGCAGGCCCAGAGTGGAGGGTCCTGGAGCAGCGAAGACCTGCAGCCTACCGGGGGTGCAGAGATGATGTGCCCCTGCCTGCTGCCTTACCCACGAGAGAGATGCAACCCAGCAATCCTGTCAAGAGAATTTACCTAAACAGGTAACTCAGATGGAGCTTGGTTCATGGCTAGGGTATTCCTGATAAATGAGAAAGGATAACTACGGGTTTTTTTAGATTTTTTTTTTTTTTCCTGTCTGCATGTAAGATATGCAGTTTTTCTAGCAGATTCCTGTCCTTGGAATACCTTCCTTGCTCTGAGGGCCAATGCAGAAGCAAAGGTAATGGGTTATAGCTTTCCATCATCAACTACCGTTTATTTCCAGTAGCTTCAGCAGAAATGTCACCCCAAAAAGCTCTTCACCTAGGCTTAATTGTGAAAAAAGTTCAGAAATCTTTCTCATTATGTCCCAATCTTGGCTTAATTTTGAGGTTATTTACTATTAACTTCAATAGGAGAAGGATTTCATTTGCTTAGATTTGTCCTTTTCAGCAAGTATGTTAAATTAAAACATATCTATGTATGACTGTATATATAATATCTGTACATAAAGCCTTATACGTATGGTAATGTGTTTTATAATACTCTGAGTGAGAGCCTGGATGGATGAACCGCTTGTGAATATGGGCATAAATTGCTCAGTTTGATTATATAAACTGCTTCAGAAAAGATGTCCGGCGTAAGTAAGAGCACTGAATACTCTCAGTAACTCACAGCACTGTTAGGATGCTAAAAATGTAAATAGTGCCAGTACATCCAAGCTGAGAGCAGCTACTCTTCTTTTTTAATCATTTACTACACTGTACTGCAGGAAGCCAGCTTACACATTTTCATAGCAGAGCACGTGACCGTGGTACAGCACAGAAAGGCACAAACCCTTCAAGGGTGTGGAATTAGTGGGAAGGAAAGGGAAATATTTTGCTGAGAGTATCTGTGGGGAGCAAGGTGTCCTGCAGCAAGATCAGCAGGTTTGCTTTCATGATGGGGTTGAAGTTTTAGGTAATTTCAGTCGTCTTCAGTTTTGCCTGAACCAGAGCCTCTTAGCTGAGCAATAAAAGCAATCCAACATTTAAATCCAACGGTTTTGGTGCCTCCCCAATCTGGTTATAGTAATTAACCAAAGTTCATGACTTTGTTTTGCTGAATATTTGCTAACAAGATATGATTTTAAAATACCAGCTATCTTACTGGGTCTTTCAACAAATTGATGCTTTCTAGTTTTAAGTGCTTCTAGTCCAAATACCTGGCAGAGTACAAAAATGCCTGCTGGACAGGCTGATGTGGCCTAGCTTTTGCAAGATAATTTAAAGTGGCAACATATGAGTTTATGAAACAAGTTACTGGTACAATAAATAGTGTTTTAATCACCTGCTATTCATTTGTTAACTCTGGGGTGACACTAAACTTCTAAACTACAATATAGGCAATATACGCAGCTACCTCTGAAGTATTTAATTAAGTTTAAAATATCAAATTTTTTCGTTTCCCTGTGTTCAGAGAAGTCAGATAATGGAAACAGAAACTTGGAATAGCAATCTGTTACTTTCTGAGAGCTCCTCTCTGTCCTCACCAATGAGATTTACAATGCTGTAATGCTGCAATTTCATCATTATTTTGTAATCTTCTTAAATGAGTGTCTCATGTTAGTGCAGGCAATCAAAATAACTGCTTGAATAGGATTTGCTGCTGAGCAAAGCTGCTTGTGTTGCAAAAGCAACTAGAGGAACACACAAGCAAAAAAAAAAAACATTGTGCAAAGGTGTTTACTTTCCCATCGGGTTTAGAGTGAATCCTGAGAAGGGAATTTAGTTATGACTTCACCCATGCTAGCAGGACGCCAGCAAATTGTCAAAAAAGGAAATAATACTCTAATAGCAGCTTAAGGCAAGTTCAGAAACAAAGGAGATTTGTAACCACAACAGTTATTTAATGTGGAATGCTGTCAGGTTTCTATAGAGTAAAAAAGAAACTTGCCTCCTTCAAAAATTCTCTTGGCTTCGCAATGCCGACTGCTCCCATGGTCTCTTAGCCTCGGAGAGGACTTGCGAGTTCTGTGCGGCAGATGATCCTTTACACTCAAGAGCTGTCCTGGGGAGGGGAGGTTCAGCAGCTTCCCGTCCCTCAGAGGTGGCAGCTGAGGCGATGGAGGCAAAAAGCAATGACTCCAGCAGTGCCTGTTTGCATTTGAACACCCTTGTCTTACAAATGACCCGATAACTCTTTTTTTTTTTTTAAAGATTGCCTCAAAACCAACTTCTCATTAAGCATTATTTATTCATGTTACAGTGTACTTATTCCTTTCAGATAAATACTGGCTGTGCATTCGGTATATGTATTATCCTGTTGAAATCTTTGAGACTATTCATGTGGGTAAAGTTATGTATATATGTGTGTGTATATATATATATATGGATCTGTAGTTATAGGGTCTGAAGATGACATTAAATCACTAAGGTTTGTGGTTAATGGAGGGACATTAAACAGCACAGTCCTAGCTTGATTTTTAAGGATTTCTTCCCCAGAAGAATATAGCAATAATATCAACATATGACTGTTGTATCATACTTATAAATTTATTTTCCTCTTCAAACTCAGGCTAGGAAAATATTGCTACTCATTACTACTTTGCCTGTATGCAGCCTGCTTAATTCTGCTTTTGTTCTTTTTATCAGAGATATTGATCTATGGTCTGATGTCCCTTGACTGAATCATGCTTCAGGCTGTTGGCCGTGGGCCTAATTGTACTTCAGAATTCTTTGTAATATCTGCCTGGAGGCTTCTTCCATTTAAAAAACAAGATTGTAGCTCCTGTACAAGTAATAATGTAAATGACATAGTACTGGTGCCTCTTCTGGTCTATTTGAATTCCAGGTTCCTAACAACAAATATCTTATCCTCATTTTTATTTGCAGATTTTTGAAGTGGTGTGAAGAAAAAGTGAGAATTGTTGTAACCCTTATTATTTTCTTTACAGCCTTATGGATGTTCTGTGGTTACCAAAATAACAACCCCTTCCCCCCCAAGTCCTGCTCAAGTCACAATTCCGAATTTCTTCTTCTCCATAAAAGATATTTTTGCATGCTTGGTATTTTGAAGTCAGTGTTTCTTGAGACTTCATTTAAAATTTAATTTTATGTGTGAAATAAGATGGGAAATAAGTAAAATGGTAAAGAAAAATGACACATTTTTCTCCAAAACACCATTAAAAACATGATCAAATATTGTATCTTGATCTTTATAAATATGAAAATATGTACTGATTTCAGATAAAAGTTAACATGTGGTAATAACTATTGCAGCCAAATATTTTTCTCCCAGTATATTTATCAGCTAGAATTAATGTTGCAAAATTAATGTTGCATTAGAGTGGCAAAGGTTGGAGGATGTTTACCTACCAACAACTGATGACAGAGTAGGAAATGCAGTTGGTCTACCCCTGTACCTGTGTAGGCAGGGTGCTCTGATGTAATAATGTAAGAACAAGTTAGAAGGATTACATCATCAGACTATCCTGTCACTTGCTGATAGTGTCAGGGCTGCAACATGACGCTTCTAGCACAACTGAAAGTTGATTAACTCCTTTTTGGATATCACAGGACTCACAGTGGTGACTCAGCCAGAGTAAACATTCATTTGTTTGAAAAAAACAGGTTTTATTCTCATTTTCAACCCGTGGAAGTAAAATGGAAGTTTGTTTATGCAATCCACTGTTTTCTCTCACTGACAGCAGTTTCTGTTAATTCTTCAAAGACACTTTAAGCACAGCTAAAATGAGGGATGATGAAAATTTACAGGGAGCTTGCTTTCTCTATAGGCAGTTTTACTTGCTTAAAAAAAGTACCTAAAATGCAGCTAAAAAATAACGCGTGGGCATCTTTCTTCTATAAATGCAGGGACAGGACAAGGCCCTTAGCAGAGGGTTTTTAAATATTTAAGGATCATCTCATGAAAGCGCTTTCCTCAATCAAGTAGTCAGTTTGCCATTTAGCTGTTGTACACTTAGGAAATACAGCAAAAAATCATTGGGCTGTTTTAAAGCTAAAATATCACAAATCTTGTTACATTTCCAAGCTGGGTGCTAGAATACTTCTTTCTATAAAGATAGGTACAGATACATCATTGTCTGGCTTTAGATACAGTATCTCACTCTGATTTGCACATGTCAAAATGAAGCGGCTTTCACAGCTAAATACTCTCACATGGATCTTTTTTAAAAAAATGTATTTAGAAACTGCAATTTTAAAGGGGATGAAAAGCATCTTTATACTCGACTGATACATATTTCAGTTCTGCAACTAGCTCTGTAGGGGTAGACAGCACATATGCAACTTCTTCAGCTTAACAGAGATCTGCTTATACAGGACATACAGAAAAAGCAGTTGATTTTTCTGCTCGTGGATGTAAGAGGACGTGTGTTTTTTGGCAGAGATGGGTGTGAGGACAGTACATGGGAGAATATGGAGTAGCTGGGGTCCTTACAGGTGATGCAGTGAAATTCCTCCAGCAGTGGCAGCAGATGTCTTTGACCACCAACTCTGAACTGATATGAGAAACACGGTAAGGATGTGGAAAAAATGAGATCAATATATTTTTTGTGCTAGGTGGAGGTATTTTGTAGGTTTTAATGTAGGTATTGAAGATTTGAATTTTACCTGCAAAGATAGATTGAGTATTAGAGTCCTTCTCAGCTGATCTCTTTTCACACTTGTATCTACTCCCTTCCTCTCCCTTCCATACTTCCATTTGATATAACGCTTTCTACAATTATTAACTAAAAAAAAAAAGTTTTAATAAGATGAGAGCCTGCAGACACACTTAAGATGTTTAATTTTCACATCTGAAAGTTCTGGGAAATTCAGGAGGTAGAGAAGAGGTGAAGATTGGTTATTTGTTATTTCACAGCTGGAAATACAGGTTTTCAGAGAAACAGCAAGCATTGACAAGAAACAAACTCCAGTCCTATTTGACTGTGAGAAGGCAATAGGTAATCACTGCTAAATCTAAACAATATAATTATCAGTGCATTTAAGCAATAATGTCTCAATTATTTTTCAGTTTTTGAGATTGAATGGGTGACAGATTTAAGGAAAGAAGAAGCTGTAGGGAAAGAATATAAGGGCAGCCTGAAGTTAACAGCTGAAATTGTATTTTAAAATTACGTTTAAAAAACAGGTTGTTGATAGAACATTGATTTTTAGCTCAGAGTAGTAATTTCAAACAGCTGGAAAAAGATCTCTTGAATACACCTTCAGCTCTTGGTTTGATTTAAAACATGCAAATAGATGTGAAAAAGTGGCTGCTATTAAAAATGGCAGAAAGCTTTGTAAAAATACTAGCTTCAGTTACAGGTGAAAATAATGTAACTAAAAGCAAGAGACTTTAGTTGATATGATGTGTCCTCATAACCAGGAACAGGTAGTCCTTCCCTTATGTTTCAGTTTCATTAATAAAATTTGAACAGAAACTAAATTTGTACAAGTTTTCCCAAGAACTGGCAGTTTAGGTTGGTGATGCTTGTGATTCATATGGGAAGCATTTTCTAGCCCTCCTTATTTGAGAAGACTGTGTGAACTGTTACCAAGGAGCAAAGCCTGACAGAAGCCCTTCTTTAAAGAGGGATTAATAACTTTCAGTAGGCTAATGTAGTGAAGATAAGTAAACTATCTTCCTCGTCTATCTTCCTATATGTTTAGGACAAGTGCTGACAGCTGGATAAATTAATATCCTTCTAAAAAGCAGTCTGTTCTTTAGATGTTTGTTAGAGTTTGGAAGTTCATATTATAGTCTTTCTTCATGTTGCATTACTTACATCAGACTACCATGTTCAGCCTAAGTCTGGAGAAGGTTAGCTTTCCCACGGTATGTGACTAATACTGCAACAGGTAAGACGGTACTTGCTTGGAAGAACCTGAACACAACTTGTTTGCTGAAGGTAGGCTGACTGTTCATCAAAGCAGCACCCAGAAAGGAAATCCGGGAAATAAAAAGGAATTTCTCAGACAGGAAAGATTTCAAAAGACTTGTGTCAAAGAAGGTGCCATAAAGACTTTATGAGGAAGGCATCAGAAACCAAAGTAAAGAAGACAGAAGGTGTTATAATGGAGTGTAATAAAGAAGCAAGACTGAAAGTAAAAGCTGAGTGGAAAGGAAACTCTTAAAAATTAAACCCAGAACTATGGCAATAGTGTTTAATAGATTTGATGCAGTCCTACCCTTATTCTAAAATATGCGGAGATATTTTGCGTGGCTGCTGTTCTGAGTATAGACAGAAAAAATACCGCTTGAAGAATCCCAGATGTTCCCTGAAAGCCAAACTGAGGAAGGACTGAACACAGCAGAAAATATGTTGTGTTTTCCTCTCACTTAACTCCAAGACGTCATTGAAGACATCCAAAGTTGGAGTTAGTGACTTAAGTGGGAAAAGAAATTGCATAAGGCATCCCCGCCCCACCTTCTCCAAAACTCATTGATTAGAAAGTTGTGAAAAGTACATCAACCTATTGCAACTGCCAGCACAAATTAAAAATAAATAAATAAAAAATCTCCAGTGAATAACAACTAAAATTCCACCACTGAGTAATCAGAGAACTATGTCTACCATTAGGTGATCTATGGAAGATTCTCCACTATGACAAGTCATTAGGAGATATGAAAATTGTTTTAACTTGGATTTCTTGTCCTGAAGTAAATCATACATGCTATATCCAAAGAATGCTTCCTGCTAGGATTGAAAGAAATGCTTAATCAAAGGTCAGACATATAAATTGGTATCTTATACAGAATACAACATGCTTTTTGCTTTTACTTAGTAATATTTTAAAACTCTATTTCAGAAATCTTTAAAAGTACATACATATTTATGGTGAAGGTATACTTTTATAGATATTAATTGTGGTAAAGAATAATTCTTGGAAATCAATGGATTTCAGAAAGAAAGAAATGAGCCCTTTTTTTAAGTATGCTGAACTATCATTGGCAATGCTACAAAAAATTTTGTTTTTAAAAAAGTCTCCCTAGAATTTGTATTAATTTATCTGGAGCTTTCATAAAGAACAAACAATAAAAGTCTGAGGTAAAAATAAATAATCTCCTTAATATCTGCAGAGTTGTACAGAAGAGCTTTTGAAGGAGTCCATTATGTTATATATCACTATGCTATTTTACATATTTTCTACAAGCATTCAATTTACCTAATGATTCAATTCAATCTCCAGGTCAAGCTGATGCTAAATCTATTCTGATTCAGTGCAAAGAAAGACAAAGCAAAAATCCCCTGCTCATCAGCTCCTGTAGGGCTGAAAAAGTTTTGAAGTTCAAAAATCACTGTGTTTCTTGTTGTGGTTTAACCCCAGCTGGCAACTAAGCCCCACACAGCTGCGCGCTGGGGATGGGGGAGAGAATCGGCAGAGTAAAAGCAAGAAAACTTGTGGGTTGAGATAAAGACAGTTCAACAGGGAAAGCAAAAGCCGTGTGCGCAAGCAAAGCAAAACAAGGCATTCATTCACTCCTTCCCATGGGCAGGCAGGGGTTCAGCCATCGCCAGGAAAGCAGGGCTCCATCACGCATAATGGTGACTTGGGAAGACAAATGCCATCACTCCGAATGTCCCTCTCCTTCCTTTTTCTCCCCTCAGTCTTATATGCTGAGCATGCTGTCATATGGTCTGGGATATCCCATTGGTCAGTTGGGGTCAGCTGTCCCGGCTGTGGCCCCTCCCAGCTTCTTGTGCCCCCCCCCAGCCGCCTTGCTGGTGGGGTGAGAAGCAGAAAAGGCCTTGACTCTCTGTAAGCCCTGCTCAGCAGTAACGAAAACATCCCTGTGTTATCAATGCTGTTTCCAGCAGAAATCTAAAACATAACTACTATGAAGAAAATTAACTCTATCCCAGCCCAAACCAGCACACTTGTGATGGGATAATATAATGGGAGAGATAAAGTAATGAACTCATACATGCCATAATGAGAGGTAATGTTTTCCAAAACATCATCAGATTTGGACTATTACTTGTAAAGGAAGAGTATAAGAGAAAGTAATTTCGGTGACAAAACGGTTGACACACGGAAAAGAATGATGAGGTTTAAGGAAATGTAATGAGTAGTAAATGATTGCTTGCTTTTTTTTTAAGATGGGAAAAGTCATCATTTTCAGTGAAATTAAGGCAGCTAGCAAGAGGAATGAAACAAAACATGCTAGAGAGGAAAAGAGAGTAAATGAAACTGCACATTGAGAAATGGATAGAAAAGCAGAAACACTAATTTCTTGGTTACAAAATGGCATTTAATTTATTTTTGATTTTCTACTTTATTAAAGTTTTTGATAGCTATCTTGAATGTATGGCTGTATATGCCATATAGGAACTCTTTCATCTCATGACAGGGAAACGTAAGGATGATTAGGTGGCTTTGGTTCCTGGTGTCATCAGTATACAATTTAGACAATATTTTTTTGACTTAGAGGCATGTGTGGGTGGGGAAGGAGTGCTAGTTTCACAAATTTGAAGTCATAATGCTTCACAGCAATGCTATATTTTTCTCTCATCAGCTATACCGACTGTATTCATTCAGGAAAAAAATGTTTGTTTTTTTTTTTTTTTTAATGCTGATATGTAAAACCACCTGCTGCTGCTTGGGGATGTTTTGGTCTCACCTGCATTTTGGAAGCATTTCACAACCCCTTCTTTGCTCTGTTTGCCATGCTATTTTAGAGTATTTATACAAATGAGTGTTCTCAGAAACCATGAGGTTTCTCTGAGGTTCTCAGAAACCATTTTACCACATGAATAGGATGCTGTTGCTGAGATAATAACTCCTGCTATGAATTTGGACTTCTGGGATAATTATTTACTAAGCATTTGTTTATGTTGGAATATCCACTGGCAAGTGAAAATCCTGAGATTTACACCTTTTGCAGGCAGGAAATTCAATCCTACATTTTCTCCCTTGCTCGTATCCTGATTTTGTCCTCTACTGAGGCTATTCAGACGACAACCCTTGTCTCTTCAAGCTGGTGTGCCGTATGGCAGCTAGGGGACATGACAGAGGTGATGTTCCACTTGCTCCTGCAGGAGAATTTTCTAACCAACATTGTGTAAGGGCGGTGGCTGGGGCAGCTGCGCACCAGGGGAGCACCGCCACTGTTTGCCCCCTGCTCCAGCTGACTTGAGATTCATTTACTGTTCTCCATAACGGAGGAGGTCAAGGGGATCATCCTCAAAGGACAAAAAATCTATTTTAGCTTATCAGACACTAAAATGGAAATGAAAATGGAGTGATACATGCTGTAATTAGTCACCTGTAGCATGACTTTGTTATCAAAGTCTAAGATTTTAAGATAGAATAGAATATTTCAGTTGGAAGGGACCTACAATGATCATCTAGTCCAACTGCCTGACCACTTCAGGGCTGACCAAAAGTTAAAGCATGTGGTAAGGGCATTGTCCAAATGCCTTTTAAACACTGAGAGATAATTTATCGAATAAGCAAGTTAATAAATAAAACATAGTTAAGCACGAATGACTAGATTTTATGCATTTCTGCAGTGGCATCTGGATGCTTGTATTTTATCTTTATGTTCTTCAGCCAGGACCTTCCCCCCTTCCCTTCTGTTTTCTTCTGTGCTCTCCCATTGCTATCATTCAGATTTCTTTTTTAGGCTCGTAATTGCTGTGGAGCTTCCTCTGTCCAATTGCAGGCTCTGTCATATCCTTGACAGCCTTGGCTTTTCTTTCTCATGTCTTGTGGTTTTGTCACATCTCTTGCTTCTTTCTGCTCCCTTGGGGGCTATCCAGCTGCTTCACTCTTGTTTCTATCGATAGTGAGGGAGAATGAATGCGGGTCCTGCATTCTTCATGTCAGAGTCGCCTTGTTTTGTGGCTGGCAGCTATCTGGCTGTCTTGGTCTGCGACTCGCAGCGCAACGGCATCGTCCTACACTCACAGCCCAGAGTAGCGTGCTTCTATATGCATGTGGAGACATAAATTTAGGCATTTAGGGGATACCAAAATTCATTTGGTTATTGTATTTTAAGCGGAGGAGGTTTGTGTTGGTTGCAGGGATGAGGAATTGCAGAACGTAACCATCTTCATTGGTCCCAGACTCGCTTGTCTGCTCCATGTCTCTCCCAGGTATGTTAGTAGTGGTTGTGTCCTCTCCCTTCAGGTGGAGCACTTGGCATGTCCATCTACTGTTAAGTACTAAATAGTAATACTCTCCCCATTTACTAAATTACATTGAAGATTTTTCTGTTTAATCAGACTCCAAAAAAGGCACCAAACAAGCATTAAAAATCTGACATCAGTTGATCACCTGATGACTGTATATGTGTTAATAGTATATGTAGGTAATGAGTATATGCTATATTGTGAGTGTTAGAAATTTTTGGCATATACATTATGTATATTCTAAGCACGGATGGTACCTGATACTGCATGCATGCGTTACTGTCTGTATCAGATATTACCCTATTTGTGGGTTTAACCCCAATTATACATCCATGTATGCTATGAGTAACGGGAAGGTTTGTATTAGATACTGTCAGAGTATTCCCACTTGGGTTTGAGGCCATGACCAACACCTCACTGGAGCATTTTGATTCCTTACTCAGGTGAACCTGTGGCCTCGTGCTATACCGTCCTCCTTACCACCTCCATGGTCTTCCAGGGGATCATCTCTTCTCACGTGCAGCTCTGATTGCATATTTCTTCTGTTTGGAGGATTTTTAGTTTCCTATGTTTTCTTTCCATTTTTATCTAATTTCTGAAACTACTTTCTATTTTCTCCCCCCTCCTTTTTTTATTGAATTCTTGTACTACACTTTATGGCTTATTAGAAATAAAAAATAAAGACTGTTTTTCTCTGTGATTCCTCCTCTGCTTTTCCTCTTATCCCTTCTCTCTCCCCACCGCTCTTTACTCTGTTTCTTGTTTTATGAAAGGAATTAGGCTGAAGACTAATGTGCCCTCTCTGTAATTTATGTGTGCATATTGCAAATTATATTTTCTTTCAGCAATTAACAGTCATTTTCCTTTTTGTTTCTTTCAAAAAGATTAAGAAAAGGTGATTAAATTAAAGGGGAGAAACAATATATGAGAATGCTGGAGGCCAGTCTTGTACTCTGAAACAGTATAAAGGAAAGTTTGTGTTAGGAAGCATGATATTGAAGGAAAAATTTGCTGCAGAGGTAAAGCAGTGTGGCAGTAGTTGGGGATGGGGTATATATTCATAAGATGAACATTAAAGTACTGGAATTTTTTAAAAAGTTTTTGTGATGGTGCAGGGTTGGGCATGTTAGGAAGAAAACAAATGGCTTTCAGCTTAGACTCCTCAAAAATGTGTGAAACCAATTATATGTGAAAAGGTAATAACAGTAAGAAAGAAAATGTGAGAACGCATTGCTGATGTCTGTTATGCTGGAGAAGCAAAATTTCTGTTTAATGATAGGCCTTGTCACTTCAAACAAAAGGGTGTAGCTGATTTAAACTCTGAAGATGTTTTCTTCCTTGTTTAGTCACAGCTATTCCATATTATCATTTTAAAACCTGGATCATTCTTTTGAAAAAATTTTTACAAGAGCCATTTTCAAAGCACTAAAGATCTCATCATCTGTCCACTGAAGTTGATGTCCAAGCTCCTTGAGGATTAGGAACAGGCTCAAAAAAAAAAAAAAATTAAAAATCAGAGCTTCTTTCCAGAGTCATTAATAGACTGTTTAGTTGTTTATTTTATGCTAATTTATCCAGTCACAATGTAATGCACAAAATCAATTTGTCAGATTGTGCAAGCACTTGGCTAATATTTACTAATTTGGTTTTATACTTTAGTTATTTTTTTATAGTCTGGAAAAGCCACTTCAACTGAGTAAATAATACTTAGGATGGAATGGCATTTTTACCTTTACCTATTGTTAAAAGCTTTTAAAAATTTTTATTAGAAAAAAATCTTAGCATCTAAATATTCTATTTCAATCTTATTTTTACATAGTATTATATATGGCAAAAATCATGCATTTTGTCTTATGTAAATAACTGTGTATTTCTAAGGAGAGACTTGGCACCTAAATGTTGTTAAACCTTAAAGAATAAAGGTATGAAATAGCCTGCAACTATGGTGATATTTATAAATATTTTCTTCTTTTTTTTAATTTTTACTATTTAAATTGGACTGTCTATGCCTAGTTGCTCTTATGCATTAAAGGTTCCTGAAGACTTTAACAGAAGAAAGTTTTTAGTCTCAGTCATCACAAGGTCAAAAGTTTATTAACTACACTGGATTTTCTTTGAAATGGGCAACCTGCAAATGTTCTCAGTCATATCCACATTTAAAAGAAATAGCAGTAATAAAGGGTGTTTACTGTTGATTGGTCTTCTGCGAATTAAAGGAAACTGCACTACTTATATTCTGAACTGATGTAACAGGTACAATTTTCAGGATATCCATATTCTGTCTTCTCTATTTTCTGGTTTCTCCTTGCTGTTCTCCAAATCCAGATGGAGGCTCTGCAACAGAATAAGTGAAAGACGAATAAAAAGTAAATTGGGCTCTTCTATTCCTTTTAGTTTGTCCATAAAAAGGGATGATACTAACAGCAAGTGGGTATACATCAATGTGAATAAAAAATATGCAGGATTAGTATCAGTCGTTGTAATAGCAGTTTGGATGGGATATGAAACCTCATAGCTCAGAACCTAAGACAAACTGAGCAGTAGGAATAAAGCCGAAAATGCCGCTAGAGAAATTGCTTAGACCAGCCTGTATGCTACCGGGCCTTATACCTTCATCTTGCACGAGGGGTACAAACTCCAATGGATCTCAGTAGTTCCTGAGCCCTTTTTTTGATAATGATGCTTCTATAAGAAAACAGAATGGTACCGCTTGGTCACTGCAGCTTGTTAGGCAAAAGCATCACAGCTGGAAATCTGCTTCTTGCAGTTGGTGTTTGCATTCAGCCCACTTGCTGAAGGTGCTTGAAGCCTGTGCCAATATAATATTGAAAGCCATCAAAGTGTATGTCCTATACTCATATTCCAGTGAAGATACTAAAATTTCTCAAACACCAAACACCTGCTGCTTATGAACACAGTGGTAGCAACTGAACTGGCCATGGAGGAGGTGTGCAACCTTATAACATGCTAGTTTCATACTAATAATATTGCTTTGGTTTCTGTGAAGCTTCATCAAAAGAAACAGCGTGAGAGAATGCCATTAGTCAACATCAAGATTTTAATACTTGATGGATTGAGTAGTAGCGGTTTTAAATGCAAAATGACGGCTCATTTTCAAGATGCCACTAATTGTAAATCAAATTCTGAGATGTTCTGTTGGAACTGTAACTGTGGATGAGCATCATTATTGTTTTCAATTTGCCACTTCCATTTTGATAGGAAAATATATCATAAAGCTTTGATTTTTAATTTATTTTTATTACCCAATGTTTATTATGTTTCTCATTTTGACTTGAGCATCCTGTGAGAGAATTTTCATTTTAATGGTTATTTGGTAAAAGAGATTAAATCAACCTTAAGAGTGTATTTTACTTAATTTCAATCATGGTTTATTGCTCAGGATTTATTTATAAAGATATGCATGATTATATGAAGGATTCATTAGGAATAATGTTACCAAGGAAATGACTTAGTGAACCTTTTCTTCAATACATATTTGCTTTAAAATATTACCAAATGGGGGTTGGAGGGACCAAATATGAGATGACTCAATTAAGTAGGAACTTTTCTGAAGAATAATGCAAATATTTTGAGCACTATTTTCAAAAATACCTGAAAAATAAGACCACTCTTCAATGAGACTTAGGTTTTCATTCACAAGAAGCTGTGAATTCTCTGAAGGAACAACAATTGCACTTTTCAGGCTAGGCAGCAGTGACTAATGCTGTGATGCTGGTCACCATTTTTAGCCACCCAAGGAATTCCACTTTTCACTTAAATAGACTGAACCTCCATTATACTGAAAGTTATCTGAATCACACCTTGTTGACTTTAATGTGAAGAGTTCCCTGTATGTAGGCTGATATTTAGCATCCAGTTGAGCACTCCTGTGTCTCATGGACAACTTGGAGAAGTTCAAAAAAGAAAGGAATTTGCAGTCCAGAAACAAGTTTTTCCTTAGTTTTTTTCTGAAGACTGAAAAGGAGAGAAGGAAGTGCATAGCAGAAAATTCAATAGTAAACAGTATTTAGGAACTAATGAAAGGGAACATGACTGCTTTTAGGTATTTTATTACTTCCTTAGGTCTGCTGACAAATGTGATATACTTATGAAGATGTGTTTGGGCACATGATTATGATCCCAGTTAACTGTTGGCATGAACGTTGGGCTGAAAATGTATTAAAGATTAGTCAGCACTTGATATATATGTATAGATACTCATATTTTTAAGCATCACACTCTCTAAAACACCCATGAGTAATGCACTGTGAAAAGACCCGACTAAATAAATTAACATTTCTTTCAGCTAGTTTCCAAGGGACCTGTTGCTTGCAACTATGACATAGAACACTGAAATAATTTAATCAGTGTAAAGAGAGGTATTGACATGGCAGCCACCTCAAGCATCCTTACTGGATATCTGGTGTATGAATTCAGTGTTTCCTAGCAGATGAAGATACTTCTTCACGAATGACATAACCAGTGACAAAATTTTATCTGAAGGACAGTTATTTGATGATGTGAATATAAACCAAACCAAACTGTGGAAAATACAGTACCTGCATATTCTAAAAAGAGCGAGGCCCAGTGTTTCCGGTGGTGGAAAAAAAAAAGTTTTGCATGTCTGACACAAAATGCGCTGAAGGTTTTTGTTCTAAAGCTGAGCACAGAGATTTCATAATGAAAGTGCCAGCTCATCCTGAATTATACAGTACTTAAACTACATCTCTGCACAATATTTTATTGTGTAAGCTCATTAACAGTTTGCTTTCCATGATATTTTCCTTGTGGTACTTTTTAAAAAGAGTAATCTGTATTATGTTTTTTATATTGGTTTATTTTAACCCCAGCTGCACAGAACTGCAAGGGGTCATCAAGTTCTCTATTCTGCTATCCCAGACAGCAATATCACCCCATCCCTTTCATAAACAGATCAAAGATCCTCTGAATATTATTCAGCCCTGTCTAGGAACTTCATTGCTTCAGAAGTTAGGGACATTTCTCTTATGGTCAATTGTGCCCCCTTTTTTTTTTTTCCCCCCAAGGTGATTTTTCTGATTTCAAAAGTATTTCTTCCTCCTGGTGCTTCAGTCTTCTAAATTATTTATAAAGAACAAACATATGCCTTCACAGAGTTTGTCTGGAAAGGTAAACATAATTAAAAAAATTATTATATTTTTAAAGGCTTATCAGCATTGCTATTTTAGGCCTGAGTTTTATGAACCTGTATTGATATGCCTATGCTGAATATTTCAAGGTGGGTTGCAGGTCCATGCAACTCAAGGAACATCCTGAAACCAGTCATTTCTTATGCAGATAAGCCTGCAATAAAACAAATTTTTGGCGACAGAATTTAAAGCAATTCAGCAATTTTGGTAAAACAATAATAGTTCTGTGTGATTTGAACTTTGCGACATACAGATGGACATAGCTGTTCCACATGTTTTCATCTGGTAGTTGCTGTTTTTCCATTCTTTGACTGAAACGTAACTGCCTTTAAAGGTGTTTGCGGTTCCTTTCGGAGTGTAGCTTGATCTGTATCTTGTACTTATTACAGCTAACGACAGGATTTGGTATGCTATGGTTTGTGGAGTTAACCCCTAGATTAGGGTAGGTGAGGTTCTGTCATGAAGAAATTATTATCTACTTAAGTGCTCTGAGTCATGTCACTGAGGTAATACTTTTGTAGTAGTACATTGTATTGATACATTGTAATAATGCAATTTATGAACAAGTTTGTTATGAAGTGAAACCAAACTGGACAATAGGTAGATAAACAATACAAGCTATCATCACTTGTTACTTTGTCCTCTGTTGGGAGAAGAACTGAGCAACAAGATACTAACAGTGCTATTTGGGGACATTTTCTGTACTATACCCCTTGATCAGAGGCTTATTTTACGCTTTACTCACAAAGGTGCTTCCACTCCAATGCATGTGCAGAGGTGAGGAATGCTTTCCTTTTTTTGTACATGATTATGTCTTTATGTGCTCGCTCTACTGGCCACCTATATCACCTGTGGCTACCTGCAATTGTATGCCAGATATATGTTAATGGAAACTATCAGAGCACTTTCGGGATTGTACTTCTTATTAGTCAGTTACTGTCATTTTTCACACTTCGAACAAATCACTTGAAATATATTGCTCATGGCTGTGGTCGAGACATAAATCTTTTGTTAAGAGATTAGTGAGTCATCTATCCCATGGCCCTCATTGCCACCTATTACACAATTATAATAAAGCTTTCTCCGTTATAGATCCACAAGTCTTCTGCTTCGGTTATTGCAGTGCAGCAAAGCTGTGTCTAGAGCAGCTGGACAATGCAATAATAGCCAGGCAATGCAAGGCGATCACTTGTCTAAGCCTGTTTGCTTTACACAGAAACGTAACAGGACCACCATCAGTCACTGGGTTTCATCTCAGGGGTCAATGACAGAACCCTGGGGCAGGGATGAACAGCTGAGTTACAACAGCCTCTTTGTTACTGCTTTTGCAAACACCTATATTCCCCATGAATTGAGTTTGTGTGCGACTTGCTCATTAGCTCTGAAATACTTTTCAATTTATGTTAACAGTTTAGGGTCACAGGTCCCTTGGCCCACCTAAAAATGGAATTTGAGCCTGTGAAGTAGTTTTACAGGTAGATAAATGGAAAGTATGTCTGAAATCTGCCTTTGGGCAACAATACTGTGGTTTTACCTGGTGAGATAGGACCTCTGTGCTCCTCTGCTATCTTCACAGAGAGTGCATGTAGGATAATATGAGGAAGCGTTGCTAGCTCTCCACGCTGGGATAGAGGTGGATTTGACTCAGTCTGCATTTGGTCTAAGTTGTTGCATCAAGGCACTTTACTGCCCATTTCCTATTTATAAAATATAGAGACTTAAAGTCTCTAAGAATAAATTAAGTTGCAGTGGACTCAATACCTAAGTGAACTGTATCTTAAAAATGACTGTAATAATTTTTTAGTGCCAAAAAGATCACCCAACTGCTTCTTATGAAATTTTCCTGCAGAGGAAATAAAATACTTAGTTTTTAGAACCATTTTGAAAAAATTAAGAATTTAAGAAAGAGGAGCATTTTTATCAATTGATTTTTAAAAAAATTTAAATGACTATTACTATGTAATGAAATAATTTAGTGAGTAATATACCATGCAACTCCTAACACATATTTGGAAGAGAGAAGGGAGGTGAAAGCTGAATGTATATAAGCAATGTGAAGTGGAGGACAGTTTTGCTTAACAGTCGTCTCTAAGACCATTCCTTGAAAGATTGAAAATATATGCAAAACCCCATATATATCGAGCTAAATTCTGCTAATCAGAGATCAAAAATCCATTTTTTTCTGGTTTCTTAGAAGAAGAGATTGAAACTAAATCTGCAGGTAGAAATAGCAAGATGACCAAATGTTATGTCCCAGAAGAAAGTCCTTTTCTTACTACTACTAATATAACTTTTTCTTAACAAGCATCAAGCAATTGCATATTATTTATAGTTACACATTAAGCTATGTAAGGCAAAGAATTGTGGCTATTATTAATATGAAGTTATCCAACTCTATATTAGAGAAATTAATATTGGCTCTGCAAAATTAAGATCGGTTTTTGAGTTTTGCTTATGGAAAGCTCATGGCTCATCTCTTTGCTTTGAATCTTGTAAGAGCTGGTATTTTTTGCTCTTTTTGTGCCAGTCTGATGTTGCTATGATAATACATTGTCTATGATTTTTACTCCAATATTGTTAAGCTATAACTTACATTGTTCATCCAAAGGAATTTCTTAAGCTATACTGCCTGATATATTAAAAATCTACTGTAAGATTTAGGGTTAAATAAAAGCTCTAGGCTTGAAAATAAAGGCCAACATGTGAAGTATGTGTGTAGAAAAAGCCTCATATCTTCATTTTCTACTATTTGGCATTAAAATTTCTCTTTGTGTTTTGGCACCGTCAAAAACACAAGAAGCCTAGTAGGACTCCTTTAGACTCCAAGGTTTCGCTAGAAAGGGATGTTATTTAAAAACTGATATTTCAGCATTTGTGGCATTCCAGGATTCTAAGTTTTTTCCTAATTTTTAAAGCTTTTATTGTTGACATCCTTGAAATGATGCTTGTTAAAAACATATGTGTTACTAAAGGGTTCAAGTATGCATAAATGAAATTTATCAAAACAGCCAAAGTCTCCTCTTTTACTTGAAAACTCAATGCCTTTACTCCAGAAGATAAGCACAGTATTTTGGAGGGCTACAGTCACCAGTGAGCTCAGCTTCGTCTTGGTCATTAATTTTGCTTTTCTAGCAATTATTTCTTTACCATTAAATTTGAGATTATTTTTCTTGCAAGCTGCAGTGAAATCATTAGAATCAGACATGCTGTCTTACGCTGTGTGTCTTTTTTGAAACATTTAAGCCCCCTTCGCTAATAACAAATGGGGTATCAGGACTGAAGTCCTGGCAAAATTGATGAGCCTTTTGCTTCAAAATGGACACTGAAATAATCGTATCCTTACTGTGACTTTGAGCATAACTTGTAAAGGGAACTTCCATAAGGTTTTCAGTGTTTTTAGGATTTCATTGGATCCCTTGAATCTGCGCTGTATCTGGAGTTTATAGAAGCTACAGAGTAAGGGTTGGGATCTTTACGGTAACACTTGTTTTTATAATTGTCAGCTTCTGTTAGAGTCTGTGGTAGGCATCAAATAATAACTCTTATTACTATCCATTTAAAAACATCAAGCATAAATTTGGACTTTGCTTAATGCTAACAAGTATACTTAGCTTTTAGATTAATAGTGCCATGGTCAAAAAAGAGTGGAAAAACTCAACAACTTTAAATAAAAGTTACTGAAAAGGTTAGAATGCTTGCTTCTTGCACATCTTCTTAATAAAAGAGGCAGTGTAAACCAAAATATTCTTCATTGTAACTAGTCATGTCCTCAGTCCAGATCATAGAATCATAGAATCATTAAGGTTGGAATAGACCTCTAAGATCATCAAGTCCAACCGTCAACCCAACACCCCCATGCCCACTAAACCATGTCCCCAAGCGCCTCATCTACACGTCTTTTAAATACCTCCAGGGATGGGGACTCCACCACTTCCCTGGGCAGCCTGTTCCAAGGCCTGACCACTCTTTCAGAAAAGAATTTTTTCCTAATGTCCAGCCTAAACCTCTTTTGGCGCAACTTGAGGCCATTTCCTCTCATCCTATCACTAGTTACTTGGCAGAAGAGACCAACACTCACCTTGCTACAACCTTCTTTCAGGTAGTTGATGCAGCAGATTAATTAGGAAATCATGTTGAAAAAATACATAATATGAAAATCTCATTGAGTTCAGTGTTTACACATGCTTTCAGTATATTTATGCGTACAAGAAATGGTGGTAAGCTAAGAAAATATATATGACATAATTCTCACAGTGAGGGGATCTGGGAACTGAGACACTACAATTTTTATAAAGCCACATGTCAATACTGGAGCTCCACAAGCCAGGAAATTGATCCTAATTTAAATAGGCAAGTCCTCTGCAAAAAAACCCACCAAAACAGAACAAAAAATCCTGAGTTTTTTCTTTTTTTTTTTTTTTCTCAGTTTTGCAACTCAAGAAGCAGTGTGAATTCTGCAGTTACATAAAAAAATTCAGGAAGACATGATGTACTAAGTAGCAGAACTTCAGGCCTGATAAGAAGAAATAATTATTGAATCTCTCTATAGATGCAGCACCTCCCTTCCCTGTTAAAAAAAAAAAAAAAAAAAAAAAAAATTAGAGCTAGCCAGGCAAGTTACTGAACTTCTGGAGGCATTGCTACTCCAGACAGTTAGCTAAACCTTAGACTGATTTGTGTAAGGTCATTTTCACCAATTTTTAGTCTTCTGGTGTGTGATTCTTCATGTAGGAGGCATTTTAAAAAACAGTACACTTGGTAAATATTCTGCTCTACTACAGTCTGTTCTTGAGAAAACTCACCCTAATAAATATGCAAGAAAATAGCAAGCAATAAGGAGAACTGAGAGGAGAGTAGGAACAGATGAAATGCAGTCTGCCAGTGCTTGGATTTTGGTCAAAATGCTAGTTGAGATAGAGCCATGTATCCAGTGGAACAACCTGCAGCTCTTATATTTTTCTTTTTTCTTATTTTATCAGAACCATTATCAAAGTGTGACCCCCAAACAGTGAGAACATTATTGATCTTCTTTTATTAATAGGCTGGGTTTACTGAGGTTCATATATAAAAAATATATATATTCTGTCAGTTGTTCTATACAGACATTACATACAAGATGTAATGCAATAATATTTCTCATGGTCAGTTTAATGGGATGTCAGACTGCTGTGTGTTTTTGAAAATATTTAATATGTTTAAGTGTCACTGATCTAGAAGTAAAAATGAACTCTCTGAACTGGTGTCTTGTCCACTCTGAAATAAGACCTTAAAAGTTGAACAGAATAAAGAGATTGATGGCTATTGACTCACTGGTGTCCCCTAATATGTGCAATTAAGGAGGTCACGATAAAGGAGAACTGCAAGAGGTCATAGCCTTTCCTGAGTTCACATACGGCTATGACCAGGTCAATGCGCAGGGGCATTTTAAAGAGGAATTCTGTCACAAAAATGAGATGTAATTAAAAACTATTAATTGATGCTGTTAACTTGAAAATGAAGATTATGTCTGGTTGCAGAAAAGAGAGAAAAGTGAGCACAACGCAAACAGAGCCAAGGAAATCTCAGACTGCAAGATGTTTTTAGAAAGGCTTAATAGCCTGGAATAAATATATATTTTCAGAGGAATAAAGGTGAATTTCTGATGGAAAATACTTGTAGATGGAAAATATTCTAGCTATGTGAAGAAGTTGTGTAGAATTGGGAACAAAACAAAATAGAAACTTGATCCTTCAAGAGAATCTTGCCTTTAGGAAGGGCAGATTTTATGAGATCAGGAGGTATTTGTGGGCCTATGTAACTAGAATTTTACCTACAGATCTTGCAGGTGACAGGACTGTACAAATCAATCTGAAGAATTTCTTTCTACTCCAGAACATATTTGAACCGTAAATTTCGTGAAAAGAATCTGCTTATACCAGTTACAGATATAAGCAAATGATTATCTACCCCTACATTAAAGCATGATTAAAAATATGTTGTGGATTCAGTGTATGTGGCCCGCAGCTTCTAAACTAAGTAAATCTTCAATATTTTAGCCAGTGAGAGGGAAAGGAAACCAAAATTCACTTCTTATTTCTACAAAAGTCTCTTCTTTATTCAAACATGAAAATGTTACAGTAACATAGATACTTGTTGGAACTTGGAAATATCAAACACTTGGTTTTTTAAGCTGATTAGCTCTGATATCTTATAGAAGCAACGTTAAAATTTAGCCTTTAAGACAACATGTGCTTCCAAAAATAGTCTATAATACGCTTATCTCTTTTTCTTGCAATGCTTTCTCTTGAAATAAAAATCTTCCTGGAAATGTATGGTAAACTTACGATCAGCGTATCGCATTGGTCAAAGCGCCTTTCTGGTTTGGAAGCAGGCGCTCAGTTTGCTATACCAGTATACGTTACTTGATCTGCTGATCCACGTCAGCAGAGTTTTGATATGATATTGGGGGTATTTTTGATATAACCACTCTCTATTTAAAGATTTTTTTTCCTTAGAATATATTTTTCATTAGTGGGTCTTAATGAAATCTCTGTAGTTATATAGAAGATAAAGAATTTGTTGGCTTAGGAACACATGAAAAGACATCAAAAAATGTCATCAAATCACTTGCTGTTTCTCAGCAATGTGTGTTGTAATTGTGCTTCTGTCCTGATCACCCCAACTGTTCCTTACTGATGGTGGTGTGCAACAGTTCCCGCTTAGTGGATGAAGGGAAGGCGGTGGATGTAGTTTTTCTGGATTTTAGTAAGGCGCTTGGTACTGTCCCTCACAGCATCCTTCTGGACAAGCTGTCCAATGGTGGGATTAGTGGGTTTATGGTGTGCTGGGTGAAGAAATGGCTGAAGGGCAGAGCTCAAAGGGTTATAGTGAATGGAGCTACACCTGGCTGGTGACCAGTCACCAGCGGTGTTCCTCAGGGTTCAATTCTAGGGCCAGTTCTGTTGAATGTATTTATCAACAAACTGGATGCAGGAGTTCAATGCACCATTAGCAAGTTTGCTGATGATATCAAACTGGGAGGAGCTGTTGACTCTCTTGAGGGACAGGAGGCCTTACAGAGGGATCTAGATAGATTGGAGCATTGGGTTATGATTAATGGGATGAAATTTAACAAGTCGAAATGCTGGATTCTGCACCTGGGATGGAGTAATGCTGGACACAAGTATAAATTGGGAGAGGAGTGGCTGGAGAGGAGCCCTGCAGAAAGGGATCTGGAGGTGCTGGTTGACAGCAGGCTCAATGTGAGTCAGCAGTGTGCCCGGGCAGCCAAGAGGGTAAACCGCACCCTGGGGTGCATCAAACACAGCATAACCAGCCGGTCAAAAGAGGTGATTATCCTGCTATATTCAGTGTTGGTGCGACCTCACCTTGAATACTGTGGGCAGTTCTGGGCCCCACAATTGAAGAAGGATGTGGAGGTCCTTGAATGCATCCAGAGGAGGGCAACAAAGCTGGTGAAAGAGCTGGAAGGTATGTCCTATGAGGAGCAGCTAAGGACTTTGGGCTTGTCTAGTATGGAGAAAAGGAGGCTGAGGGGCAACCTCATTGCTCGCTACAGTTTCCTGAGAAGGGGAAGTGGAGAGGGAGGTGCTGAGCTCTTCTCCGGAGTATCCAGTGATAGGACAGTGGGAATGGTTCATAGCTGCACCAGGGGAGGTTTAGACTGGATGTTAGGAAGCATTTCTTTACTGAGAGGGTGGTCAAACACTGGAACAGGCTTCCTAGAGAGGTCGTTGATGCCCCAAGCCTGTCAGTGTTTAAGAAGCACTTGGACAATGCCCTTAATAACACGCTTTAACTTTTGGTCAGCCCTGAATTGGTCAGGCAGTTGGACTAGATGATCGTTGTAGGTCTCTTCCAACTGAAATAGTCTATTCTAGTCTATTCTATTATAGCTGCCTCACTTAATACTAGTAACTTCAGTGGGAAGTTTGGTGGATTTACATGTTCTATGTCTTTTAAGAAAGATTTTTAGGTTTTTGTCCTCTGAAGCTTCTGCAAGCCCTTGAGACTTTCACTGAATGCATGCCTGTCTCATTGAAATCACTTGCAGCTGAAGACACAGCTGGGGTAGACTTAGCAAACTGCAGAATTTTGTATTTAAGAAGTAAGCACCAGAATGTATGATTTTCAGGTATCCAGTCTCCAGAAAGGAATCCAAACCTCAGAACTGCGTGTCTACATTTCCTACGTAGGGAATCAGAGTGGCAATTCAAATCCCAGGAAGAGACCTAATTGAGTTAATTGGAGATGCTGCCTTGTTTGAATTCCTTACACCTCCAGGTCAAGAAAAAGCTAAAGATTCCCTCAGCTTAGTGCTTTTGTTCTTCTTTAATCACTATATTGGATCCTCAGAAAGCTTTCTTTTAAAGCAGTTTTATCTTCTACAGGTTAACATTCATTATTGAATTAGTCAGAAACAATGTCTCACAGAGGGGAAACTCCCCCAGAAGAAAGTGATTTAGGATTGCTGTTGGTTCTCCAATGAGCTTTACCCCTCTCTGCAGGGCACTCATGGGAGATGGTCACTAGCTACCTCCTCAGCAAACATCAGGTAAGAGTGAAAAGAGACTTCCACCTTTTTTTGTAATTCTGGTGCTTAAAAATAATAAAAAAATAAAAAGAAAAAAAAGAAGCATCTTAGTTTTTAGTTCTAGCTGTGAAGCATGATGAGGCTGACATTGTCCTGGTGAGAGGTATCTGTAAATGGAGAGGGAGAGCATTTAAAAGCATTTTTCCTTGAGTTTTCCTATTGAATCTTCTGATTAGATCCTTCTTTAGCACAGTTTGCTTTATGAATCTCTTTTCTAGGATCCTGACTTTCCCTGCGCTGTCTATAGGAAACATCCTTGCTGAATGAACGTGAGAATAATTGGTTCTGCTCTCTGTATTGCTATTTCTAAGATAACTTCTCTTTTAAGATTAGTATGGCTTTTAATGATTCTTCAACTAATTTCAGTATGGGCTGTCGACTTCAGGACTTCGTCTCATGTATGTTTTGCTGGTAAACTTCATAGAAAACTGCCTTTCTTTCTCTGTCTGCTTTTATTTTCACCCAGAAATAAAAAAAAATCATTTTCCTTCCTACTTCCATGGCTACCTTGGAGTAGGGGATGCTTCCTGGGTGTACACATGTAGCAGTCACCCCTCTTCATCTGTCTCATGGGCCATGCCTTCCTCCACTGACGTTTCAATTACTTATTTTTATCCCACAGTAAGATTTTCTGGGTTTTTGTGTTACTTTCCCAAAGAGAACATCTCAATTCACTGGAACAGACATATCGTACGGCCTCATGTGTACTTCTTTTATTTAATTTCACTCAGTTTTGCTTTTATCTCCCTTGCCATTCTCTAGTAAGACCCTAAATTACCTGCCTACTAAATCCCAGTTTAGTGCCCTCTATTTTCCTTTCCATTGATAGATCTTTCTTGCTGATTTTCTTGTATACTAGCTGCTTTTTGTTCTGTTTCTTCCTGTCTCCTTGCTGAACACCTTATTCTTTCTTGCTAATTTAAAGCCCTTTTGCCCAGTCCCATTAGCTTTCCCCCTCGGCAAATTGGTGGCCGTGCTCCTCAGAAAAAATTTATCAACTCTTTGAAGCCTTTGCTTTGTGTTTCTAAGCTCCCTACCTTTTAGGCACTGATTTATCACCACAGTTCTGGGACTTTTGGTTTTTATTCAACCTAGACTGTGGCAATGAATCATATATGACATTAAGCAGGTTACATTGAACCTAATTACGTTGCACTTTGGGAATTACAAACCACAAATTCCTCTTGTGGATATCTAGGCCTGGGATTTAATGAAGCAGTAGTATTTTCTGCTTGCTTCAGGAGTGTTCTATGGCATCATGCTTGTATCAGCTTATGGGTGAGTGTCAGCAGTCTATCCGTGCTCCGTTTCTCTTAGTTTCCTAGCGTCGTTCTTCTGCATTGACTTCCCACATCTGCTATGTCATAAGATGATTTAACTGAAGATCACAAAATACACAGGCAACCTTGATTCTGCCCCCTCTCTCCATTTCCTAACTTGTGAAACATTTTCTTTGCAATTCTGTAAATGTTATTTTAATGTAATTTGTCCCTAATATATATATTATAGATAAGTCTACCTAATAATCAGTTTGAAATAATATATGTAGATTCTTCTATTTTATATTCTTTTCTGTAAGTCAGCAGAGTGGAGTTCATTAACTTGATATGGATCTTTTTCAGTCTGTAACCATTCACCAAAGAATGGATTTAGGAGTGTATTTGTATGGTAAATGTACTGATACTGCTTACTTTAATATAAAGTTCAGCTTTTTACTGCTTTTTCCATATATACATACTTTGCTCTTTTGGAAAGGGACTTGTAATCCAATCTTCTTTCATCTCATTTCACCAGAATTCTTACTTCTAAACTAACATAGATAGATAGACCTGTTGTAAGGATTAAAGAAAAAAAAAAAATTGTGCAGTACTTAAAGAAGTATACTTGAGCAAACTATTTATTAAAAAGAGTAACAGTTACCATAATACTTTAAATAGTGGACACTACTGAGTTGTAGTGGGTTTTTTTTTGTTTGTTTGTTTGTTTTTTTAATGGTGGGGGAACATTCAAATAGAAACTATGTAGTGAATTCATATAAAAACCTGTCTGTTAGAGAGCGATAATAATACTGAATGCAGTTTTTGCTTTTCTGAAAGTGATAACACAGCATGTAATATCTAACTGACTGATGGAGATTTGCCACTGAAGTAACTCAATCAAAAATGTAATTTAGCTTGAAACTCTCGTGGAAACAGTTATGACTCTTGTGTCTGTCCCAATTAAATATAATGTGATGTTGATTGCATATATGTTACTGATAGGGTTGTTAGGAGAATTTCTGACAAAGCTTTTGCTGGAGATGCTAATGAAAAAGTGTAAACTTTGAATCTTCTGATTTTAAAAAAGAAAGCCACTGTCAACATAGGATTTTTAAAACAATTTTCAAAGGGAAAGTCTCCTCTGTTCAAGATGCTTTTCATTTCAAGTATCTTTAAAACAGAGTAAGACAGAGTGGGGTGTGGGGTTTTTTTGATTTATTTTATTTTAAAATCATTTACCAAGTCATCAGATTCTGAAATAGATTTGTGATTTTAATTTTAGAACAATTATCTTAAGCACTTCAATTCAGTAACTGTACCACCTTCAATTGTCTCTGGAAAGTTTCCAAACTGGTATTGGTGTGTCTCATAAAGCATAAAGAACACTGTCTACTTTATGTAAGGCCAATATATTTACCTTAACAAAACTGGCAGTTATTTGAAGTGTACCAAGAATCCTTGGCATGGAGCCAAATAGTTATTAAAAGGTGCTTTTTTTTTTTTTTTCTTCCCCTGAAAGTACTTGTGACATCCACCTTACCCTCTGCAACAAGGATCCTCCTATTGGCAAATAGATCACTTGATTTGACAAGATAGCTATACTCCAAGAAAACTCCATATGTCTCACTGAGCTGGAACCTTTACAGAAAACCATGAAGCTATAGCAAATTTTGTGGCAGATTACATCTCAGTTATTCCAGGGAGCCCTTCTCCTGGCCTTGAAGTGACTTCCTAACCTTGTTTAAGCTCCCCTTCAGAGGTGAACGTGCACCAAGTGATACCAGCCTGAGCTAGCTGAAAATACGTAAAACTTCTAGCATACATTTCCAAGCATTAGATAGCTTTGTTGTGAGAGACATCAGAAATACAGTTTCCTATATCACACCAAAAGCCCCTATGGAGACTCTGTGGACAAAATCAGATAGCCACTAGCGTGAACTTCTATAAATAATTTATGACGGTAAAATGTGTCTACTTACCAGCAGAAGAAAAGTACCTCAGAAGGGAAGACTGCATTTCTGATCTTTCAGCCCTGATCCTTAAGGAATAACTACAAAAAGTAAGTGTATTCATAACTAACATTCACAACTGTACTTGACATTAAAAATCATTGAGATATTGGCTTCCTGGTATCTAGTCTTTTTCTTCAGGTGGCACCTGTGCTTGACCTCTCGGTCCCACCAGACCTACTGAACTTATTACTGCTTCACTTGCTAACATTACCCTCTGCTCTGCTGGTAACAACCATCATTTTCTTTCAAATTGGCTAAATAATTAACATAATTATTCTCAACCTTGAGTATACTGCTTTTATTTTAGACCTAAAGAAGGACTTGTACGCCCCAAAAGCTTGTCTATGGTCTCTTTTCATAACTATCACTCAATCAGTCTAATAAAAAAGGAAAGAAAAAGTCCTCACAAAGCTTCTTTTTCTCTGATGCGTAGATGGAATATACGTGTTCACACAAAATTAAATATTAAAGTACACTTCTATAAATTAGTATTTCATATCTTTGGAAATTCATTACAGTTTCACTGTATTCAGTTAAATACTTTGTACAAAACACAAATCACTTTCTGGTTGAAAAGATTTAATGATGAAAACACATTCAACTCTTCTAGGATATACTGCAGTGACTTTATGATATTGCTAGTGCTTTATGTCATTTTTTGTTTTTAGATAAAACAATCTCCACGTTACAACTGAAACACGCAAAAATATTTCTGCAAAGTTTTGGCGGGGTAAATACGCTTGTGATTTAGGAATTATAGGTGATCGCACATTTCTTTTAATTTTCTAGTATTTCCTGTAAATTAGGATGATGCACATCTTTTAAATACATGGTTGTGAGCTCTCTTTAGTTTGGTGTTTGGTTTTTGAGTGCATATATAGTCATCATGCTTACTATACTCAAAATGTTGTATGGGCAAAAGAGGAGCACAGTCATAACTGGAACTAGGAAATTACTGTTACTCCAGTTCATGATTTAATAGCCTGAATTATTAGTTATTATAATACACATTCATAATCCCAATTAACACAGAAAAGCTTTAATAGTTCAGTTAAATTGCTTTTCAGGGGAAATAAAAAGATCCTTCCTAGAAACCCCTTTTTCTCTGGTGGTGTGTTCAGCCCCCCTGGGTCCAAAGACTGGTAGCTTCAGCCTTCCTGAAGGAGAAAGGGAGAGGAGCTCAGGATGAGCCGTCAGCATCCTGAGGTCATCACCGGGAGGCCTGTGGTCCTGTTGCAGGGAGTTTCTTCCTTCCCTTTGCTGCGAGAGGAAAGATGCTGATAGTTCCTTCCTCTGCGGGCTTGGGTCTGCTTGGGCTTTATTTTTACAAGTTTTCTTAACATAGCTTACACACTCGCTTTTGTCATTGGTTCCCAACCATTCACTTCTTGTTCTAAAGCTTGTTTTACCTGAACAATGAGAGGCTGCACTCCCGCAGTGACCTGTGAATTACAGCTGTGATTTCTGTCAGTACCCCTGCACCTCTGGTATTGTCCTGTGCACGTGTGCTCTTCCGCACCTCATTTTATTCTAGAAACATAGACAACCCAATCCACCCTGAATAACTCCTCATTATCACTATAAACCAAAGGAAATCTGGAACAAATTTAGACAATAGTTACCTGGCCACCAGACAATTGTTATCACAATTTTTTTTTTTTTTTAAAAAGGCTAAAATCAGCTCAAGCTAAGACAACCCAGACAAGTCCTGAGACCCTGAGGTGTCAGGTCAGTGGCCTTTAGTAATGGCAAAATTATTTTCTTCATCATAAAGATGCTTGGAAAGCTGAACCAAACCAAAACCAAATAATGTTTCAGAGACAAGGTGACCTCCTATGAAGTGCCTATATAGCAGGAATTAAACTCTCCCTTTGTTCATGTCTCCTCACTGAAGGAAAAAAAAAAAAAAAGTAGTACTTTATCCTGTCTTCCATGCAGTTCACTTCTCATATTGTGATGCTAGCTTCTAGTATAAAAAAATACAAGTCCACTTCTGAATAAGTATAGAAACTTCTGAAGAACTGCTTCAGCAGTGAAAAAATGTCTGCCAGGAGTTTTAAACATTTATTTTGCTTGTTGAAATAAGTTGATAAATTAAAAAAAACCCCCACCAACCCCCTCTCCCCCCAGAAAAAGAAAACTCAAACCCACCAGAACTTTCTGAAGAGATCTATTGCCATCAGTGGACTAAAAGAAAACAACTGTTAAAAAAAAAAAGTTCTTTTTTGCTACTAGTTCCTGTCTGTAGCACTCACCTGTCATGTATAGGTTGTTTAAGCAGTTTTTGTGTCAAACAAGAGAGAGGGACCTCTAGAGTGGTCTTTTACAAGAAATAGCCTAATTACTAGGTATAATATGTTTTGATTTCTTTTTTTTTTTTTTAAAGCAACCATGGAGTGAGTGGGAATGAAAACTAAATTGTGAAAGCTTTAGTCTTTCACAGAAGATAATTCTTATATTTTCGCTAGCCCAGAGACAACTGTGCTAGAGCTTAAATGGATCTCGTGAATGAGAATAGCAGTAGCTGCATGACCACAGTTAGAATATTTTCATTATTTTTCATCACCCTCAGCTAAAGCACATTTGAAATAAAACACCCTGAGATTTCAACAGAAAAATACCATTTGGTGTCTGGGTCTTCCACAAAGCTGCTGGTATCAAGCTTAGGAGACATGCTGTGCTGTTATTCCTTACCCTATATCTCTTACCATTAGTGTCTTAAAAGAATTTCTCTGGCAAAATAAACTGTAATTGCAACTGTTCAGTGCCCACCTGAGAAAATTACTTTTACTATTAAAAGTGAATGGATCGAAAAGGTTCAACACATTCCTTTTCTACAAAAACATGTATCAGATCAAGACCAGCAAAGTAACAGAACAAGCAGGAATAACATTGCATAGTACATTTATATTTAAGCCTGTCATTTTTTTTTTCTTTAAACATATTGCCCTCCTCTCTTCTTACATATTTTCTTTGTTTCTCTCTCCTTCTTCGGTGCTGTTGTGTGATTTCCCGATTCCTTTAATGCCAGCTCGACATCAAAGAGTCAGAATCCATCTTTATTTCCTTAATAAAAGACCATGGTTTTAAGTGATCTCTGCATTACAAATTGGAGTCAGATTTTCACAGATGCTGAGATTCCTCAGCTTTCTGTGCCCTGGTTTTGAAAATCTTTTAAATGCCTATGTGGTTTGCCTTGGAGTATAAATCTGTCCCCCAAAGGAAGATCTTAATGTTGAGCATTCCCATTAGTTGCTGTTTCAAGGCCAGCTTTAATAAAGATGAAGATGTTCCTTTCATGGAGGTTTTAAAAGAAAGTTCCACAGAAAAATAAAAGCTTTATTCTAATATTTCAAAAAAATAAAAAAAGAACCCATGAACTGAAAGACTTTAACTGAAAAATTTTTTTTTCCCTCCAAGAAATGCAGCCGTTCCCTGTGAAACTTTGTAGTTGGAAGCCCATTTACAGTAATAGTTTCAGCTAGTCGTAATGATCAGTTGAAACAGCCGAGGTAATAATGCTTTCTAGAAGGAGATGTGTTTGGCTCTTTTCAGCTTGCAGTGGGATAGTCCTTTTAACAAAGCAGAAATATCGTCTCATAACATGTTGTCTGAGGATGCGGCAAACCACACTAGTTCTAATTTACACTGCCAAAACAAGAAGTCAGGGCAATGGAGGTGAAATAGCAGTATTTTGAGAATGCCTGATGTAGCAAAACCTAATGTAATCATGCCATCAGGGAAAGGGAAGATGGGTACAAAGGATTCATTTCAGTCGTGGCTGATTTCTTTTCCCCTTCCTGAAGCAGAGAAAGACCATGCCTTCAAACCCCTCCAGAGGGGCCAAAAGCAGGTTTCAGTCCTGGTTTTGGTGCCAGAAGATGGCCAGCAGCCCGCTGTCGCTGGCCAGGGCCGCAGCACAGAGCAACGGCCCTGAGCTCAAACCAGCATCGCGTGAAGGCATCGGTGGAAGCAGCCTGACATACGTGCTTACGCTGTGTGGTGCTGAGCCGCCGGGTCGCTCCTGCTCTCGGAAAAATCGGTGTTTCCCATTGCGGTGGGAGGAGAGAGGAGGAAGGCTGCAGAAACACAGGGCTGCCTTTCTGCTGTATTTTGCCGTTTGGGCAGCATGGCTGAGGGGCCTTGGTGTGGCATTTGTCATCTAAGTGGGATAAAAGGTGTGTTTTGGGGAAGCTGGGACTGGCCCAGAGCTGCGTGTGCAGAGATGGTGCGTCCCCGCTCGGCCTCGCAGGGGACAGGGCAGGACATGGCGCCGTGCCGCTGGGCGGGCTGGCAGCGGCCTTCTCACGGGACCCCAGCGCTGGCTCCGTGACTGTGCCAGCCTGGTGCAAGCCGTGGGATAACCGGATTGTCGGGCTGGGCGGCTCAGTGTTTTGTTATGGGTATTTCGCTGTTTCTTTGTTGAGGCTGAATTTCTTACGCCGAAACGTCTGGCTGTTGAACTCAGTGTCCCAGCTGGCAAGAGACAAAGTCAGCCTGTTATTACCTGGCAATGAATTATGTATTAGCATCTTATTAGGGGTGGAAAAATCCCCAAAGATTGAAACACAAGCATAGTCTTTCCGTAGTCAAGTAGTTATTGTGTCATGGTGTGAAACATCAGGGTTTCTGTCCCTTGAAGGATCTTGGGCTAGAATTTTTTCCATGCATAAAACTGTGCCAGAAATTTACTCTGTAATAGTTTACGTAATTCTGAGTGAGTAGGAACCGGTTGCCAAAACATATGTGCCTGGTGCAACTTTAAGTTGCCCTAGGATGTTGGAAATGTTTTCATGGGGATGGGAGATATGACAGAGGACCTGAGGGGGGACCAGAAACCTTGTGGAAAGGCAGTGGAGTCCAGGCAGGGTGCCCAAGGGTGTCGGAAATGAAACTGTGTACTTGGCTTCTGTCAGCTGAATCCCATCTGACGTGCACACAAACAATAAACGCAAACATTATTGTAAACTTATGTTAGTTCTGATGCAAAACAACAGAAATTAATGTTCATTATTTTCTGATAGAAATACCAAAACACTGAGGGAATTTGCTGCTTGTAAAAGCGCCACAAGACACAGTCCTCACCACAGTTTATTTTAGTTGCACAAGTTGCTTCTCACCGTTGACTCTGAAAAGCTATTATTTCCCAAATGTATACAAAATAAGTCTGAACATGTTTACCTATAATACAACAAGGTGAACTTAATTACAGGAAGCTTCAGAAGTGTACTGCTCATGTGCTGCTGACACAGCAGGGGTGGGTCGGTCTGGAGGGAAGTGGAGAGGGGAGGACAATCCCTGGGTGGGAACCACCTTCGGAACAAAAGCTGAAACTTCAAAGCAGGTGAAAAAAACCCCTCTAACACTTCTAAAATGTTATAATAAATGAAGTGAAAATAACATGCCCATTTACATTTCTTTGTTCTTATGTACGGTTTTACTTAATATCAGGAGATTGCCAAAGTTTCAGCATCAGCTGTTTGCATTCACCAGCTTTGACAAGATTTAGGAAAAAGAAAAGAGGAAAAAAAAGCACTTTATATTTTGTAAATTACCTGTGTTCATGTGCAAGTTACATCAGGGGGAGTTGACGGATGCAATAAGGAGTTATTTTTAAGCAAACCTGCTGGCTGAGATGCATTTCCAAACTTGGAGACCTGGTTTTGTGCCCAAAATCTATTCCGTTGCTGTATGCATCAGTACTATTCCTTTGTGCCTTGTACAGCACCAAGCTCATGGTTAATGTGGTATAAAATGAATGAAAGGGTCCCCCCCACCCCTAACTTTTGTTAATTTAATAGAGATTTAGAATAATTTTAAATAATATCTGTTATCAGCAGAGATCAACAAAGTTCCCATGATGTATAGAGCCTTTTCAGTTTTGGTCTATCACCAGCTTCTGGAAGACAATGGTTCTTACCGGAACTTCCAATTTTTAAAAACACAATATTTGAGGTTTAGATTGTTAGTAGTCAAACATTTTTTATTTGTACTGTGACCTTATTTATTACGTCAAATATACAGTCTCATTTTTTTAATATCCAACTGTGCTTCAGTTCATTCTTGACTGGATTAATGGTGTCTGTTGCATTTTGTTAGTATGGAACAATTGGCTAAGAACTTTTAAAAAAAGTGTTCTTCAGGTAGTATAATCAACTAAATTCAGCTAGTCTTTGTAAAAGAGCTGCATTTTATTCTTATTGTATAATATTCCACCATAAATTAACCTGAAGCCTCTTGCTCTGCACCTCCTTTCCTAATACGTATTCATGTTTGAAAAACAATCCACTTATTTTTATATATATGAATGACATTTATATTTGCTTTAACTAGTGGGAGCTTAATGTCATCCAGTGCAAAAATATATTACAAGAATATATTCTTGAGCACCTATAGATCATTTTGCTTTAAATGTTCAGGGTCATTTTCTTTAAATATTATTACATTTATCACCTCCACTAATACTGATAATAAAATGCTTTCTGGTGTTCTCAGATGCACAGATATGTAAAAATAAAAACCTGATGCATACACATAAACACAAGTTTTTGAAATGGCAAAATCCTGTGCCAGTATTTGAGATAAAGTTCTTAATTAAAATTTAAAATATTGCCAAAATGACTTTTTGAGGAAGTTGTATTGGGATTTTACAGTTAACTACACTTGAATAAAATCTTCTGCTGTGAACAGCAATATTGTAAGTATTTTTAAATGCTCCAACTTTGAATGAATTGATGACCAGCGAGATCATCCCTAGACATTCAATAGCAATGGCCTTACAGGAGCGACACTGAGACAATAATAATGATACCATCATTATACCGACAAAGTGTGCTCCATATGACTCATTGCTGCTTTTCTGTAGAAGTCTCAGCTTCAGAAATGAGTGTAAGATGCTTGGTTTGGTGAATGAGCAGGGAAAAGAGAGGGACAGACATGTTTGAAAAAATCCATGTAATTTCTAAATATATTTTTTAAAAAGTTTCAAGATGCTGCCTGAAATCCAGAATCAGGACAAATTGAACACTTTACACAGTAGTTTTTTCTAGTTCAACTCTTCTGTGGAAGTGAGTTTTAAGTCGTGTTCATGGACGGCATTTACTTAACACTTACTCTCCAGTGCTACACAGAAACAGTTTAACTCAAAAACCTAATGGCAACGGGAATTTGTCAATGGAGTTGTTTAAGGAAGATTTATATTCTGCAGTAAATGCTTCCCAGCTTTCATATTCTTCTACATTACTTCTCTTACAACTGCTTCTTGAAAAACAGTTGGTCATTATTATGTTAAGGCATGGTCCTGGGATTTTTTTTTTTTGGTGCCATTTCTTCCAACTCTACAGAGAAACAAAATACCCTGTGGTTGGAAAGGGTGACCATTATATATATGTATGAAATATTTATTTTAAAATTTTTGTTAGAGTCATCATGCAAATTATTGTGCTTATTGCATGACAAAGTTCACTGAACTGGAAAGTCAGGTGATTTTGTCATTTGGAGATGCTCTTGGTCTACTACCACACTTGGCATAGGTAGTTCAAAAGCAGTATGTGTGGCTTCATGGGGTGGAGGAAAGAATAAGTGAGACAGACTTTTCGAGTAACAGAACAGAATTTGAGGAATCCATTCAGGTCTATCCTCCTTTGCCCTGTGTTAATCTCAGATGCTTTTGACAGTAATGCAGAAGAGGCCTGGAGGTGCATCACTGGTTATTTGGATCAAAAGGCTGTTTGTTTTTTTTTTTAATCCCGTGTATTAGCCTGAAGGCCTTATGGAGGCTACCAAATCTCTGCAACTGCACTGCATTCACTGTGCAACTCTTCTACTACAGGGAGACCTGACAAATAGGATTTTCCCCCATCCTCTCCCGTAGAACCTCTGCACAAAAATCCTGTACTTGCCTAGGTAATGGTATATGATTTTTCCCAGATGCTTAAGCTGCTATAAATCAAGTAAGTACATGCATGTCAGAGGAAGGCATAACCCTTTATTTATGAATGTGTTAAAGAACAGTCAGAAAGTGATATTGATTCTGGTTTTATACGGGGGACTAGTGAGAATAACCAATCAATGTATCATAGGGAAAACTTAACTATTATGAAACATTTAGTGTTGTAGGGAAGTATAAAAATTGAGCAAATTCCCAATGGATGGCAGCAGCATAATTTTTACTAAAGAGAAGACGTAAAGCAGAGATTGGGAATTAAAAAAAAAAAAAAAGTAAAATGAAAGAGTAAGAGAAACTGATATATCACGAGGACCCTCACATGAAGGCCCTGTCCGTGGATATATTTTGATTAGAACATTTTGACTAAGATAGCATAATTCTGAACAGTTATTTACCAAAATAAGATAGTGTAAAGATGGCTATTCATTTCTTTTAAAAGGAATGGAGGGAGGCTTAATAATTGTCAGAGTAAAGGAAAATGTAATTTGTTCTGTGTGACAGTATATCTAATTATGTCTTCCATAGCATGCAAACCTGTATTTTGTTTTACTCGAGCACTGTAAGGTTCCTTGAATGCTTGAGAGAAATTAATAAATAATTGTAATAGTCATTGAAATGGACAATACATGTGAAGAGAAAATACATATTAACAGAATACGCATTCAGGAAAAAAACTCAAACCCAAATCCTAAGACCTCAACAGCTATTAAAAATTATCTGCAATTATTTATTTTTATTTTTTGCTTGAGTTTGTTCTTACTGCCCTATGCCCTTTTAAAGTTCAAATTGTTTAAATCTTGGAGCAAGTGAGGTATTTTGTTATATCTGATTGTCTTCTGTAAACCACTAATTAGTTATGTGTACTTGAAATGCCTCTATGGCTGATGGCACTGAGGGCAGAAAATACCCTGTGGTATACATAGCCAACCAAATTAAGCAACATTCCGCTTGCTGAAGCATTTGAACAGCTATCCGCCAAATGAATAAAAAGTGTGCATTCAACAAGGCAGAGTTCATTAAAATCTTTCCAAGTTAGTTACAGAGTGAGTCATGGCGTATTTGACAATGGTAATTTTTATATGCAAATAGTATAATTGAGATAATAATACAACTTATGTGCATGTGGCATTTACTATTATAATTTACCAACAATACTCTGAGAATTGTGGTGTTGGTCTGGTGCCCTTTCCGTATCTCTGAAATTTATACCTCAAATGCAAGGTGTATGATAAAGAAGTTATAGTATTTTTCTTCATTTGTCTGCAAGATTCAACATTGTAAAAGAAAGTTTCTGCTTCAATTACAAAGTCCTGGTGCTAGTTGATATTTCTATGATCCTCTAGTTGTTGACTTGCCTAATGAATCCTGCCATGCTTTTCAAATATCAGCTTTAGTAGTCCAAAGTATTTCCACAGATACAATTATTGATCTTAACCTGGAAGAAAGAACAACATGAATCTCTTTTGCTCTGGGTTTGAATACGCATCTCCCGGCTCAGGCCTGTCGCAAACGGTGGGGAGGAGATGCCCATCACGGTGCGTCCTGCTCACACAAAACATGCCCTTATTTTTCCTCAGAACAAACTGCTTTGCTCAGATCCTGCTTAAACTGAAGTAAACACTTGACTTTAATAGGATTTAAACATGTGATTAAGCATTTTGAACTGAGTCTTAAAAAACAGTAGCTGTCCGCGATCTCAGATACTTCTAGTCAGTCTGCTGCCTGCTCACTCTCAGCATCTGCTGCGAGAGATAATGAACGTTATTAGAAGAAAGCTTTGGAGACAAAAATCAACACTTTAAAGAATGGATGTGACACTTCTGGTCTTTGCCTAGCACGTCTAAAAGGCAGAAAGGGACTTTAACAAATAAGATAAACAAAGGGCTGAGAACCGTTCCGAAGAGTTTTGCGGTGTACACTCTGGATCTGATACCTCAGATGTCTTATTGGAGTCCATTATCAAGGGAGCTCAGCTTTACTCGGGAAGGTAGAGACACTGAAGGCATCTGCAATAATCGTTTTAGGAGGGTTGGTGCAGAGACAAGGATAGAAAACTCTCAGGAGTGGAACGTCAGAATAAATAGCTACTGTCTAAAGGAAAATGTGAATTTCCCTATGGATTGTTTAGAGAGGGCTGCTTTTTCCAGTAAAGTTTACCTGGGACAAGAGCTGATTCAACAGAAAATTACTCATAAGTTTCTGTTGTTGTTGTTTTAAATAACCGTTGTTAGAACAACTTTTTTTTTTTTTTTTCTTTTAAAGGAAAAAGTAACATTTTGTAATGGAAAAAGATCATAAAGTGGGTTTAGAAATTTAAAATGCAAAGTCTCCAGAAATATTCCACATTAAAGGTGAGACTTTGAAAGATAGTTAAGAGGTTTAGGCCCAATTTGGATTATCTTTCCAAGTGGAATATCCTTAGGCCTCTTTGAAAACCATGAAACTTTCCTTCCTCTTACATTACACTGATGTGCAAAAAAGACTGTGCTGCAACTTGAAGAAAATAATTGCTGTTAAACAAGATCTTTACTATGAGGTTTCATAATAAATTGTCTTCTTAAAATTGTGCTTTAGCAGTGCTGCCCTATATTTGTTACGCACATCATCCATTTGTTAGTATTAATTTTAATGACTGGATTCGTTCTTTAATTTTATAACAGTACGAATGGAGGGACAGATGCATTTTCTAATAGTTTGAATAAATCAGCATAAAAGATTATTTGAGATATTAGATGTAGATCTAACAAATAATTTATACTTAAAGAGTGTATTTCTCCCATTATTTTAGATAAAAATGATGTAAATACTAAAATAAAGCAAAGATTACGGTTTTGCTGCCAAAACTGAAGTTTCACTGTTTTGTATTAACATGTACATCTGCTACCATAATTTAGGAAGTTTGATAGTAACCTCTATCATCAGTCGTGAATATTCCATGTGCATAGTAAAAGAATAATTTGACAGAGTTTACCTCTGGAAATAGGCTGGAAACTGAAATAACTTCAGAAAAGGCAGGAAAATGTCAATATCTTTGTTTCTAAACAGAAGGTGATAGACATCAAAGAGCCAGAAATATGTAAATAAGGAATAGGCTGTGTAGGAAGTTTACCAATATTTTCACAGTAGCCACGGTCCTAGAAACATGCAAATATTAAACAAAGAAGTGAGCTACCCACACCAAGTCTGAGTTATGGAGAACCCTTCCTTGCATACTCCTCCTCACGTTGGATGTCTGAGCATCCAGCAAGGCTGACTGGTTTGAGGTTTGCCCTGGGACTTGCCTGGGTGATGGTCAAGCCAGAACTGAACTAGTTCATCAGTGTAACTCTAGGGAGCACTGCAGTGCTGGAAATCTCCTAAAATGGGACTTAAAGTTGAGGTTCTGGCAGTTCAGAGTTATTTAAGATTCCGTGGATCTTTAAACAAGAATAGCAGTCATTAAAATGACAAAATAAAGTCTTAAACTGAGTAATAACATTTTGCTACTTTGCATTTCACTGTTCTCTCAAAATAATGTGCTGTGATGTTTATTACAACAGTATGCTGCTTTTTTATTTTCCTCTTTTTTCCCCAACAGCTCTATACTTGCACTGACAATAAGGGAGAGTGGGGGATGAGAAGTGCTCAGGCGCAATTTTCAAAGTTGCCCAAGAGGTTTGAGTGCTTAGCTATCTTCCATTTTATTTTCAGAGGCCTTAAAAAATGTGTTAGTTTTACTAATCTAGAAATATGCAATAGTTGAGTGCATGCTACTACTGAAGTTCAAGATAAAATATCACACAGTAGAGATATATAATTTCTAATATTTATGATAAGCAATGCCATACACTCAGGCAGGCACATTTATCCAAAGATGGCAAAAATTAAGGGGAAAAATTAGCAAAAGCCACTGCCTATATTTTTGAAACAATCCAAAACATAATTCTGGGACTTGATTTACCTGTTTTTTGCACCTGCATTTGGATATCTGTCTATACTTGCTCTTCTCCAGGAACCATTGATCACTTGATTCTATCGGAATCTGTCTGTTTCTTCTGGATTTGGCAACTAAATAGACTCCAAATACTTTGAGTGCACAAACCCTTTCATATTCCTTTAGGTCAGATGGCGACCGGGTGACTCGGTGCCCCCATGACCGTCTTTTTCATTATTTATTTATTTATATTCCAGTATTGCATCTTGCTATTTCATCTTAAGGGAGCAAAGTTGAAAAGATAAAAAACCATTACCCAGACGCTTCTTAAACTGGAAATTAAATGTGCGTGTAAGTACACGCACATACGTACTTGATGGCAAGGTTTTACTGGAGGGGTTCAGAGTTTCAATAACAAAGCTCTTAGGACATGGTGTTGCCTCCTGCCCACCGCTGACTCCCTCCTTCCTGGAAAAGCCTAACTGGGAAGATTTAGTAATACCTATAGTAATGCCATAGTGACATACAACATTGTCCTTTGATTGTAACAGCAGCAGAGCAGAGGTACACAATGGTGGTCTGTGGTGCTACAAGGGTGTAGGGGCTTGGTGCAGAAATATTGTTGTTCTATTTGGGCTGGCCCTGCTAACTCAGACAGACCCCTTTGGGCTGCCCTTCTGCTGCCCTGGACTGCTGGCCCCTTGGGTGGGCGACAACTGCCTTGAGGAGAGACACCCTTTTGCTTCTTGGCACATTTTTGCCCCATCCACTGGTGGAGACAGCTTTATGCTATAAAATGGAGAGCTTTTCTCCTAGCAGCGATGAAAGGAGAGGCGTCAGCCAGGGTCGCTCTCTGTTTTGAAAGAGAAACTCAGCTTATTGTCACAGACCGCTATCACCAAGGTAAAGACGAGTCTGGGGAATCCAGATAAATCTGTTCAATCCTAACCAGATTTTCAGCTCAGGCTATGGGGATATAAGCTGTCAAATGCAATGGATCAGGCCTGTCACTTGTTCCATCAAAAACAAAAATAAAACACAATTTTTTTTCACAATCTTTAGTTCCAAGCTGTTCCTCATAGTATCAAGAAAAATCAGAAAGCAAAGGTTTTATTGTAATACATTTGAGGTGTAACTGATTCAGTAATCAACGTATTTGAGTTCTTTGCCACGTAACAAAAACAAATCTAATGAGCTTCTTAAAAGTTGCATTTCTTGAAAGGATGAAAGTATGTTATTAAGAATTGATTGGTGTAGCAATGAGATTAAATTGAGGGTCCAAAATGTAAATGTTTCAAATAAGTTTTTAGACTGTCCAGTCATCAGAAAATAAGAGGAAAATATAAACGGGTCTCAGTTTACAACAGCAGTCCTTTGATGGCCAGGAGGTAATGAAAACGTGTAAGGTCCAATGAGTTGCTTGTAATCAATCTTAAAGTCCAGCACTTCTCATGAAGCCTTCTGGTGGAATAATGTATAGATGTGAATATAAATATATAATTAGGCTGTTTTCACTTTTCCAGTGGGCCATGAATACCAGCTGTGATAGGTGCCATACCTACTGTTAGCTGTAGTATTTTCTGCTGGCCCATTAGTCTCAGTTCTCTGATCGCTGTAGTATCTTAATGCCTCTCAGTAAATCAGAAATAATCTCATAGATCTAGTTCTATATTCTTGTCAGTAGAAGAAATTACCTTACTATTTCATAGATTGTCTTTTATTTTACATGTTTAGGGAAAAAACTTGCTTATGGAAATAATGTTTAAACAATGTATGATTTTTATTATTAGTTTTGATTACAGTTTCTTAAATGAGAGACCTTTCTTATTCTTTTTTGAGAGAGAGATTTGGAGGGAAAATATTCTTTATTTTTTAAAGAAAATGCAGTCTTAACTTGTGTTTAAGGTATTTTCTTTTCATTCCTTTTTCCAATGTCAAAAAGAAAAAGGCAGAAAAAGGCCCCCAAGGGAAAAAAAAAGACTAGAGAAAAAACCCTCAATTACCTTAAAATGTGTAATTTTTCTTTTGAGAACTGTTTGTATATTCAGTTTGGAAAATATGGGGTAATAAGTTTAGATTCTTAATAAAAAACAGAGTAAGTTGAATGTTATTGTAAAAGCAACGGAGTTCCTTGGTTGCTTCTGCCTTGGAGTGCATGAGTACATCAGTAGACCTTTTTGACTAGTCCAAGCTACAATATAAACATGGATAATTTGAATAAACAGGTCATTGCATCAATTTATATCACAGTCTTTTTGCTTGTTACAAAGTAATGGGGTTATTTATGTCTGTCATAGCTCTTTGAGTCCTTGCTAGCTTTGGCCAAGAACTTTGGACTTGCAGACAAAAACAACCAGGAAGGCATTGCCCACCACCAAACACCAGGGTCCCTGGTCTGTCTGTCTCCTTTGAATAGGTGGTGGGACCAGGGAACCAAGGGTAGCTCACATAGAGAATGACAGCAGGTTGTCAGAAAATGCAGATTACCTGAATATTGCATTCAAATTCAGCTAACTACTGTTTAATGATTGCTATAATGTTGCATATTTCATCATAGAAATACCCCCCCCCCCCCTGCAATGGCCTATTAAAACATATGCACAAACATATACATGCATGGGGTAAGAAGCTATCATAAATTGGATGTCTGCAGAAAACCGGTTCAGAAGAACTGGTTGAGCTTTAGATTTAGCACCTAACATTTGGAAGTCTTCATGTTTGATGAACTCACATTAGGTTTTGAAATTTAACAAATATCTTCCCAAAATTAAATTATGCTTTTATAATTAGCATTCTAGCAAGGAGCAAAAGCAACTAAAATAATTCATCTTCAGTATTTCATCATGACAGATGATTTTTTTCTTCATTGAATTTTTACCTAAGCTAAGGAGCTTTATTTTTTAACTGACTCGGTACTCTGGTTTTACTGTGCAGATAAAGGAGTTTGGTTTGTGCAGGGAGCAAAAGCATTATTCATTTTATTTTAGAGGTCATTTTAAAATATGGACTATATATTAATATAGTCTATTCATTCTAACTGACACATAAAGCAGGCTTATCTTGACTTAGCTTTTAAATGGTATAACATTGTGTGCATGCTTTCTTCAATATCATAATGTTAGTAGCATACTGTATCCGTTTTCTTCACGTCATCTGATGTATTTTAATTTTTTTCCTCTCTCCCTAATTAATTGTGTTATGTTAAATAGTGTGGGCTGGCAATTTCTCCCCAGTTCTTTTATGCATCATTTCTCTTATATGGTCAGATTCTAGATTATTTTAATGTATTTCTCATGGGCTAAATACAGATTGGTCCTGAAAGCATGTGAATTTAAAACTGTTAAAAGTTTGGACTAGAATTTTTGTTTTAATCAAAGTAGGTAAGCACTGATCCTTAGCAGTTGAGACACTTACTTAAAAATAGTTAGATTAAAGGAAAATTAGATTTGTTTGAATTGAAAATGAGCAGAAGTACAAGGGTTTTGCAGAAGTTTGTGAAACATACAGATTTCAGTATTTTTTCATATTAGTAGTATGTAGTATTTGTCACATAGTAGTATGTAATATTTGTAGATCTTCAGGCAGTTCATTGAATATTATGAAAAAAAAGACTTTCATCATCCTATTTACTGATCTAATTAAAATTAAATTGCAGTGGGATATATCAGGATTCTGTAGAAATGCCAAAAATAAAATTAAAACTGTGAGGGAAATTAAGAACAGTCATTGTGTGTTCCTCCTACCACAGAAACGATGTACTATATGCGACCACTAGTCAACAGACTAATAAACTTCACATACTTCCTTATTAACCCTGGAGTTATATTAAAATATGTAATATATCTTGAGATACATAGGGCATGTTTAATTGCACTCACTCACACCTTTTAATAAGAAGAAACTTCTTAGCCATCCATTTTTATTTGTTATCAAAGTGATAGGACTACTGAATTAATGGAGGTTAATAAAAAATCCCTAATGCCTTAGTCAAACTTTCCCAGTCCTGAAGATGAAGAATTAATTTAAGTTGTGTTTGCTATAGATACAGATAAACTTCATAAAGGGCACATTTTCATATTCCTACCTATGAATAAATTATTTTAAAGAGAACAAATGATTTAGACTCTTATCTCTGCTGGGCATTTGGGATCATGTAGGGCATAATGAGCTCTTTCTCATGCAAACTGTACACTGAGGCATCACAGTGAGAAGACACAACAAGAATTTAGGACTGAATTTCTTATGTGCTGGAAATGTGATGCTGTTACTCTGAGTGCTCCTATATCCACATGTGAGATTCACTAAACAGCGTTACAATGAATTTGGGACCACCGTTAAAAAACTTTTTTAGGCCATAGCTTTCATTTCCTGTTGGTACGTTTTTATCAACAAGGTTGAATGCTAGTTTACTTGATAGATAGGTTTACTTGGATAAATGGTTACTTAGAATTATTTTAATCAAACATACTGTATGAGAACATTCAAACTTTAGTGTGTGTGAAATGTCCTTCTGGCTTGCAGTTTAATCTCTCCCTGACAACAGAGAGAATGTTTTGTGGTATAGCATCATACTTTTGTAATGAAATACATAAAGGTCTCCCATACCAGGTCAGAAGAAAGACCTACGTATCCTAATTTTCAAGTTTACCAGTTGATAGACTCCAACAATTAAGGAAAAAAAACAAGAGGGCATGTAAAAAGTGATCTTTTTCCCTTATACAGTCCTTTTCTGTTTTTTTCTAGTCTCTTCCCTCTCGCCTACCATGTGCTGGCGAAAAGCAGTCGAGGGATGTCCCTGGGCAGAAGTTACATCCAAGCTAACCCCTCTGATAGCCCCCGGTGCACTTGTCTGCATGGACTTATCCTCTCCTATACCCCTTGGTCATCTAAATCCCCACAAAACCATGTAGCAGTGAGCTCCTGCAGGCCTGCATCAGGTGAAAACACGTTGTCTTTTGCCTTTGTTAAGCAGAGTTTCATAGCACGTCGCCTTATTTCTGCACTGAGAGAGACAGGGAAGTGTTGGGTTTTGCTGTCAGGTGGAGGACGCCATTTATCTCCGTTATCATTCCCTACCTTCACCCACCAGGCAGCCTCTCGTGCCAAGCGGCGTGGCGTGACTGGGCCCATCCTAAGCAGCTTCCAGGTGAGGATGGCCGCTTCTCTCTTGGTGCCACCTTCTCGCCTGGGAAGAGCCTGGAGGTGGCCTCCAGCCCTCCTGGTGCCCCAGCCACCCGCGCAAACATGGGCGTGCTGGGTTGTACTGGGGTCCCTGCATTTGCTCCTGTGTATCTGTGGATGCGCTCAGACCCAATAAGTGAAAAAGTTTCTGCAGTTAATTTACTGAGGGATAACCTGTCTCACAAGGGAGCAATGGGTCTGTTTACGTAGTTCTGTCAGGGCCTATGGATAAAAAGTATGTTCCTGTAAATCCTAAGACAGGAAAATGGCTTCATTTGTAGGGCATATGCCTGGTGAACTTTATACTGGCTTGAAAAGAGAGTTAGTGATAAATATGTGAAAACTGATTTATCATAGCAATAATTTTACAAGTATTTTAATTCAGTTCTTCAGCAATGTAGTGATACCCAAAACCCCATTTCTCACATTCTGCTCTTCCCTTTCCTACAGCTGCCCCCCAGCTCCCAAACTCTTCCTTTCTCTCATACCTGAACAGAAATCATTTAAGAGGCAGCTTTCAGCGGCATATCTGCATGTTCTTGACCAGAGCCATGGAGGTTGGGAGGTATATTGCTGCTCTACCTGTAGCTACCAGCATTTAAGCTGAGTGCAGATGCCAAACAACTTGGGTGCAAAGGTCTGGGAGAGATATTAGAAACATTATCAAGATGAATGTCAGCTCAGAACACCTTATTTCATTGCATCTGTCTGAACAGGGATGTATTTTCCATCCAAGTCATTGTTTTGGTGAAGATGCACCTGAATAGCCACAGCAGAGGATGTTGGATGAGAGAGGACACACAGCTGGGCTTGGAGTTCTGTGTTTGACTCCGTACCAAATCACATGCTGTTTGAGCTGAAGTACCCCCGTATGGAGCAGTGCTGTTCTTTCCCTGTTTATACTCCTGGATGTTTCAGCTTCAACCTAGAGTAATGGAGTAGAGTAAACCAGTAACAGGAACAACTGTGGGATGGCACAGATGTCTTTAGTTCAGCACAAAGAGCTGCAAAATTACATAGCTGTGACATGTCCCGTTTGGTTACAAAGTGATAAATATTCTGCTGGTAGCTAGTGATGGTTGAGCTTGAACTAAGTACATTAATGTTGCTCTTATTAATTTTCTTTATTTCTAGAAGACAAAGGTGATATTAACATTTAAATAAAAATATTTGTTTTTATTATTCATTATTATTTACTGTCCTATGGAACCCTTTAAAAGAACTCTTTTGTTTTTCCTCATTTGGTCTGTAATTTTCTGAACCAACTTTTCCCTCATTCCATAACACTTGCCCTATAGACATGGACATTAAACTCAAATGCAGAGCCTTGTCAGAAACAGTTTTCAAAGTGGAAACAACTTTGTCATTTCATTAGAAAATGTGGAATTGTGTTCTGAAACATTTCTTCATTTAATCTTCAAGGTTATCATCACCTTTCATCCTTTGTTATCCATTTGATTTCTGGCTGGAATCTTCAATGATGTGCTCCTGACATGAAATGAACTTTCTCTTGCCTGGCTCGGTGCTGCATTCAGGCAGCGTTCACACTCTGCTCACCCAAACTTAGTATAATACCTAATTTATAGGTTGTGCAGCCTTTCAGAAAAGGTGATAAAAAATGAAAATAAAAAGCGCCTCCAAGCAAAGATATTATAACGTTACATGACAATTATCATCTTACCATTAGAAGAATCATTACCGCCTCGGCTTTGCTGAAAGATAGGAAATGTGATTCTTTGTTGTTGTTGTAATTTGCTCCCCTGTAACAAGCACTCTATTTTGAAAAGATTTTAGTCAGCTTTTGATACAGAGCCTAATGTTTCCTAGTCAAAACATAAAGATGCACCTGTTCCATGTTTGGACTTAAATATGAAGCTCAGTTGATATATTGCTTTAAACATGACAGGAAAATTAAAATACAGAAAGCCTGAAGTACACAAAAGCTGTAGAATGAGATTTTAAAGAATAAAAATATAATATCAGTATAACATATGTAACTAAGTAATCCCTAAAACTGCGTGCACTTGAATAATACATAGAGTACACATCAGACATATCTTTGCAAATCTATATGATGCTGTAAATAAGACATTAACCCACACATTTTGGCTATATTTCCCTTGTACAGAATCTGATAATTCCATGTTAAATTATATAAAAGGTTATATCAGGTTACATAATCGTCTGCACCACAAAATAATTCTACACCACAAAATGCATTTCAAAGTTCTTTTCTTGAACAATGTAGATTAGAGGATCAGGGCTGCTCAGTGAGTCCCAGTCATCCTGTGCAGCACTTTCTACATCAAAAACAGGTTGGGGAGTCTTGTGTAGGCTTTTTTCTTTTCAGTTTCACTTTGAACACTTGAGGTGAAAACCTGGTCCTTTTGAAGTGATCATCAGGAATTAATCCAGCATGAAAATTGAGTCTACAAAGATTGGATCCCAACAGACTAGGGATTTGTGTCTCCCTCACAAGCCAGATTCTTCAGCTTTTGTAGATTGGGTATATATAACATTTTTCTATTGTTCCCACTTTCTTTCTTTTCTTTCTTTCTTTCTTTCTTTTTTTTTTTTAAGTTTGATCGCTTGAGAATCTCTCTTCAAAATATTTTCAACAACTTGATTCTTACCACAACATGTATGACTAACAGTACTTCCTAAAAGCCCTCCTAAGTCCTGTGATGATACAGTTTCTGGGTTATGCTTAATAGCACCCCCTAAACTCATAGATAACTAATACTGGTGGTTCCAAGGAATATGTTCCAGGTGGGTCAGTACGAGAGAATGTAGATCAAACCGTCTGATGCCTCCTGGTGGGATGGAATCTCTTTTATAGTCTACAAATATTTCTACAAATTATTTGAATAATTTATCAAATTATTCAGGTTCTATACTAAGAGGAGGACATCAACCTTTTATAACATTAACTTAAAAGGATTTAAAAGTTTTCCTTTTTCTCTGAGAAATGCTTACCTTTAATTGTTATGTGTTTTCTTTGATATACTCTCTTAGTGTGATCCACCGCATTTGCAAATTGCATGGAAGAGTTAACATGTTTTGCTGTTTATGTTCCCTGTTTTCCTTGTGTCTGAACACAATGACTAATGCTCTCTAAAGAAAACTAAATCTTAAATGAAAGCAAGTACATTTAAAAGGGATCTATATACAAAGACAAGAACATCAAATTTATCACAAGTTCCTAATTATGATGAATGACAGAATGTTATTAGACTGCGCTTGTCAGCATGAGTTTGCTTGTTATTATAAAGTTTTAATGTAATATCAGTTTGGTGAATGATCATCTGGTATTTTCATTGTTCAAAGTGTGCTATCCACAAACAGAAACATTTCATTTAGATTCATGCTTACAAGATACAATTAGATAGCCAGATGGTCTGGTGTAAGTGCATGCTATCATGTTGTGGTAACCAGGAGAATATGGCCTCGGGTTTATTCTTTGTAGTGCATTAAACAAGTTGGAGCAAACCAATGGCTTCTTTTTGAAAAGGATTAATTAAACTAGACTTCCAATTGTGCTTTAGGGATGGTAGGTTTTAAATACCATAGAAGTAGAAGGTGATGGTAGGCTACAAAGCCTGGGATCTGATGGCTGTGGGTTTATCCTTTGCTGATAGTAATCACAGTTAGTGGAGATTTGCATGCAGCTCAGAGAATATTATGCATAAGAAGGGAAAGAAACTAGTTCACTCAATGCAGAAGTGTTTGTTGCAAGGGAAATGCAAGGGAAAAAAATACTGGTTTGCGGGGGGGGAATGTATCTGTGGTTTTACCTGCAATATGCTGTCATTTTGGGCAAATAAGGACAATAAATAAATAAAAAAAAAACACCAAAAAACCCAGAGCTTTATCTAATACCACATCTAGCAGCAAGCAGATAACTTGTGCAGTATTAATCCTTGACAGAGGGCAACTCCTGCTCTCCTACCTTTATATTTCAATTACATTGTTCCTTATTACTCTGCTTCCTTTGCATGTAAGACTGCAAAGTGAAAGACTTCTCTTTCTAACTCCCAGTCTTAGCATATCAAGGAGCTGGGGTTGCTATAGAATTGGTGTCTGCAGTGGTCCCACATTGCAGCAGAAAATTTTTGTCCAAGCTAATCTTTTGGATTCCTGGTGAGGAGAAGGCACAAAACCACTCCCAAAGCAACCAACATTTCTAAACAGTCAATAAGAAAATAAATCTCAGCCAAAAATGCCATCCCCACCCCCAAGTTTGATTAACGCAATGCACATGATAGCATCCCAAATGCACACCCACCGTACTTCCAAAATGAAAGTTGTCAGAGGGAGTAAGAGGGAATTCAGATAGAGGAAGGGAGGGAAGGGTAAACCAGCTTGCACTATTTGCAGAAGGTGCAAAAAACTTTGTGCGGAGAACATCAACGAGCTTGTAGCGTTACTGGCTGTTTGGGTAACCCGCCAAGGAGAATCCAAATTTGTGAAAGTTCAGTGAGTATAGAAAGACAATAAAAAATAGAGGATGAGGAACCTGTTACAGGAACAAAAGGTTTGGAATTTTTTCTTGATTTCCAGTGTGTTTTTTTCTTTTCCTCCCCAGCCTGCAAACAGATTGTCCCTATTTCTGAAGCTGTGGAAAGACATAGCAGCACAACCATAAACACAGAATTTCTTTGATTGGGGAATCATGTCATATCACGAGAAATATGTTTTTTCAATGAAAAGTACCTCAAACTCTTAGTAAGCTTACAGTTGTGGAAATAGACCCAAAAGAGAGCAATTTGGACCGAAAGTGATGAGAAATTTTCCAGGAAGTACACATAAATCTTATTGCCACTGAAGATGCGCTTGATATTGTCAGTCTTGAAACATCTGTGCTTCTTTTATATTGAAACAAGCTCTTTTCCTCACTCATTGTTGCAGTGTGTTTGTTAATTATTATAGTGAATATTAACTTTGTGTGTTCATTGTCTTCTCTTGTGGTTTATTTTTTCTTCCTGAAATTTCATCTGATTATTACTGCTTCAGTTCTGCTTCCCATGATGCCAGGTACTTATTAGCTGTCAATATTTATTTCTAAAGTGAAACTGTATTTTATTTACAAATTTTGCCTTACTGAATAAATAGTGCCTAATAGAAATTTATTTCTTTTTTGGGAGATAGCATCAACAGTGACAACGTGGCTAGTAATTTTTTTTTTTTCCCTGCACCAAAACCTATAGTTTTTCTGTTGTGCAAAGCCTACTTATAAAGAGGATTCATGTCTGTTTATAAGCTTACTCTACGTAACAATATCATTTTCCAGTACCACAAGCTGCATAACATTCCAAATACAAGTATGACTGTACCACCAAAAAAACCAAAGGAAAGCAACCCTCCTTTCACAAAATTTAGATTGAGACTTCTCATGAATCCATATTACATTTGTTCATAGAAAAAAAAACCTGCACACCCCCCTGCCCCTTCAACTAACCAAAGCTTCTATGTGCAAAACAGCAACTGGGATTATTGAACATGTAGCTGACTTCCGATGTGCCATGTTTTCTTTGATAAACATTGTATCTTCTTTTTAGCAATATAATAATATAGAAAATATTTATCATTCTCTTGCTAAGGATTTGTTTGAATGCAACATTACTTTTGATAAAGATTATAGGATTTTCAGGAAAATAAAGCCAGAAAAGCTTGTGAAAAAAGTTATTTTTACAGTAATGGAAACAACTGTTACATGCACAGCAAAACTCCACATTCCTCCGGATGTTTTACAAATAAATCTTCATTTAAATTTACTGTGGTGAATCTTCTTTATAAAGTAAAGACCACACAGGCTACATTTATGTAATACTTGGTTATTATTTAATTTGTAATGTAAGTTACTTCAGAGGATTTGTTTTCCTTTATTATTGTAATGTACAAAATAGTACTTGCATTGATAAGAGTGGTGAAATATTCTCCAATCAATCTGCAAACTCTAGAGCCAGCCTATTTAGCAAAATATTTGCATGCCTTCACAAAACTTATTTTTCACTAATAAGCAAAGGCCTCAAATGGGCGGTTTAAGAGGCAGCTGCTGTCTAAAAATATTCAGTAGCGTGAGAAACCACTACAACAGAGTCAGGGAAAGGAGGAACATGCAGCAACGTGCAGCAGCATGTATGTAAATTATTTCTTGTCTTTCAGGTCCCAAACGCCTCCATTTTTCCCCTTTTCTCACATGGAAATCTGCTTTTGTTCGAGTACAAATGGTACTATAATGTTTTTGTCCCCTATTTGTTGGCTCTTCAAGCACCTATTCTGAATAGAAGAACCAGGAGACAGCCACCTGTGACTACCAGAGGAGATTTGGGAAGATGTTGGGGGGCAGTCTATGTGTGCTAGCAAATTTCCACTAAATCCCCATCAGCCTGCTGTCTCTTTTCAGTCTCATGCCCTAAGCATCCTAAAGACTTTTCTTCATAAGGCTAGTGAAATGCTACATAGGCCTTTTCTTAACAGGAAAACAGCACAAAGTTAACTACTTTGCTCTTCTTCTTCTGCTCACCTTAGTTTTCTTTGCCTGTTTAATGCAAGAGATCAGTGAAGTAAAATGAAATGGTAAGTCCCACCTAGACCCTCCAATGGCTAAAGCCTTGGTAAGTCCCTCTCTTTCCTTTAAATCACTGATTTTATGAATGGACGCGAGAGCTGAGGTTTCTAAGAGTCATGAGGAAAATGTGCATTTTCTTCACAGACCTTAGGGGTGTATCTGTGAAAACTGTGTTTCTGCCCATGCTTTCTAGGAAAAGAGGGTACTGGTGAGGGGCAGAGGAAAATGACTTTTAGAGCAGACCTTGACAAAGCAGTGTGATTCTGGCAAATTTGGTTAGATTATGCTGTATGTTAGTAACAAAGACAATTTTCTCTACCGGACTTAAAGTTTTTATTTAATCTTATTTTATGCAGAACTTCAGTCTATGCTCTTTTACATCAACAAAAAGGTTAATGGCAAAGGAAAGGTCATTGAAATGGAAGAAATAAAAATTATAAATAAAATATAAGAAGAACAAATCTCTTAAAAATCAAGTAGAAAATGTAGTGGAAAGTGAGGAGAGAGGAAGAGATGGTAAGTGTACCAAGTGTGGGGAAAAAACCCCCAAACAAACCTCCCTGTTGCTACTGTCATACCTTGTGCATGGGAGTGAAGAGTAACAAAAATCTGCCTCACAAGTGCTCAAATTTTGTTTTATTATTTTTAAACCTTTTCTGTTGTTGTTTCTAAATAATAACTGTTTACAAGGAACACTTTCCAGCCATAGATCTCAAGGTACTTAAAATAGACGTTATTTTTTCCTTTCTATATATGGGCAACCTGAGAAGCAGGGAAGTAACAATACTCTCCTAAAATGACCTGCAGCGTCAGTGCTGGAATCAAGAAGACAATCAAACCACGTCATCTGGGAAACAATATTTCTATTGAAAAACCATGGGGAAATGGTATTGGAAGGTAGCCAATTTTTATCAGACTTTTATAGAAAATGAAGAGGCCACAATACAGAAAATCAAATACTTTTTTAAGGTCTGGACAGGAACCACCTTTTCGTTCTGAATTTGTAAAGCATCCAGCTCAGTGGAGTCTCGCTCCACCTGTAGGAGCCCTTGCTGCGATGGGGGCATTTGGGGACCCCTTCCAGCAACGCTGTCTTCAACTTCAATTGTGCCGCTTTGAAGGGTTCAAGTCGTTGGCTTACTGTTATTTGAAAGTAATTGTGTATTTAATAGATTAACTTCAGAAAACCCTGACTGCTATGAAAAATTAAGTAGGTTTTTTAGAGACTGGTGGATGGCTGCCAAAATACTTGGCATCATGAGAGTTTTAGATTTTTCTTTGATGTGTCTTTGGCAGATGATACGCCATAGTAATGGTTGACTCAGATCCAGCAAAACTTTAAAATTAGAGTAATTGATTTGCTTCAATAATAATAAAAATGAATGCCTTTTAAAAAAAATTCTTAAGTACTCAGACTTAATGTCCCCTGTTTTCTGGTGGATGAATGCTCCCCAAACTATTGTGTGGCCAGGGGTGTCAATGCAGAAGGTAGATAGGCTGATTAGAAGTTTAAACTAGGAAAGGAAGGATGTCTGAGAATTGAGGGATGACATTTGAGAACTCCTCTATCCATGGTAAAGAGGACCAGTACAGCATCTGCCATAACAAATGTACGTGAATTAAGAAAGAAAAGATAAATATTAATGCATCAGCAACATAAAAATTGCTAATTTTTTTGTCACTTCAGGCAATTAAATAGATTCCTGAAACTGAAAATAAATGTAAAATAGGTTAAAATAGCCTTATAAAAATATAACTCATTGTCTATGTTTTCTTTAAATTACAGTTATAAATTATAAGCAAGACAGAATCAGAGCTAACTGTTAATTTGGCTGGATCTAATAGCAAGTGCACAGTGTATGCAGCCAGCTAGCAGATAAAATTCGGAAGCAGCCTTAGAGCGAAAGTGTTCAAGAAAGGAAGGCCAGAAAAAATTTGCTCTGTTCTTCAGTTCTAATGGGGTTTGGTTAAAACTCGAGAGTATCAGTTAAGTGGCTGCCTGGTAATGCATAATTTATGGAGGGTAAAAGATCTATCTGTCTCGTAGTTAATCGAATTCAGGTTGCAAGGCTCTTGCCATACAACCAATAATTCTGCATAGACCCACTTCAGCTTTCTTCTCCAGAAATTTACTGCTTCATCTCTTGCTCAAAGAAAGGCTGGAGTTCCCTGAGGCCCGTGTTTCAGCCATATGGGTTGGGCCCTCTGCATTTCAGGGTGCACAAACCGAGGGAGTAAGAGAGGGAGGCACTTCTCAGGGGTATGCCAAGGAAGAAGAAAGAGAAGGGAAGGAGAATGATAGGGTCAGAACCATCTAAGACAGTTTTTTTGGGAACACAACCTAATGTGCTAGCTTGACCCATTGTCTTTCAGTAATACAATATCCTCAGCTGAAGAAAAAAGAAAGAAATATTAGAAAGCTGCCCTTTGGGAACCTGGAAGGCTTTTAGACTGACTCAGCCAACCCCTTTGGTTATTTCTTTAGGTTTGCCAGTGGGACAAAGGGAAGCCAGTTCCCATTCAAAGCTCGTGGTGATGTCCCGAGGAGAACTGAAGGACCTGGGCTGAGCAGATCTCACTTGAAGGAACAGGAGCTGGATACCTCCTTGCATATCTCATGATTTCCTCCTACTGAGAGACTGTTTTGGATCAATCCCTGCCTATAATTCAGAAAGATTGCATCTTTGTTCTGAGTCAATAGATCATGTGCAACATTAAGGTATTATGTATCGTAGTTAGGTAAGCATAAAAATGACTCTATTTTTTGTATTATCTTCTAGTCTGGCATTAGATCTGGAAAGAAAAAAAGGGATCAGTTTATGATTTTTCTCTTCATTTCCCCTTTTATTCCCCCACACTTCCTTCAGGGTATTATGTATTTAATCTTAGAGCCAATAGAAACCTCTTTTATTGCTGAATCATTTCCAGTAATTAAAGATCTGACTTTAAGTAGCACCACCTATTAACAAAGGACCGTATATAATGCACTTAGTGCCACTGCAGTCAGTGGAAAAGCTCCCAGTGGGTTGTTGAACAAGTTCTGTGTTTATTTTTTGTCCTGAAATTAAGTCTCTGAAAACTCTGAAATCAGTCTACTGAACCTAAGCAAGTAAGCAAGTGCATTTCATTCCCTGCTGTATAATTAGTTTACAGATGTGCAGATTTGAAAACCTGAAAACACCTTGGGTGTGTAGCGCAGGCCATAAAATTTCACAAAGTTATTGGTGCATGAAAGTTGTACTTACGTGGAAGCATATACATAGTGATATAAAGCCACCAAATAAAGTAAAATTCCCTGGTGACTTGATCCTTACTGACTAGATATTCATTGACCTATTTCAAGGCTGAAACTTGCTCATTTTACTTTGCAGCCATGAAGTATTGCAATATTTATAAAATACTTAAAAATGTGTCAATATCCTTTACCCTGGAATATATATTACACTTCTAGCAGCCTTTTATATGAAAAGATTTAACTCCTGAATTGGTGGTTTTTATCATCTTTATGAGTCATTTTGACAAGTGGATTGTTCTTAAGTGGACTGGCCTATTTTTTTTTTCACGCTGAGGGTAAAAATTATGCAAGGGTATTTTGAACGTGCTTGAAGATCTCCCTCTTACTTTTCAATCTGGAACCATGAATGTTTGCTCTCAGCATCAGACGTTTGACTACTACCCATCCAAGGTGCAAGCTTGTATATGTTTGTTTTTGTACGGAGTTCAAATACTTGAAAGCCTAGACAAGGTTAGTGGTAATTTTTCTCAATAATAGTATACAAAACCTTTTATTATTCTCAGAAATTTGGCCAAACACAGTACACCAAACCATTAAATTATCCCAAAAGAATTTTATGAAAAGTGCAGAGGTTTAGTGAGCTTGATCTGCCATCACTCTTTCCCTCTGTCTGTTTTCCAAGACCCATCTTGAGTTCTATATATACCAAGTTTACAAAAAAGTTTTGGGGAGAAACACAGCTATTTATTTATAGGAAAACCACACCTATTATACACTTCATGTTCAATTCCAAAAGGAACGGTACCATTCCCAGCATTAGATAGCATCAGCAATCTCAACACATGTTTTAATGAGAACAACTTCCAATTTTCAATTGCACCAGAAGATGGCAATAGTAATTTCTAGTAATCAATAGCAATAATAATTTCACTGAAGTCAGTGGGAGTTCATGAGGAAGGGAGCTTGCAAGATGGTTTCATACTTTTTATGGCATCTTGCATTTCTACTTTTCAGCTTCAATCAAAATTTGAGATATATAGAGTTAAAAGTATGGGTTAAATATATATATATATTCAAGATAATTTGTATTTATTCTGTTTTTAAAAGGACAGTGAAATAAAGTCCAGGAAACTGGACTACTTAAATCAATATTAGCTTCAGGTATACTCTGCTTCTATCACTAGTATGTCAACTGTATCTCTTTGCTTTTATTTTACGCTTCCCTATTTTGAGGAAAGTCTCATAATCAAAGTCTACTTCAAGGCAAATGTGAAAATCCACCTGACATACTGCAGTTATTAGAACATTTAAAACCACAGCAAATTTCAACCATTTTACCAGTCCATCAAAGAGTTTGTGAAAGAATATCTTGACATTTCAAAAATTGTTCATAAATTCTACTGCATTTCCTGTGATTTCCTACCTGGTCCTTGCTTATGCTTTGTGGACTGTACCGTGTCCTGTAATGACTTACAGTCCTGATTCAGAGAGAGTAAGTCATTCACTCCCCTAAGGTATCATTACTGGGATTTCTGCTGGCTTGCTAAACAGTGGCCTGACTAAAATCTTTATGTTTTGGCTGGTAATTTCTTAATCTGGCATGCTGAGCAATTCTAAAGTGCTGAGCATATCTTTTAACACTATTTGAATATTAACTAAATCAAACCCATAACTCAGGGTGTCTTTCAACATTAAAAAGTGTTTGGCAGCGATATTGGGTTAAGATATTTCAGCCCCACTGTTTGCTCTTGCCCAGAGCAATACTGTGAAATGAACTGAACTGGGATCCAGCTAAAATATTCCCCTCTTTAAGAAAAAAATGGCAAGTGTGTTATTTGATAGCTGGATCCGTTTTCTGTTCTGGTTCAGGGCTGCCCACAGAGGTGCTTGTTTCTCACATGCCGGAGCAAAAGCTGTACAAAAATATGCTGTACATATTTTAATGCGCAGATACTGTAAATAGATATGAGCTGTCTGTTTCTGTGACCCTGTGGCTCCACCTGCACGGAGGCTGCTCATGCTGAGCTCCATCACCCTCGTTCTTCCTCTTTCAAAGAGGAGGCTGTTGCCTTTTTGCAACCGTGTTGACCCCTAAGTCCCAAAAGGCATTTCAGCTGGTGAATCATGTCTGCATAAAGGCACCTAACTTGAGTCTCCACACTTATTTTTGGTTATGGACCTGTCTGTAATGGGATAGACTTCGTGCAGTATATGGCAGGCAGGTGCAAGCTGGTTTGCCTTTGCTAAAAGCTGATTGATGTCGTGTGAGGACACCCAACGGCATGGCAAGCTCATGCTAACGAGCACAACAGAGAGGCAGGCACAGAGGCCTGAATTTGTAGCTTCTGGTCAGTTGGACTTCTCCGCATCTGCCCAGGTCGGAGCTGTGCTTGCTGGCCTCCGCTTGCCGCGCTCTGAGTGCGTCAACACCATTGTTCAGGTAGTCAGCACGGTGGGTGGGGCATGGAGGCCTTTAGTAACAAAAATCAGACTACAGAAGAGGCAGAAAGGCAAAGTAATGCAAAAGTCAGCCATGACTTTTAAAATTTAATTTAAATTACTTACAGATGTTTTGGGGAAGATTTTTTTTCTAAATTATTTAACTGATGCTATAGAGCACACGTTACTGAGAAGTACCGCTTTGATCTGGGTTATGTATGAATAGCTGCTTTCTTTGCATCAACACTTCCCTGAGCGTATCTGTAAATTAAACATTCAAATACATAAGCTCACAACAGACCGTAAAATAAAGATGTTTTAGAATGTACTGTATCTTTCCACAGGGACTTCACGTAATCAAAGAAAAAGTGCAAGTGCTGACCCAACTATTTGACTTAAGAGTTGGGAAGGGAGAGAGGGAGTAGAGGTATCAGTGTCAGCAGGGGGTTCATAATCTAAATAAACTTTCAAATGGAAACAATATGGAAAAACTCTGTACCTTAAGGGCAGAACAGCTTTACTGTATAAAATATTTTATTTTGTCTGTTATGGTTTTCTCTGCAGAACAAAAATATCAGTATCTGCTGGCTAAATGGAAAACAGTTGGATCATAAAAATATCAAATGAATCTATTTGGCAACCACTAATAATCTACACATATTTATGTAACTGTTATTTTTCTTCTGGTATATACTGTCTGGAAATATAGCCTGAGGCTTCCTTAAATCTCCTGGAAAGAATTAGCATTCAGATCACCTCTGTAAAAATACATTACTTAGAATGGGTTAATTTTTATTAAGTTCTTTGAAGGCTTTTTATTCATTCCTTCATAATGATTTTTGTATTAGAAAAGCTCTACTTATTCATAGCTAACACAGATGTTTACATTTCCAGAAAAGCCCTAACATGTGCTTTCCAGTGACCATCAAACTTTAGTGGATTAGTAAATATGGAACACATTGTGAATTTGTTTTGAATGCTTGAAAACGGGAGTATTTAATACCTGCCTCAGAGCTTTTGGGTACCAGAGAAAAAAGAAGTTGCTAATGAATTTCTGATTGTTTAGAATACTTACAAAAGCAGCAGCACAATCCAACCTGCAAATTCTGAACTTCCCAACTGCTTAAAATGAAACTTTGTTGTTCATTAAAGCCCGCTAAAGTATAACTCGTGAGAATTATTTCTGTTAATGAAGTCACCGGAAGCCTCTTCTACAAGGTGACAGATGCGTATCTTTCTTGCATAGTTCATGTGCCCTCAGAAGAAACCAAATCTTTGCTGCAATCTATCTCTAATCTTTTTGCTTAGTACTATTGTTCCCTAACAGATACAAAACTGTTATGTGACTTACAGATATGATCTTGCCTTTTGTCTAGACAAAATAATAAGCCCAACACGGCAGAATCATGTTAAACACCCACTGACTTTATTAAGGTCAGTGGCAGTATTGCTTTAAATTTCAGTGGAGCTAGGTTTGTTCTCTACAGACTTGTTTCATTTTATTTAAAAGCTCTAAATGATTAATATATCTACCAAAAATAATTTGCCATATTTTTTCTTTCTACTATCAGATTTTCTAGCCACTTGGAGTCCTTTCCATAGAAATTGCTTCAGTGGTTGCAAGTAATCATGTTCATAATTTTTATCTGATACTGTTTCTATAACCCTTATCTTCTCCACAAGAATTTGCTCTTTCATTACAGCCGCTTGCTCAAAGCTGTAAATTTTACAATTAGAGAATATGTGCTAGAAAGCCCTAGACTGATGGTACATCTACATTAATTTTGGGATATAGGAGAGATTTAATCCTTAAAGAAGAAAGAATATATGAGCGTCAAACTGTCACGTAATTTGAAGTCTCGGTGCTATGGCAAGATGTGCACTAATGCTTAGGCAAATTCATATGGGCCACTTAGGAAAGTTGCTTGCAACATGATGTCAAATTCTGTAATAATACATTTGTTTAAGTGCCAAGTAGATTTTAGAAATAGCATCTTGGCATCTGGGTCTTTCTATAGTTAATGAGTATTGTCCAATTCTTCTGCTCACTAGTGTTATTTTTACCAAATAACAACTTATTTTTGATCTCCAAGACTGCCCATTTTGTTATGAGGCTCTAGGAAGAAACTTCTTCTCATTGGTGTTGATCAAGAAGATGGTGGTAGGGAAGTAGCACCTGGCTTCATATACACTCATAACATTATAATAGCTCATAAAATTTATGAAGGCGTTGACGTTTTTGCCTTTTTGAGTCCAAAACTTTATGAGGACTAGGGATTTTAAGTTTTACTTTGTGACTGTAGTTGGTGAGGTCTTCTGGGAGGATTATTGAGCTAGAGATCAAAAATGTATTCTGTCACTTAAAATGGGGCCATATGATGCTTCTGAAAGGCAATCAGACCTGCTCTATCTAGTGTCCTCTGGAAGACAGAGGATCCCTTCAGAGCTGTGTCTCTTTAGAGAGAAAATGCGTTCTCCCTGGCTCTTGCATGCTTTGTTCTAGCTTTTGTGATCTTCACTCTCTGTGTTCCCTGAAAAATATCACTGTTTCTGTGATTTATAGATCAAAATGCATTCTCTGATGTAGCTGGAGCTTGATCGCTTAACTGCTTTGAAAACTTGAACCAAGGCTTTCAGCTGGTATAAGAACGTGACTGGATGCCAGTGGAAGGTTTGCAGCATAAGCTTCGTGTTCCTACTGAACCCAAAGCCCTGGAAGGAGGGCAGTCACATAGGCACCGTCAGGGGCTGTCATTAATTTTGACTTTCAGATTTACCTATGAATTGCGAAAACAGAGCATAGAAGTACAAATGCATGAATCAGAGCAGCTATGCCTTCATCCAGGAGAAACACGTTTCTAAAAACGTATGGATGATGAAAGATATTTTTGGAAAACTTTACTATTCAAAGTATAACTTTGCATCCTTTTTGTAAGTGGCAGATTTTGCCATTGTTGAAGGGAAAGGTGGATATCTTTTTGAAGAATTTCTTCTATCTAGCATCATTTTGGTCCTTTCTCAGTTCTGTTAGTTGTTTTTTTTCTTCATTCACAAGCTAAGAGGTCTTCTGATTTCAAGAAGTTTTAATGATTGCCTCATCTGAAAATGATTAGTATATAGCAGCATGTTATTGGAACACTGCTGACAGCTAAACCAATCTGTCTCATGTAATTTTCTCTGCCACAGGTCCACAAAGAAGAGGGTGAATAATGTGACCCATGGAACAAAAGCCTTTGGAAAGGAGGAAGAGATACCTACCATGGGTCTCCCGATGGTTTTGGAGAAAGTGATGCGAGGTGCATGTCACTGGTTCCTGTGCTCCTGCTACGTAACTGTGAGCATTAGCAGTTTGCTAGAGACTACTGGGTCGCACAGGCACGACCAGTCCTGTTGTAACCCTCGCACTGGCAGCAACTGGCTTCCACCTACAAGGGTGGGGAAGAAGAGGAAGAATGCAGGCAGCTGGCCAGCGAGCAGACATGCCAGCCACACCACAGCCGCAACACGGAGGTACATGTCGGGCTAGAAGCAAGGAAGGTGGGTTTCTCTTGCCCATGGACACAAGGTTTTTCTTCTAAGTGTACCTAAGTTGCTGCAGTTCTTTGGTTTGACTCCAAGACATTCAGGGTGCTTTCTTAAAAATTGATGTTCCCACTTTTTAGTTATTTTGCCCAGGAACAGGAGACTGGAGCATAATGTAAGAGCAGCATATAACTTTCTATTTTGAAGCTTCTGATTTTCTGTGTGGCTGTTGATGGAAATTTTGCTATCCAAGATGTTTTCTCTAATCAACTGAAACAATGTTTCTATGTGTAAACACACAAAACCTTTTGTTTGATTGTAATCCATGCAATTGTAGTTACATTCCATTAGCAGAACCTGCCTGCTTCCAGAAAAGAGCTTAATCTTTGGATTTGAATGTAAACTTGATATCCAGAGATATTATTTCACATTTATTATATAATTTACTTCAGTGCACAATGAAAATTCTGATACCTTAAAGTGCACTGATATCAGTGCAGTTCAACTTAATTTTCTGTTCGCTCCCCCCGCCCCGGCCCCATAGTTGAAAACTGGAAAGGGATAAAATGGGGCAATTGCATTTTGTAGAAAATTACCTAGCTGATTCTATATTTACAGCCTTTATTAACCTGACAGGAGGGGTGGAATAGACAGCAAATCAAGCACAGGGTTGAAAATGTCAAAGTTGTGGAGCACAGTACCATAATTACCAAAGTACATCAGGTATTATTAAAATTTTGATAGTTCCCTCTTATGACAAGTATAGTAATGAGAACAGAAAATATACAAAATTAATTTATTTTCATGACAAAAATAGTAATGAGGTGAGATGATTACATTCAATTCACAGTCTCAAAGTTGTCATTTCCCAATGGACTGGACCAGTAATCTTAGTAGCTTAATTAAATCAGTAATAATCATTCCCCCTTCCTTCCCCCATCTGCTCAGAAGAGGGAAAATTTAATGGAAAGGCAAGAGGACTTCCACAATAAAAGTTGCCTTCAGGTTTGCACTCAAAACAGTGATTAAGCATTTTGTTATATACTTTTATCTATGCTCTTGAATGCTACTGTTTCAGAGCTCGTGAGTTGATCTTTGGAAGAAACCTCAAGAATTGTTAAACACTTTCCTAAAGATGCATTACTTAAGTTGCATTGGAAAATTTTAAAGCTTTGTTATATCTATAAACGCTATACCAATGTTTTATTTTCCTAGAATAATAGTAGAACTGTTTTCCTGTATATTAATATTTGAGGATGTGATCAAATAATAATGTTTGGCCTTAACATCTATTTATATTGTGAACTTATTGGTGCAACATAACTGAAAGGGTTTTAAAGTAACTGTCATCCAATTAAAAATCATATTCAACAGCACTACACAAAACTCCAGAAATTAAGATTTTAGTCATTTAGTCATGCTAATAATTAGTCAATTTAGTAGCACCCATATTTGGTTACATTTCTACCCTGGAATGTCCAGTAAAACTGAAGTATCTATTTATTTTATGCCACCAATAGCCATTAATTACAAATTAGGCCATTTCAGTGCTTTAGGCTTAGTATTCAGTGCTACCTTCTTAAACAAGAAGGACAAAGGACACAGGGGAAATTGAGAGTTGATCCAGCTCTCTTATCAAATCTCGTAAAACAGCTACAGCCAATTTGTCTGTCTTTCCTGATACTTCCTTTATTTTTCTGCTGCCTTTTCTCCCCTTTCTCAGGAACAAGGGCTACAAGAGAAGCCAATTTAATTCTCTCTCTGATTTTCTGAAACCAGTATGAAGCTATGTTCCTTACAAGTTTACTCTGTTAGCATGATCCCCATCTGATTCTTGCTAATCAATTTAATCAATTTTTTTCACCAAGTTCCTCTGATTAACATCAGCTTCCAAGTACAAAAAGGATTTGCAAAGTGTCTTAGGTTTTCTATTAGCCATTTAAATATCCTAATTATTAGATAGATTCTTATATATGAGTTTTTTTTTCTTAAATTCAGCACCTCTTAGAAGTTGGAGAACAGGGTTAATAGAAACAACCTTAAAAGACTAAGGTGCACAGTCACGCTGCTAGCATAGTAGGTGGCAAAAAGTACTTTATCTAATATTATACCATCATCCACTGTAGATGTTTCTAATGAGAATCTTTACCGACTTGTTCCAGTGCTATTAGATACATCAGCAAAAAATCCGGAAGAAAATATATGGACTTATTACCGAGAAAATGTACAAATGACACTACAGCTGATTGAACAGTAAATAGTCATGAAGATAGCTCATATATATATAGACTGGTCTAATTTGCTTTCTAAGGTGTTTCTTTTGGAAAAAATGCTTGCTTTTTAAAATGGCCAAATGCAAGATTGCAACATTGAGGACAAAGAATGTAGGGCACGCTTGCAAGACGTGAGATGATATGGTGGAAACACACCACTCAGAAAGGGACCTGGGGTCACAGCCAAGATAATAGTCAAAGGTGTGTGAGTTGCCAGAGTTATGTTACAGCTATGGGAAGATATGTAATCTTTGAGTAGAGAATGTCAAATAAGGATTGGTACACCTACTACAAAAACGTTGAGGATCTTTCCAGCCAAAATCATTAGAACATCAAAAGTTGGATCATGGCATGCAGCTGCCAAAGCCACCCAGCAAAAGAAACAGACAAATCGGATCCCTGAGAATTTCAAACTGGTTGTGCAAGACTTTCACAAAACAAGGCCTCTCCAGCTATGTGTTTCTTCTTTTGGATATTCTTCTTCGAATGCTGAGGGAGAAGGGAGAAGTTTATCAACAGTGGGTAGGTGCTGATGCTGTCTGGCCTGGGACAGGTGTTGGTAGGGGACCCCAGGGCCAGGGAAGGTGCACCCACCCCAGTCGTCCCTGCCGTGGGGCAGCTGTGGCTGCCGTGGTCTGTGGGGGACAACGAGCTGGGGTCTCACCCAGCTTTGGCTGTGGCAGTCAGGGACCGTGCACTGCACCTGCCACGGGACTTACGTACCATGGTATCTCTTTTCCCCACTGGTCCTAGCTTGCTACATCTGTACCCAAATTTGGTGTTTCTGATAGTTACCTAGGTAATCTCAGCAATATTTAGTATTGCTGACGCAGGTACCTCTGTGCTATTTGCTTTGCAAAACTCGACTCCCCAGAAAACCCCAGTACTGCCCTCTGCGTGCCTGTGAAGTTTGGCCATTTCTGCCCTACCTCCCCCTTAACCACCTGCAAAATCCCTCACCCCCCTCGGGACTGTCCCTATAGGTGTTTCACTTCTCGCTCTGTCATCTCTCCTGTGTGGCGATTTCTCACATCACGTCACGCAGTTTTCCATGTCTGTGCCATTCATTAAATCTCAGGCCAGGGATAGTCACTGTCCGGCTCATCTGCCTGCAGACTGAACAGGGAAAAAATAACACTATTTTAGAAATACTGAAGTTATGTAAGGCCTGGCTGCCTTATGAATTTTTTCTCATTTATGTAAACCTGGGTGTGGGCAATGCTGTCATTTGTCCCCTTTAATTGCTGCTAAAAAACCTCCTCTTACACTACATTTATTGCACCTAGAGATTTTCATCTGATTTGCTATTTGCAAAAGCTCTACAGTAATTTGTGGATATTAGATATAGTCTGAATCCCATTGTGAAATCCAGTGTTTGGGTTGGAGTTTTACCTCTTAATTTTTTACAACTTCAGATGATCATATAGATAAATGCAACACAGGTTGTGAGAGTACATCAGGACTTTAATTAAAAACCAAGTAGAGCTTTCACTTATTTATTAAGTTTTTATTTTCCTGGAAGAAATTGTTTCTGTCAATATTTTATTATGACAGGGATGAATGGGAGAAGGAGGTGAAGTCTAATCTAAGCAGATGGTTGTCAAAAATTGCACACAGAAACTGCGAATATAGGAGGAAATAAAAAGAGATTTTCCCCCATTTTGTTTTTATGTCATGAATAGTGAATACGAGATACATTATAGACAAATGAAAAATAGTAAAAACCAAGTAAAGCAGAAAATGAAAAAGAACAAAGGCAAAGTTGCTGAAAAGCATTTTGTAGGCAAATTTGTGTGATTACTCTTAGACTTTAATAGTCAATGAATGTTGACAGGATTGAAAACAATAAAAACAATGAAAACCATAAAAATTATATTTATGCATTGATAATTTCACCTTTGAGATATTACAAGGAAAATTAATTTTGACAAGAATAAAAGAATGTCTTTCAGGTTGTTCCTTAGTTGCTGACAAATCCTTGGACGCAAGGACAGGCTAAGTAAACTTCTAAGAAAGATAAGCTGCTATCAGTTTTACATCTGGTTGTGGATGAAGGTCTAAATGTTTTCTTTCCACTTAGAGACTTCTTGTTAGACAGTCTACACCCTGATTCTTGATTTGTGCTGGAAAATCATAGATTGGAATTGTCTTTTCATATTTAAAGGGGTTTCTAGATAGAGACCGGGACTAATTGTTGGCTATGTAATTGGAAAGTACCCAAGTTAAATGAAAAATTGAACTAATGGAAAACTATATATGTACCAGTCTTTTTAAAATAGTGTTTGACTGCCTTGCAATCTTCATCTGTGCAAATCTGTATATATTGTATTTCAATGCTCATACAGGCAAGAGTAATTCCTTAATGGAATTTTTTATAAGCAGATTAGGATATACAAGTGACTCTTGGTGTCACTGCAGAATGTGTTTGTGTGTCCAGGTTACAGGTTACTAAACCTCGCACTGCAGCAGAATTTATTTAACTGACTTACAGAATAAAGAGGGGCTGCAACATGCATTTCAAGTTAAGTAAGTGCCTTTGAACTGTATTAAATTGAGGGTCTTCATTGACTCAGATTAATCAATCATTACATATTATATACATAGTATTACTGTGTTTATTACAGTATATATAAAATACACATAATGTAATATTACAGTAATTATGATAATTCCAAAGTATGCACTTTTTTAAAAAACAAAGGAAACTGATATTTTTTTCCTGGTGATTTGTTTCTCAATTTCTATTTTGAAGTGTAACTTTTTTTGTTCCTCTCATTCTTTCTGCCCTTCTGGAACAAGGGCATTAAATCCACAGTCTGTTCCCAACTAGTATTTCAGTTACTAATGCCTCCTATTCAAAAAATAGAGAGGCTTCGCTTTTTATACAAAAGCATTCCTGTTCCAAAGTCAGAGGTTAATTTGAGTACTGAAAATGTGTACACTGATTTGGCAGCTTAACAGGTACTTTGAGCCCTTGTAAACTAATTTATACTAGCAAGGATAAAAATTACAAGGGTTACTAATCTTCATGCTGAAATCATTAAGATAATTACCACCAACTGTTTTATTATCCAAGTATATCGAGGGAAATGTAGTTGCATCCTGGAGCAATGAGTAAAAACTGAGTAGGTATGTACCAGTCTGTGCTTTAAATGGCATGTTGAAAAATACATACTGAAACTGGTGCTTGTGCCTTGTAGCATTACATTATTTTCCCAGTGGTAAACTTAAAAAGTGTGTATATTAAGCGGAATATTCTCTCTGCAAGAAGATCCATTATTTCTCAGAATATAACCATGTCAGAACTCCCTTTCTGGTATTTTCCACTCATTACGGTACTCCCTTTGATTTGGTTTACATCTCTTCCTCGTGTCAGGTAAGGCTATTATGTGTGATTTTTTTTTTTTTTTTTTAATGTCAAAACCCCAACACTTTCAAAATCTATCTTCTTAATCTCTTTTAAAAAAATATTTTAAAATTGAATCTTCTAAGGAAAATGAACACATCTTGGAGGATTCTCTTTTTAATTAGTGCTGTGAGTAGGTTTTTCCTTTTCTGCCCTTTGTGTTCAACACTAGAAATATTTCCCGTTCTCCCAACAAGAAAATGTAAATGCCTCCATGAAGTTTTATTAGGCTCCCATAAAATTGAGAAAAGATATGAAAGTTATTCTGAAGGAATGAGTACTTACTGCTATCATTTACACCAAATTTGTGCCACCACCTTTCCCAGCACAGCTTGAGCAAATAGGTTTACAATCACATATAAATAGTTTCTAGACCTTTTTTTTTTTTGTAATAAGTAACAAAACAAAGTAACCTTAACTTCCCAAAACATTATTTTCTGATTTTTAAAATATCGGGAAAACCTTTAATGAATAAAATAAGGGTTTGTTTTGATAATGGGATAAAAGTTGTTGATAAGCAGTATTTTTCAGTTTTATTTTTCAGTTGTTGTATTATTTCAATATTTTTATATTAAAAATAAAGCGGGGGGGGAGGAAGTCTGTCACGTAGTTTGCTGTCTTCTACTCTGAAAACTCACCTGGAATCTATGCAATAGGTATAGGCCACGACAACCAGACTAGGTGAAGTGAGCATCATGAGGAAGTAAACCAGAAAAAGAGGCTGTACACGTAAACTGTATATATTTAAGAAGCGTCTGCTGGGTGTGAGACCCTTGCTATTAGGGCATACGTTCTGCATAGATGGGGATTGGAGGAGGGAGTTCAGTAGTGAAAAACAAATAATAATAAAGAAAACTTTAAACTGTTTAGAATAATTGGAAAAGGGTGATTTTTACTTGCCTGTTAATGCTCCCTGCTTACAGAGAACAACTTTCCAAATTGGAAGGATGTATTGCAAAAATGAGCAGCAAACCTATAAGTGTTTCCACCTGCCCAGCAAAGGAAAAATGTCACTTCTCCTTTCAGGCCCATGCCTCCGACACTGCTAGCTCCTCACTAACGAATCACAAAAATGAAAGGCCAGGTGACCTGGGGGAAACCAATGAACCGAAAAAATACAGACATAATTCCTAAAGATTTTTCTTGGTTTGCGTGAGTCAAAGCCACACTTGTACATGAGATCCAAATTTCCTCTCTTTTCATAGCCTGCCCTCAGGTACTACGGTTGGGATTTCTTCCCAGGGTGGTGTGGTATTGTTTTGCAACACGTGGGAGAGAACTTTTTAAAAAGTGTGTGTGCATGAATGAGATGCACAATTATGCATTATTAATATTATTAATGTTATTAATGGCTATGAGTTGTGGCAAAACAGAAATACAAAATATATCAAGGCTACCACTGTGCATCTCTAACCACTGAGGCAATCCAAGTCAGCCACCCACAGACCTAGAAAATGGAGGCCTCCACCAATAAGTTATTATAACGCAGCTGTTTTCAACACTACTGTTACTATAATCGGACTTATTAGTGAGTTCCTCTCCTTTCTCCCATACATTTCCTCTGTATCTGAGAAGACATCCTTCTTATGGGAAGGGCCACCATCATACTAAAAGCTCCCTCACCCCATGAAGCTGTAAAAGCCAGGATGATTATGCCAGTGAACAAAATCTTCCGTACACACTGTTATAGCCTTAACTGGTGTAAATTGACTTAGCTTCTTTGACTTTAATGGCCCTATATTTGCAAAACACTTATGTCAACTGTGAATCTGAACCGCTGTATTAAATTCATTACAATGTGAGCTGACTATCTAGGGACTATATTTATACTTCAGATGATCCTGTATAAATACACAAGGAAAACATTTCCAGGAAGCTCCCCATTTAGCCTTTTAAAGAGGTCCGATTATTCTGTATTTCATTAAAATTACCTACTCAAAGAATTAAGGAGAGGAAAATGAACAACCCTTAGGGCTCATGTTTGGATGTGTCTGCCACAGAGTGTCACAGGAGATACCTTGAGGTCCTGCCTCATTGTAAAGATGTTTTTGCCTTAGTGAACAGAGTTCAAGCTTTCACTCACACTGAAAAAAGAACATATGATGGTCTCACAAATATATATAATATTATGAAGCTCAGACAGAGAGTCAAAGCAATGACTCCCTGGAGTTTTGGAGAGAAACAGAGAAAACAGAGGTGATTTTTTTGGATGTGACACCTTTCTTGCTTTTGTTTCAGCTTTTTGGTTGTAAGGGATGTGTACAAGCCTAGTGCATTAGACCAATGTAGGGAAAGAACATGTGTAGTTACAGAAATGTCTGACAGATGGGAAGCACCCAGAGGATCTGAGGTCAGAGGATAACTGATTGCTTATACATTATCTAGTAAAATAAATAAATAACTGACATATTAGTCTCTACAAAATCAGTGAAAAGCACATAGGTTGCCTGTTCTGGACAATATATAGATTCCTGAACACAGCTGTTAAGATTTTAGAGATAGTATTGAATGATCTTGCTATTAACAAATAAGATATTGGATGCTGCCTAATTTTAACTATTGCATACAAGTTGGAAATTATAAGAAAATAAAAGCAGTATGGATTTTTACACAGTAATACACTAACTTTCTGGAAAAAATGATGATCCTTTTGAATTACATGACAATTTGGAAATTTCCTAGTTCTTACAGAATGCCTATGAAACTTAGGCAAAAAGACCACAATGAATGCTTCACGGGGAAGCACTCTAGTCAAATGGATAACAAATAAAACATATGTAAGCCAGATGACCATTTCAGACCTTAAAAACAATTAAAAGCTATTATGTTAAAAATAATCTCTGCTGCATTCTGGACAATATGGAAAAGCCTAAACGTGCCACAAGTCATAGTCTATGTTGCAAGAGCTGGGCTGTGACTTAGGGTTTCCAAGAACAGTTGACGGTCATAGGTGAATAATAATATCTTGAAAGAAACTGATTGAATCAAATTGAAAGTTCAGGTCTTTCTGTGCTTTCTTTTTCAGTTTTGTTTGGATTTTCTCCTCCTGTGTCCCTCTCTGAACGTGGATGACAAGACCTGTATGCGCAGGCACTCTACATAATGTCTGTAAGCAGAGGAGAATGGAAGGGGGTAGGTTTCATACCAGCACTTGGGCAGTTTTGTCACCCTTGTCAAAGGATGTTAAAAGATGCTACAGGAAGTAGTTCCCTTTTGGTAGCATAAGAAGAAAAAGTCTGACAGTTTGCTGCATAGAAAAATAGCTGCTGCACGCTTTCTAGTTGCAGCCCCAGCCTTTCCTTCAAAAGCTGCTTGCTAGATCTCTAGTAATGCTCGCAATGTTCATTAAATGAGGGTTTGGGGATGAAGTTTCTTGCATGATAAAGCTGAAATACGTTTGTATGGATTTTTTTTTTTTCTTCACCTAACATCTGACAGCCCAGAGATCTGGGTTTGAGGGAATAAATTTACCAGATTCCGGTACACCTATGGGTTGTTCAGCCAAGATTTCATAGCCTAGTGGACTTGTAGGCACTCAACTGGATAGAACATTTCATGAAAAATACAGCGTTTGACTCCTTAAGCCCTAACTGTCCTTATCTTGCTGTATTGAATAGGAAAATAGGACAGAACTCAGTTTTTCAGTCAGAATCCTCACTGGGTTTGCATGTGCAGAAAGGACATTACTTTCACACCAACCTGTGAGTTTATCTCACAGTTTACCTTACACTGAGACATTGGTAATGTCCTCACAACACCACAAAGTAACTAAAGCTGTTTGCTTCTCGAAGACTTCAGTGTCAGAAATACAGTCTGCATACAATTCAGAGATGAAATATCATCTTTGCTTCCCTCCCATGTCCAAAAATATTTTGCCCCGGAAACCCCTGTTGAGGTGACTCATCTGTATCATAAAATAAAAGAGCGATTCAGTTGCGATGCCCAGGGTTTTTTTTTAAGCGTGTGTCATATTATTTTTGTCCTTGAAATTTGTGGAAAGAAAAGATTGCTGACCCAGTTCAGATCATGCAAATGTCTAAATATCCTGTTGCCTATGATTCAGAAGCACACTTTTTCCTGAAGACATGCTACGATTAACTGCAGGGTATAATTATTTATGTAATCTCGTGGCTTACAGGAAAACTGGATGAATAACAATTTAAGTATGTTGTCAACCAATTTCTTTATGTAATTGCAATACCTTTGCATGCCAGATAGGTAGGTAGTGGCATACCAATTTTTGTAAAGAAGTTACCCTGCTCTGTTTGAAAGTATGGTGTATCCCATGCAGTGTTATCCACAGAAAGCTTTAAGAAAAAAGAATAAACCAGTCATATTGCTCTCCATTATAATTGGCACCTGTCCATTTTCACAGAAACATGGGCCTCATGCATGCTATCAGAAGATTTAGCCTGAAAATCTTCAGGATGTATTGATATGAAATAATTTTAAGATACTTTCAACTGCATGTGTAAGAATTACCATGCAGATATAATCCTATAAAATTCAATGGAAAAATTCATACTAATTCCAGATGTAAAGAATCATCAAGTACTTGAGTAGTCCTATCAATGTCAGTGTGACTTTTCACGTAAAAAGGTAAAAATAGGTCTTCAGACTTTCTTGCCCTTTTTTCAGAAGTAAATTCAACATCTTGTTGATGAACATTCTGAAAAAATAAAACGTATTTCAAGGCTAAAATATAGTATGAACTGTATTTCAAGGTATCTTGCAGATATTTTGACAGCTGGCTGTGACAACATTGTTAACATGTAGATTGTAAAATTGAAAATAGGGAAAAAAGAAGGAATTTTAACTTTCAATAATTTGTGGTTCATAGTATCAATCATCAAAGCATGAGAATTTTATACAGCCTGTTTTACAAAATAAGCAATTTTAAAAATAATTCTGAAAGTAAGCACAGTAAGCTACGTAAAGATTGATTTTATATCAGCAACAAAATACTTCTGTTTTGCTAAAAGTATGACAATGCAAAAATTACATTTTAACAATTTTATTTTTTAAAACCCGAGTTAAGATGTTGATTTTGTTAAAGTTTCTTAAATGATGAAATGACCTCTGGAGTTTTGAACTGTTTGTTTTGTATAAATGTATAAATACATTTTTAATTGCTAAGAATAACAAAGAAGAGCAAAAGCTGCAGATAATATAGTTTATCCTGAGCAAAATCCAGCCTGAAGGTAGGTTTGTCTTTCAAAGAGGGGGGAAAAAACAACAATTAAATGGTGCTTTCACTTTACTAGACTGATTAGAAGCAATTCAAGAGCCTCAAGTGATGTAAAGTTTTAAATCTATTGATTAAATTTGCATCTCTTAATTTAGGAATGATCATCCATGTGGAGTGCAGCCTAAACAGCAGAATCTTTCACTACTTAAGTATTGATTTTTAATATGTCAAATGTACTAATTAAAATTGATATTTTGTAGATTGCATTTTAAATATTAATATTTGCTTGAATTTCAACCAATGACATCTATGATATTTTGGGGAATTATATGGGTCATCACATGTTCCTCCAGTAGGCAAAGAAAGAAAGCAGAAGTAAGGGTTTTCAGTACAGCAGAACAAGACAATTGTGCCACATAACATATAAATGCAGAAAAGGTCCAAAAGACTGTTTTAGTTTAACGGAACGGTTCTGCCACTGCATGGTACTGACCACATCCAGTCTTGATTAGTTCATTTTGTAGTAGAGAGCCATCAATGAAGGAGTTGAATAAACTGGCTTCAGACAGTTTATTCCAAACCTTAAGCTTGCAGTCTGAGAGAGTTGTGCTATATGTTCACCCATTTTTGTAGTTAACGCTCAGCAGCACGTGTTTGGAGGTTCTTCCTGGCAATTTTGGACATTTTCATCATTAGAGAATTATTCTACCTCAGTTAGTCTTGGCAATTTAGATTTATTTTTCTTGGGACAAAAACAGCATGGCAGAATTTGACTTGCATTTGTACCTTCTTCACAGACCATTCAAATACTTTGAGATTTGCAATAATTTTTTCAATAATTTGAGATTTTGCCTTTTGAAGTACAATTTCACCCTCTCCTTGGAACCAGAGAGTTGGAGTTTTAAGGTGGGGTTTTTTTCAGCTGATAGAACACATTTCAAATTATTTAATATTGAGTAAAATACTATTGCCTTCATCTAAAGAAGGAAGGCAGGACAATTATCCCAATTTTATAGGAAACCAAATGTACTTAAAGAACTGTCAGGAGAACTCAGGTCTCTCCAAGAGTGAGCCCAGTTTATGGAGGCAAACAGACTCTCAGAGAACCATCTAAATGTATACAGTAAGTTCTCCAGGTATAACTCTCTGTTCTAGTCCTTTGTCCTGATTCTGTCTTTTGCAGTCCTTTACCCTGATTCTCTATGCAGAAACAACAGACCCCTGAAATGTATTATATGGAGGTGGCATGTTCCCTATACACAAGGAAAGTTTTAATGAATAAAATACAAATGAAAGGCGTATTGCACAAGAAATTAAGAAACCTATTGCTCACCATTACAGAAAGGATATATGACGAATAGGATCTATAAAAAGGCATAGGTCATTTAATGAAAATGAGAGTGGACATTGGCAGTGTTCATTCTTTACTAATAAAATCCAAAGAATGTCATTGTTGTTGAAAGATTCATCTAATAGACAGAGAATAAGGACATAAGGGGATAATGTATTAGTGAATAAATAGTAATGTTGCAAGAAAAAAGACATAGCAATTTATGTAGAGAACAGGTAAATAGCAAAGCTTATTAGATAATTAAATATGTTCTTTACCTCACTGTCCTATGAGCTGTTTGGTGATTTGGCGGCAGTTATTTAGATGTCCTAATTTAGTGTAAGATGAATTAAGCTTACTTATTTCCATTGACTGTAAAGGGCATCCAGCCAACTAGTTTGAATGTACATGCCTATATTGCACAAGTCAATACTTGGCAGATGAAATTATCTCCTATAATCCAAACTAATTGAACACGGTCCCAAGATCAATCACCAGTTTTGGCAGAGCTCTGAAATACAGAAAAGAAGAAAAGCTGAGCTTCTGCTGCCACTTAGTGAAGGCCTCAGACTTCACTTGTCTGCAGGGCGGATGGAGAGGTCGTGGGTGTAGCTCTGCACGCTCAGCATCTGACTGTCCTTATGCTGAAAGATCCTGTAGTGATGTCAGCAATGGGCAGACACGGAAACGGCATTCGTTCTTAAAAGGGTCTGGTGTTGCGTGCACTATGGGATTTCAGGAGACTCAAGGTGGATTAGCCAGGGCTATTCTAAGAGCATTGGCATGTCACCTTGCCTCAGATCCACTGGGGAGTCAGACGAGAGCTGGGCCAGATGCTCTGCCTTTGACTCTTTGCAAACTTGGACTCTGTAAAATAATATAAGCAAACAGTGAGTGTGGACACTATGCTTTAAAGCCCTACCTCTATCATTGTACATCCTTAAATAGAGTTGCTGTGATCTCACGTGGACTTCACTGTGCGTTTATATTTAAACATATTTTATATTCGAGCAAATAGCAATGTAGTTTTTATTGCTATCAGAAAGCATGAAATGGAGAATTCTACCTAAAAGAGATCCCAGCTTCTTTTATGTTTAGCCTGAAATGAATCTTTGTTAATGAAAGGGTTTGGCTGAAGACTTGAAGTACATATAAGTGATACATTTCTCCCAATCACAACATTCATTATTTTCAATCAGTAATATGCATATTTCCTTTAAAAAAATACATAAGATGCTCAAACTCCTTGATTACTAGGGAATTCTGTGCAAGGAATTTATGAGATAATGTTTTCAGGCTTGTCAATAGAGCCTAAACCCCTGCTGCGCTGAAGCTTATATCACATGCCGCATACGCTTTTCTAGCATGAACCAGCAGAATACAATATCATGACCCAGCTCTACCCTCCTGTATTTAACACCAAATGAGTCACATATTGTGTACTAAAAGCACTGAAGAAACAAAAAGCAGTAATTGATAACATTGTAATAAAATAGAGTTGCATTTAGAGCAAATAACAATCTGTAAGTAATAGAATAGTCAGGCAGATCACAGGTGTGACTGCTGAGTTGGGAGTAGCATTTGGTTATATGGACGCTCTTGCGGTTATGTGATTAGAGGAAAACATTTTAAAATGCTAACAGCTATATTTGCATTCTTGTTCTGTACCATAAAACCCTTTTCTAATTTTTAGAAAAAAGCCAAAGCCAAATGCATGTATGCTGAGCAGAAAATTTCAGAAGCTGAGCATTTTCCCCAAAATTGAATTACGGACAATTAGCAGATAGGATCTGGCAATAGCATGACTGACGTGAAAGGGGAAATGTTTTCCAAGAAAGCAGTATGTTTAGAAAAAGGGAAGAGTTTTAGTAGACACCGTAAGGATTCTTTCATTTAAAGCCCACCACATATTTGCACATTATGGGTAATATTCACCTGGTATATCTAATTTGTGATCAATATTTCAGCTGCTGCATGGAAACAGCTTTGGGGTCCTCAAGAAAAAGCAGCAATACTTCTGCTTTGGCAGTTCCAGCTCTCTCTAGTCTTATCACCTCGCCAGACAGCAGGAATTCAGAGAGATCTCAGGTTTTGTATGCTGATAATTTTGCAGGGGAGGTTGAGCGATAAAAAAACTAGCCTCAAATTACTTTAAAATACACCCAAAGCGGTCTCTTATATTGGCAATTTTTATATCCAATCCTTATTTTAAAATTGCAGTAGATGTGCTTTAAATACTAGAGATTGAAAAGAGAGATCGTAGATGCAGTTTTGACTCTCCCTTGATATGGGACTCTCATTTAGATAACAAGATGTTTTAGCCCTCTAACTTTCTGTATCTCTCTCTCTCTTACTACTGTATCTTAATTCTAGTCTCAGTTTTTAATCTATGTTTGCATTCTTTTCTCCGTTTTCATTCTCTTCAATCGCGTGCAAATATTTGTGCTACATCGAAGGCAAGGCTTCGATAATTCTGTCTGAGAAAGATTTCCTTTTCTCATGATGTTGCTTCTAAAGTCTAACAGACAAGAAATACTGTCCTTTAGCTAGTTACTAGGCCCAAATAAGTTTCAATGCTTAAGCAAACACAGCTGGGAGCATGGTAACTGTGATGGAGAAAAAACAACTCTCTGATATAAACGAAGTCATGTTTCTTGCACCCATTTTAAATTACTACATTTGAGCCAGTTAAAAAATCACACTTGTAGTCATGACAAGCTTTTATTAATTTTACACTGTTTTAACAGTTTTCAGCTCAGACAACACGAAAATGATCTAATTACTTAGAGTAGTTACTTACGTAGACTTAATTCTAGACTATTGGCTTAGGCTGTCTAAACACCTGGAGCAAAATCTTGTTCTGCTAACTTCAAAAAATGTAGTGCTGTAGAGTTCAGTGGAAAGGGTGGATGTATTAAAAGCATTTAAGAAAATGCACAATATGCTTTGAAATACTTGATATCATTGCTGAGAATTTGCTGACTTTTCAGAATTTTTGCACAGATTCTGAAATGGGGACTTTCAGTAGATCCACATTAAACGTTCACTGAGAACAACAGAGTTGGAAAGTTACCTGAAACAGGAATTATTCTGTAAACTAAGATTTCTCCTCTTCTCATCCCACCAAGCAAAGATGAGTGTGAATCCAGTTTTCTTCTTTTCAAAATGTAGGAATTAAAAGTGACACAGGAACACTGTAGAAAGAAGGTATGTAGGATGCAAGTAAAAAGAATGAGGGTAACTGAATGTACCTTGAAAAAAGAAAACAGTGTAAAAAATTGAGTTGGAGATCTTGTATAAAGCAGTGCACACAAAGTGGGTGGAAAGTGGCAGGTGCCTAGAAAGCAGTGATATTTTAAATGATAGTGGAAAGGCACATGTGCACTTCATTTTTGTTTTCCTTTCAAAGGTGCTCTTCTATTCTATCTCTGGTTTGTATTTGCAGATCTCCAAAATTACAGTGATTTCTGTGAAGCCTAGACTTCTCCCAAACTAGAAAGATATCTTGAAATAATTTGCATTCATAAATTAAAGTCTCTACCTCACTTAAAGCTTGAGTCAGGTGCTTAAGCTCCTGGCACCTCATGGACACAAACGCTGTTCCTGAGCATGAGCGTCTGCAGGTCAGGCTCCCTTCACGTGAAAATCAGCCTTGGGCAAACAAGCAATTCCTTGACTTTCCCTGCCAAGTTTGTTCAATTTTTTTAAATGATCTTGATTCCCTGCTTACTCTCTGGTTTCCAGAGCACAATTAATTTTTTTTTTTTTTGGGGGGGGTCTGTTTCTTGCCTGTGGTGGTGGGAGGTGGTGCAATACAACCTCAGCTTGAACTGGGTAGGAAGACAGGAGTTTCCAAAGACAACATTTTTGCGGATGGATTTCTTATCTCTTTCTTAGCCTTTTCCTCTCATTTATCCCTCGGAGTCTAAGACTTTACTAACCTTTTTTGTAAAAGTGGAAGTTACCAGTATGCTTCACATCTTGACAGGGTCCTTACCCGCTGTGGATGCTTTACCTTTGTAACAGCCTCATCAAGCCTCTGTGATACCCGGTGTGTCGATCACAAGGAGGCACTCCCTCCTCTGAAGACCAGTACTCAGCTCCTCAAAAGTGTTTAGATTTTCCCACTGAAATGATGGGAAGTTAATTGCCTTAATCCATCTGGACTCATATGTTGTGCTGTACTGTCCATGTTGAAAAGATAGGACCACATTTTAACAGTATGGTTTTAGGCATGTGTGAAAATCACGGGCATCTCTCCAGGTACTTGGATACTACAGTGATGGAGGCTGCATAAGCGCTTGCTTAGACAGACAGTTGAACAGATTTCAAAAGCAAGGCCTCCAAAATGTGTCTTTTATAATACATTGCTGCTTTTTAACAGCTTGTTGGTGATAGATTTTTAAACCTGAAGCATATGAATAATGCAAATAAGAAAATGTTGCACAGTAATGTTGATTCAGTAACACTTTATATGCTCATTAGCTAGTGTGCATTATAATTGAACTCTTACATGTGACAGCCACATGAATGTCAAATGAATACATTATGATTAACGCTGTTACAATGAATACCAAATGAATTTTTAATGACTGAACACTTACCATCTTCCCGTTGATTCTGTGGCATACAAAGTTTTGATTCTTTTTAAAAATTGGATTTGAAGCAGTGACTCGAATGGCTTATCGTGTTTTAACATAGAACATACTTAACTGGTGCTAAGCCATTATTCTCCAAGACCCCATGACAATTTTGTTGACTGTTTAAAAAAAGCAACAGGTAAAGAAAATATTTTCCTAGAAACTGATAATGAATGAAGGATTATTCACTTGCACCTCTTATAAGATTCACTCAGCAGTGATCCATGGGTACTAACCAGACATCACAAGGAAAGGGAAATGGAGATGACTGCTAAAGCAATAAGTCATTTTTCTTTTTGCAAACCGTGGCTCTGGAGTGATGGAAAAATAGAATTAAAATGTTTTATTGTTGTCATGGTTGGATTACTTGAATAAAACAAAATGTTCACACTTTAAATACAAACTTTGTTCTTTATTCAAGTGAGCAATGCTTCCACCAGGTTTCTTAGCCTTCAGGCACTATTTGTCTGCAGGGAGCAGTTGTCATTAATGCTACCTTATTACCTTGTGTGCATAGTAATTTGTTTTATAAATGGCCCAACAGGAATAAATGGACCTACTTGGGGAAGTGTTTACCAATGACTGCAAGAGTTCTATGGCCAGGTCCATGCTGAAACACCACCCCGTCTAACAAAAAACCCTTGGTGCAAAGGGTAAAGCCTCTTCTCAGGCTTCAGACATTTTTATATTTCACAGAGACGCAACTAAAACTAAAACCGCATCTACTGTGCTTCTGGGAGACAGAAAGGGCCTGGAGGACACAAGGCAGGACTGTGTTAACACTTGGAGATACTTATGTAAAGTCATTTTTACTGTGCTTTCACGAGCTACACTAAATGTCCTGTAAGCCACATGCCCGCCGACCAGTTGATCTCTTCTGCCTTAAGTTATATGAACTTCAAGAAAAAGAACACAAGTTGCTCCTGAGTTCAGTAACACCAAGCTGTCACTCCTCATCTTTTACTTTTCTTGGAAGTCAATCTCTAAGTTGGTATAAAAAGTTACAATGTTTGTCTGTTTATGTTTACTGCAAGAGACTATAAACAATATAAAATTATACAAGCAAGAATAAGCAGGTTGCTAGCCAGCTATTCTGTGAGAAACTGCTGTAAATTGGGAAGAAAGTTGTGTTCCATAAATAACTGACTAACTGCTGAGAACAGCAATGCCACTCCTCATGGCAGCAGCAGAAATGCCTGGTGGCAACAAGAGAGGAAAGAACTACTGGGGTTCTCAGGCAAAAGGAATGAAAGGTCAGGCCTGGCTGCTCCTGTGCATTCCGCTGTCCGCCCCTGCCTTCCCCTTCCTCCCCGCAGACCCGCTCAGGCATATTTCTGCGGCACAAAATACTTAGGTGGGTGGGGATGAAGGCAATTTTTGCCCATGATTGCTTTAGACACTGGGTGAATTTTAACCCCAAGTGAAAGAAAGCACTCTGTGTTTCAGTCTATGAGGCTTTCAAAGTGTAACGTTTCTAATATCTCTTTTTGCCTTTCAATATGCTACCTGAATTGCATCTCCAGCGTGATATAACTGTGATAGTTTTTCCGCTTTTCTCATTCCCCTATCGTATCCAATTCTCTCTCAGAGTTTTTCCATCATCCAAAATACTAATTTCCTGATGTTTTGTTTCCATGGCCAATGTAAGCTCTGTAAGACCTCAAATTAGGTTATTTTCTTGAAAAAGTAAAATAAAGATTTAGGTTCCTCCAAATAAAGGTGAAGTTCATCCAAACAGGAGTGTTCATGACACAGATGCGTCAAAGTGAGTCTGGTTCACAGGAATTGAATGAGTAGACCCAAATCAGGAGGTACTTTTGTGATCCTGCTTACACAGGAGAAAATCATAGTCTCATTTTAACTCACTAAAATATCTAGTTCCATCAGATAATGCATATTAACTGCAGATTGAGTCTTTTTACATACAGCACACAAGAAATTGGTCCGAGGAAGCTACAATCTGAACAGCAAGACAGAGAGACAGAGGGACAGACCTGTTTTACAAAGGTGAGGACTTGAGGTGCAAACACTTTGCGCAAGGTCACAAAAACTGCTCCTGAGCCAGATCTTGCCCTTCCCCGACCTTGTCCTGTGTCTTATGCATAAAATCACCACTCTTTTCTTATGCCAACTCCAGGCATTTTTCTAACACAGTTAAATTTAATCTCTGCTCTACACTGCAGTGTTTTGGAAAACTGCAGTTGTGGATGGGCCCAAGGATATGCGAAAAGTGCGTACCCTGGGTAAGTTTGGAAAGAGCAACTTTTATTTATACATACCAGCAAGTGCTTGTAAACTTCCCCTGCAGAGTTATTTTGGTCTGCGAGCACAAATTTGTCAGCTGCTGAGAGATATTTCTGTGAGCTGAGAGGAGGATGCTTTTCTGGGCCAGAGCGACACAGGCGCAGACCCGTGGGCTTCCCGCTTCGGGGGCTGCTGGGGCCAGGCGGGGGCTTCCCGCTTCGGGGGCTGCTGAGGCCAGGCGGCCTCCCGCCATCGGCAGGCCTCCCTCCCGCCATCGGCAGGCCTCCCCCCATCGGCAGGCCTCCCTCCTGCCATCGGCAGGCCTCTCTCCCGCCATCGGCAGGCCTCCCTCCCGCCATCGGCAGGCCTCCCTCCCGCCGTCGGCAGGCTTCTCTCCCGCCATCGGCAGGCCTCTCTCGCAGCTCTGCCTTTTGGGCCGCTGGTCAGCAAACGCCAGCAGCGCAGCCTGGTGAGAAGCACAGCAGGTCAAAGGTGGGAATTTTATTTTCTGCTTTAGTTTTGTTTTCACAGAGCGATGAAGCAATTAAAAGATCAGTGGGGCTGATTTTTGAGTTTTTATACTACGCTCGCCTCCCCAGACAGACGGCCTGTGCCTTTTCAGGGGCCTAGAGACACTTAGCGAAGGCTCTTAGGATTGTCTTCTGCTTTTCTTCTGTGCCCTGTGCTCTTATTGCACTGTTCTAACTTTGAAACATTATTTAAAATACTATTGGCTTGGATGTCTTCTTAGGTCTCCATTAGTAATACCTGTTTCATATTTCAGGTTTTTCTCTTAAAAGGTAATGGTGTTTCACCCTATGGTGAACTTGTGTGTCTCCTGGCAAACAAGAATAGATCTAAGTAAATCAGCCCAGCAAATCTCAGGTATTCTTTGTTTCATCTAATGGTGCTATTGGTTTGCTGATTTTTTTTTTTTTTTTGGAGGAAGGAGGAGCTGGTTCTGCTATCATAATTTGCAGTATTGATTCAGAAATTAGGACCCCCGTTAATCTTTAAGTTCCATACTATCATTTTTCCTGTTAGTCTATACAGAAGAAACTTAATTTTCACAACTTCCATTATGTTGTATAGAAATGATGAGAAAGATTTTAACTTAGAGCGTACGATGATATCCACTTAAACTTACTGCCTCTTGTAGATCACTATTTGTGAAAGCTTCTCTTTGAGACTGTATTTTTCAGCGTTTTCTCTTGTGTAACAATTATTTCTCAGTTAAGTACATGGAAAAACACATAAGCTGCTTTTGAGGAAGGGGTAGGAGAGAAAATCGCATTGCTCTTCATTAACGAATGGCTGTGCCTTGCTATGGGCAAAAGACAGACCTTTTCTGCATTCCAGGTTAAAAGTGTGGGGAGGAGTAGGTCACTCCCTCCCTCTTTTAAGCTCAGGATTTACAGCTTTCTGTACACAGGGATGAGTGAACTCTGGGGAGCTAATAAGAACCCATTTTGTGCAGACTAGTAGTAGATGGATGAAGATGAAGAATGAGCAGAAGCATAATTCATCAGCGTACCTGATGGCATAATGACATTGATGCTTCTTGGCTCATATATCACCCCAGGTGCAGATATCTGTCACTTCATTTCTGTCCAGCACAATGAAGAGTCCATGAGGGATGTTATGACTTTTTAAGTCCCTATCTCTCAGCCAGGTTCCTTCGGGGGCAATGCAATTACATGCTTTTCCGCCTATGGGCTTGGCAGCAAACTGACACTCCCGCCCTCAGCTAGAAGAGCGATCAGTTAAGGATGACAGCGTTGCATAAACAGTTAAGTTAGTCCTGTATCTTGTCTGTCCTGTGGTGCTGTATCAGCTTCACCTCTGTTGGAGTGGAGCCTGTGAGCCCCTGTGGCTAACGCTACCTTTCTCAAATTGCTGTCATGCAGACGTCAAATACCTAGTACCTCCTACAAGGTATAAATCTAGATTTTTCCCTCTGTCTAGATCTAGTCTGTTCTCTCCAAATACAGCAGATGAAAATCTTGTCTAGATACCGAACATGAAGCTGTTGACAAGTAAGAAGAGCAGTCTGAATTTTAGATAGTCTTAGGAGATATTAAATATTCCCTAGGGGTCTGACCTTGTGTTCCTTACCCCATAAATCTTTTTTTTTTTCCTTGTAATGGACCGATGTGGAACTATGCCCAGGGACAATGCACATGACTAAGAGCTGCAGGACCAAGACTGTATTTTTTGTGACACAATGTAATGTTGCCAGTAGGCCCCATCAACGCATATAAGAAATGGAAAATCCTGATGTACATTGAGCATTGAATTTTCACAGTAAATCAACAAATCTAAATAAAGTCAGATCTCAGTTATCCTCACAAGATGCGCTCTTGTTGATGTTATTCAGAACATGTATTTTATTGCCATGCAAACATCTGAAAGGAATTCAGTTTTCAACAACTTTAGGCTTTGGTATGGCATAATGGCTTAGTTTTGTAACAACAAGCTGAAATATTGACTGTCACAGAATTGACTGTCAAACTGAACTTTGTGGGTTTGGTTTTGTTTACAAATTAAAACTGTCTTGATTTTCAGCTCTGCATATAATAACTGTGTTCTGAGAAATACATAGTTTGAAAACTGTCTGTATACTGCAACATGAAAAAGACTGCTCCTATATACTGTGATTAAATGTAGGACTAAAAAGCCAGAAGTGTAAGCCACATGGGTCAGGGTGGCTTATCCTCAATATAAGGCATTTCTTCCACCTTTGATGTCTGGACATGAAAAGAAAGTGGCACTGAAGTATAATTTAAAAATAATCTAAATGTGTCACTACAGACAAGAGTGTTGTTTGAATATGTGATTAATTTTGTTGCAAATCTCTAATATTAATAAAATAAACCCTTTAAAATGTCTCAAGAATGCAGTCGCATGGGCAGCTTGTGGAAACAAGGTACAAGTGCTATTCTTCCATTGCAACTCCTGGAACATCAGTCGTGATGTAATACGAGTCTCAAAAAGTAAATACAAAGCTGATGTTGCGTCATGTAGTTGAGCTTTTATTTACTGAAAGAATTAGAAAGCAAATGATAAAAATCCTCATATGTATGTGAAAGGCCACTGATACAAATGGAAGTTTCACTTATTTTGAGGAACAATCACTGAATAAAGTTTCATTCTTTCTCCCTGAAATGAGACTTAATTTGATTTGCATTACATATCATTTATATACAATTATATTTCATTCAAATATAGGTCCAACTTGACTGACAGCCCCTTATCAATAAGGGCTATAAGAACACTCTTTAAAATCTCAGTCTATAGCAGTGTAAAAATTCAATAAGGTATGACTTTTATGTCCATTGCTTCAGGAGGATATTTAAAAAACAGACATGAGAAACAGATGTGATTTTTGACTGGTACTTTAACTGACTATTTTACACCCTTGTGCATCTCTTTTCTATAACATTAGAAATAAATGTATCTTTCACAGTCACTGACTGCCCTGGTGTATCAAACAGCAGCATCGAGATGGGGGCAGTGCCAATGGAGGAGGGTGACTTCTGTTGTCTACTTCAGGTTTAGCCTGGGACCAACATATTTTTTCTTCTACAGCACTGTCTGGTTTGATCTGTGTCATTACTAGGGATTACTAGGAATAACATAAATACTTGTGCTCCAGCAAGCTGATAGCTCCCTGGCTCATGGTATTAATTAATGGATGGTTCTCTAGCACTGTACCATAATTTTCCAAAGTAGGTTTCTTGAGCAGATATAACATACTGGAAGAAGATGCAGAAACATATGGTAATCTTATCAAATGCCTACGCTTACGGTTACAGAAGAAAAGGCAGCTTTAGAGAAGAGGATACTGAAAGGCAATGGTTTATTGCACATCATCAGCTTGAGCCATCTCAATTTTTCCACAGTAGGAAATCTGATCTAGAGCATATGGTGAGTTCACATGCAAAAGCATGATAGACTTAAAATGGCAGTTCTTAATTAGCACCTTATTAGTGTTCAGGTGCTAGCCATGTTTAGCAACAGCATGAAATGTATGGCCTAGATTTTTGCATTCAGAATGGAATTGCACCTGTTTAAACACCTTTTGCTACCTAAATTGGGATTGATTTTATTAATGACAGTAGAGGATAGCATAGAGCTTTTACAATGCTAAATTATGCTATACTTTTGAAATCCTTGAACTATCTTTTGGACTACTGGAAACTAAAATAAAAATCTATGTCAATGAACTACAAATGTTCTGCAGACTGCACTTGCTTTTTCCACACATAGTTTTTAACTAAAATATCTAAACTTGCCAGAAGTTTGACAAAGATAATTGCAGCACTGTTGCTAAGTGTTCTCTATCAGCAATCTGTATTCAGTTTACAGACAATTACAATTAGAGAGTAAAACGGGAAAATGACTTCTAGTTAGATGCTTGAAATAATTTTTTTCTAACGTTGATTTTATCAAAACAAAGATTATGTTACTTATGATTTAGGCCTGTCGTATGTACATCACAGATTAAGAATTATAGGATGAGTAGGGATGGAGGAAAAGCTATTACCTTACAACAGAGGCCCTGAAACACCAGAAAGGTATGATTGCTGATGACAAAAAAGCCTTGGTTTGCCTGAACAGTTTACCTACTAGGCATCTCTAGATTGCTCATCTAAACCATTTGACATGGTACACTCTCGCTTTCTGTTTGACATGAAAAAAAAAAAAAAGTCACTCTTAACAAAATTGTTATAAACAAAAGCAGCAGGAGATCAGTCTGTCCAGTGGCAGATAACAAGTACCCAAGATTTACTATGTAGTAACCACATTGGAAGACTAGTTCCATCAGAAAACAGAAAATTATATTCTTGCTGAGTGAAAGTGTTACACACAAACTTCCAAGACACTGTTTTGGAGAGTTGATTGCTGCACTTGCCTGTCCATTTAAACCTAAAACCCTGCATTTAGCAGTCTTCTGCTTAGCACAAATGTCTTCAATTAGGTAGGGTAATTTAGGGTAGGGTAGGGTGAAGTCGTTAGTTGCAAACCTTGTAAATGACTCTTTATGAAGTAAAGGATGATTTAGAACACCTGAACTTTCTGAAACCCAGCCCACCTAATTATTCTAGGCCTTTTCTGCTGAGTCCTGGTTGATCTGCATGAGATACAGAAGCTGATGAGAAGAGACAGAAACAAGGATGCACAAGTAAAGGCCATCAGAAATTGTAAGTTCTTCTTTGACTGACTGAATAATCTAAGATGGTTTCTACTGATTTGCATGTGGTAAAATATATTGATAGAGGGAACAAAAACAAACAAAAAAAGGCAGGCTTTTTGTTAGTAGCAATGTGAGGTAGGATGTTTTCAGGTTGCCCAGAGCTAGTCCCTAACTGAATTTTCAGAAATATGTAACATGAGGTAAGGTACATGTTCAAATCAATACTAATAGTCTTTCTAACTTGTTTAATGCCTGGAACAGAGTAAAAGCAAAGCTGGAAAAAAAAACCAACCCTGTGATAAATGATGTATCTGGCTACTGTTTTTTCTTTCTGTGATCAAATTGATGTGAACAAATGCTACCTGTTTTTTCTGGGGAGGAATATTCACTGATGTTGGCAATTTTTGTTTAATTTTGTGGTGGCTATAAATAGTCATGTTCAGATTTGAAACTTCTGGGTGTTTTATGTCTCTTTTTTGTGACAATACTGGTCATGTAATATCACTTAAGTTCCTTAAATGAATAAATTTAGGGAATATGAGCAGTTCTAGTACAAGCTGTTGCCCAAAATGGCAGCCTGAGCAAGCAAAGAGAGTGTTACAGGGATGAACTGATTAAAAAAAATAAAAGAAGAAAAAAAAAGAAGGGTGTTATTACATTTAGAGACTTGAATGTTCACCAAAAATGAGCACAGAGTTTGCATGTTTTTTCATTAATTTCACTAGAAAGTAGTGTGCCTAAGCAAATTAGTTAAAGCTGTTTAGAGAGCTAAATATGACTGTGGGAGGATAATTTTAGTGTCTAATCTCACACAGTCATGCCAAGCTAATTTTATTCTCCCTTTTCCCTTTTTAGCTCAATGCATTTATATAAAACTAAAATAACTTACTTTCTCTCTTTATAAATATATATATGTAGGGAGAGTGAGATATATATTGTATATTTATATATATAGAAATACTTATAGATATAAACCATCAGCTGTAATACTAAAACACAGTAAAATATCTAAAATACACATATTGATTTTGGGGGGGGGGGGGGGGAGGGAACAAAAGTAAATGTTTGAACTGTGGATTTCTTTCTTTTGGCTGTTGTGTATTTGGTATCACCTCTAACTTTCTACCAGTCTGTTTTAACATATTTAAGAGTAAACCAAAAGAAATCAGTTACGTGTTCTGACTCGGATCCTCATATGATATGGATTGATATGTTTTCCATTAGAGTTACTTATGTATTATTACTTGTGTTATGATGGAAGCTAAAGGGTGTTTTGTTTTGATTTAAATTTCAAGGTCCTGTTATGGTAAACATTGCCTCTATGTGATGTTGGAGAAGTGAGGATAATCTATTCTCTATGAGTAGGAAAGAAAGGAATTGCAATGCTTTTTAATGGACACTGTCAATTTTCAGACCCTGGCAATTATCAGCAGTGTGGTCTGAAAAGGAGAAGAAGATATAAAGGATAGGATTTTTTAAAAAAATATTTTACTTACAATTTTTACAGCTTACAATAACTAACCTTCTATTTGCTCTTTTCTGTGGAACACTTACCTGAGTTTTTGTATTTTTTTTGTGTTCTCCCACCCTTCCAAAATAAGAATCATCACTTCTGGTGATGATTGCTAGAACACAATAACACAAGAACCATAAAGACAAAATGTTTAAGAAGGTATTCATTAAATGATCATTACTTTCTTGCTAAAAAGGGGGATAGTGATTTTGAACGTAAGCTGTAGTATATGAGTATGCCATACCAAAAGGGGCGGTACAAAGGAAGCGACTGCCAACAGAAAACTTCACTGCACAGCACAGATTGTGCATTTTGATATTTTTTCTAATGAACTTACAGACAAAGGTTTAGTCATCTCTGTCAGAAACCATTGCTTCTGTAAGAAGGCAAATGTTTCATTATCTTGATGGGTGCACTCATAAGAAAAAGATCGTATTGCAGCTTTTCTTCTAATAGTGCTATCCTGTTATTTACTTAATGCGGTTTTATATAGAAAAAAACTTTTTCTTTCTCTCTGTGTTATCAAGAGTTGTATTTCTCAGAAAGTGAGTATAGAACCTTATGGATATTTAGCCACAAAGCTTGGCTGCTATATAGCATTTAATCAGTGTAGTGGCAAAACTGTATGTGAGGCTGTAAGTGAACTTGCAATATCTACAGACACAGCAAAACAAGTTAAGGACAAAACAAGGTCTGATCAAGTACAAATTCACCCTCTGCTCTTGATTTCTCTTTCTACTGTTGAATGAAGTCAAATGCAGATTTTTATTCGAATGTTTTCCAGTTTTTACATTTAAGTTGTAACAGTTAACATAATCATATCTTTGCAAAATCAAGAACTTTATTGTTTATATATACACCTCACCTGCAGTAGGTGCAGTGCATGTAAACAGGTGAGTGTGGGCTCACAAGCCTGTATGGCTGCATAACACAAGGACTGAGACCACAGCCATCGCCTCTCTGCAGTACAGTGCATAAACAGGGTACTATCCGCAAGTCTCTCCTTGTGGTTTGTGATCATTTCTCCCATTTTCCACATGCCGTGTTTCATGGTCTGGCCCCTGTGGGGCTGCATGAGTGGTGAGGGGGTGGCCGTGGGGGTGGGAGGGTGCCCGTATGGGTGCAAGGACAAGGCTTGCTCTTCTAGCCGTAGGGCCATGTGTTTGCTTAAAATCATCTTGGGACTACATTATTTCTTTGGTGAGAGGTCTGGATTGCATAAACCCAGCCATAATGGCTTTTTATAATATTGAGTGACAGTATTAAGAATTTGGTTTCTAAAGTTTAAGTATATGTTGTTTGTGATGGAGAAAATTCAGTCACAGCATGCAGATGCTGTCATTACAACTGGTTTAGGTCCTTGAAGAGTTTGAAGAAGAGGTTAAACTTCATTACATGTAAAGAATTAGGTGAGAAATATGTGAGGAACCTGCTGAATTACTTTGCTACCTGCAAAGCTATATTTTCATCTAAAGCAACTCTTTGTGTTAGGTGTGTGGAGCAGTAGACTCGCTAAGGTAAAAGGACGCTGGTTGCTCCTGGAACCAGCAGGCAGCAGAGGGAAGAGGGTAACAGCCTTCAGCACAACATGAGGAAAATAGGAAAACAATCAGGCTGTAGTGATGGGTGATTTCAATTTCCCAGTATAAACTGGGAAAACTGAAAAGCATGGCACAATGAAAAATAAAATTATAGAAGAAATAAAGAGTTATTGACCTGTGGTGTCAGATTCCTAATAGGACTTGTCCTCTCCAATCTCAGCAAAAATGTGCAGTTAGTAGATTAGAAACAGCAGAGCTACTTGGTTCAAGTGACCCCATGATTAAATTCAATATAACTTGGAACACTAAGCCAAAGATATCAAAGCCACAATATGAATTCTCAAAGGTCTACTTTAAAGGTATATGGAAAAAACCTGTGAAAAATGGGTAAAGAAACAATAATGGAAGATATTTCTGGTGAAGAATAAAGGTTTTTCTGACATTGCTGAGATGCTGTTTTTGGGGGAAAGGAAGATAGTGATGTGATTGTGGGGAATTAATCCCTACAGTTTGACTGTTGTATTTTCTTTAAACTCTTAATTTAATAAATGTGTTCCACTTCTGAATTTCTGTTAAAATTATTGTGAGAGCGCCATAGTTATGGCCATACCTGGGAGAGTGGGGACAGCAATCATTGTCTATTCATATCCATTTGATAACTGTAAGAGGGTTGCTTGGGAGGTGGGTATTCTTCCATTAAGTGATTTAACCTCAGTCTTTGACTACAGCAAGGGACAGCCTTTGTAAAGGCTTCTGTTTTACTGTTCTGGCATTGCAGAAAAAAGATAAACATCAAGGAATCAAGCTGGAGAGGAACTGGTGCTTCTAGAGATGCGCTGGATGTGGAGTGGTTATGCAGCTGTGGTATTAATGCATTTGCGCTATGTCTGTTAAAATGAAATAGTTATCAGTGTAGACACTTGAACCATCTCTGGTTCAAGGTTTTAAACTTGGTAGTCTGTATGTTATGTGAATCTGTTTTAAAACTAGACCTGGTTGTACTTGTTCATATAACTTGAATTTTCTTGGTTTTCTTTGCCCCTGTAATTCAAATGCATAATTGGACCAAATATTCCAACAATGATTTAAAATAAAAGGAGACTCTAGTGTGAATTTTATGACAAGAATAGATGCAGTGGCAAACGGTATCATTGTAGAAGATTCTACAGGGTACTGTGATCTGAGGAGCTACGTACAGGAGCGTAGCACAGCAGTTTTACAGTGCCTGAACTGCGGTTGTGTGCCCTTGGCTGGACTGGCCGTATTTGTTTGTGGTTGCTCAAGCTTCAGCCTGCTCCTCCAGACACACTGGTGATAATTCATTTAATCTTGAGACAGTGGTTTTTTGCGTGATATACAATGTAATAAGCTTGCGCAATCTCTTTTAGTTTTTACATTTATACGATCACTTGGGTAAATAGGAAATACTGTGGAGATTTATGAATAATTAAAAAACCCACTAACTAAGCAGTCAGTGTATTTTTAGCACTTACAGTCTTTTTAAATTTACCTTTTATGCATGACTAAGAACTTTTTATTCTCAAAAAATGTCTCTGGGGCACCAGTGCTCCGAGTGTTAATGTAAGGAAAAACCGTTTCATTTAAAATGTTTATTCTGCTGTTTCAATACTGCTTTGAATTGAAGAGTCACCAACTTGGGAGGAAAAAAGACAAAATTTTGTAGTTTAGATTGATCAAATCACGCAATTTAAAAAAAGCAAGTTATGATAGCACCAAGGATTATCCACAATCCCAGTTCATCAACTAGTATAAACTGGTGTACTTATTATGGATTTCTCTAGAATAACTATTTGTACTAGGTAAACATGTGACCCACATTGAATAGCTACAAGTAGAGGAATGGCTGAAATAATTATCATCTAATATGGAGTAATGAAGAAAATGCATCTTAACCTCCCCAAAAGAGCATGCAGTTTATTAGTTTTCTGTATTTTGTGAATTTTATCACTCATGTCTTCATATAACTAAAGGAAAGGAACGAAATTGTTGCTAATTAACTCATATTTGCAGGGAAATGTAAGAAATAGAGAATTATAAGTAGTAAAAATCAGCATCATTTTGATCTGACAAATGAAATAATTTAGAATGAAAATGCTAAATAACTATAAAATAATTTTAATTACACAATATAAAAAGTATTCCTAAAGGAATCTAAATGTTGCAGTGGTCTTGTCATTATTAGTGAAAAACCTGAAGATTAACAATTTCTCAAATTTCATGCAGTATAAAGCCCATGGAAAGACATGTATCCTTGTTTCCTCCTTGCCCCCACCACCCTGATTCAACAAGGAAAAATTAATCTGAGCTCTAGTGGAAAACTAGTTGGGGGGGGGAAAAATGCTCAGAATGCTTAAAATTCAGATAAAACCTTCTCAACCTCTTCCCACTTTAACGTACTGTTATGTCATGTAGAAAAGACAAAACTAGTCATAACTTATTGTAAGTGGGAAGAACTGCAGAATGACTATGTGCAAAAAAAATGCTACTAAACCTAATATTTGCAAAGCAAATATTTTTGTAATTGGCATCTAATGTCTGTATTTTAAACAAAATCAGCATTTTCCCATCAGCATTTTTTAACTGTAAAATAGCACATCAATTATCACAAGACTGGTAAATGCTTTGAAGCATTCAGATTCTGCTGTGAGACTCCCATTTATGACCGAGATAAAATAAGTTTCACAGATTACAAAATTCCCTGTTGCTGAAATACCTCCTTATAGCTTGTCCCACATTTCAATGAATATGAGCTGTGGGTTTCTTTGGGTTTTTTGTTGTTGTTTTTTTTTTCAATATTTTTTTCCAGATGACAGTCTCTCATCTTATTTTGTATTTCATTTTTTTCTTTAACATTACGCAGTACCTAACAGCTTCCATTTGCCTGGGACAAGTTGTGCTAGTTGCCAAAAGAAAGAGAGCTTGACTTTTACAGTATTAAAAGTCAAAGCCAATAAAATGGGAAGAGAAGGAGGAGTTAAACAGCTGTTCAGGAATTAAGTGGGAGGAGGAGGTGTCTTTGTATACTAGAGCATAATGAAAAATGCTGACAATGTACAATATTATGAAATGATGACAAAATGAAATGTTAATCTCATTTCTAAACTAGTTGTAGTGTTCTACATAGTAGAAATGAGGCTATTCTTGTGCATCAATCTGCTTGAACATCTGAACTACCAATTAGTAGCCAGGGATCTGGGTCATGCCTCTTCTTTTCCCGTCTCTTTTTCTATATCTAACAAAGAGAGTGTCTTGTGGCCAGTGGTAACATAGTGGGGAGGGAAACTTAAGCACTATTTATCTCTTGCTGCATATTGATCTGCCTGTGGCTTTCGCATCATTTCAGACTCCACCGTTTTGCACTACTCTGAGTTGTTACCTTTACAGTATCACCTAAAACCCCATTCATATCTTTCAAATTTAGGGGGTGAACCCTGATAATGGCTAAAGACAAATATGCCTAGTGTAAAACGTTATCTTTATAAGTTTCATGGGTTCTCCCCATCTATATTTGTTACTTGAATTATCAGTTTTTTTCCTGGATTGTCTGTAAGCCCTTCAGAGAAGGAAGGGTTGCCTTCTGATAAGGGCTCTGTTCAGACGAGACTTTCTCCTTTTTAAGGTTTTGATATGTTCTTGTATCTCATCAGACATTTCAAAATTATTCAAAAAATGATTTGAAAAATAAAAGGAATAGAAAGAGCAATTTACTAGCAAAACTTAGAGTATTTGCTGTAGACTAGTTGAGTATAAGGGTATGAACTGGGATCTCCAGTAGCTTTGCTGGGAAGGCTACTGCCCAGTGTGGATTGGTTCTCATTGTCACTGACCAGAAATGCTATCCTGCACCTGAGAAGAGTTGTGGATCAAAAATATTGGAGGACTGCTTTGTGTTAAATTGCTTTGAAAACCCTGGTATGAAATATAAGTCTTTGTGAGCTAGTTCTGCTCATTTCACTGAAATTATAGGTTATGGCAGAATAATTCTAATGCATGTCTGAAATTTACAGCTTTTTTTAAATGTCAATATAAATATCTGGATTTAAAAAGAAGAATCTGCCTCAGATACTTTTTTGGGATCCTGACGAGTGTTCATAAGGACGTACATGACAGAGCATTTGTTCTGTAGCTCACAGGCATAACGGGCTGAGAGGTTCTCCACTTGTTCAATTTGCAGATTAACATCTAGATCAGTTAAAGGACGACATTTTCTGAGTGTTACATCTGCAGTTCACACTAAACATATGTAATGCCATATGGCCACCGAAGGGTTATGGACTTTTTTTTATTAGGAAAACTACCAGAGCTAATATTATGTATGAAGTAGTATATACTGTGCACTCTTATGCCACCAAAATAGAAAAGAGACAAAGCAAAATTTTTAAAAAAAAAGTTGGAAAAAAAAATTCAACAAAAACCCCCTCTTATTACTGTTTGTGTATAGAGGTGTGCAATGGCTATAATGAACCCTGTGGATTAGACCTGTAAAACATATAGCTGTGTTCTGTATATATTGGCAACTACAAAACAAAATACTCATGTTTTTACCTTGCATAGCAAATTAAAGTGCTGATTTCCAGGTATTTGTTCTTAACAGCTCTTTGGGCAGAGTGGGAAAGATGATGGGCGGTAACGCGCTGTCAGAGGACAAGCGGGCTCTCTGCGGAGTGTAATCCTAACAAGCGTTGTCTGGGTCTCTCTTAATCTCATAGTGTCTCATACTATCCGTTACTATTTTTGTACTGCAGATATTTAGTACCCATTTGTTTCATATATAACTCGTGAATAAGCTTTAAGTATACAGTGATGAAATATCAGAATACTGATTTTCATAACAAATTCCATCTTGGAAACATCCACAGAACTATGCATTATGCGATATAGGCCTTGTACTGCCGGCCAATGTTAGCCTTACAAGATCATATCATTATGTGTATTAAGAACAGGACAGAATAATTTGAGTCATAAAATATAGTCCTCGGTTACACCTATACAATGAATATTTAAGGCCTAAATTAATCCTGAAGGAATTAAGCACCCACATATGTTTGGATAGCCCTCAGATTTGCACGTATGCCTTTTATGAGCAATTCTGCATGCCTGGGCAATGTACTGATATCTTCTGCTAGTAAATGGGCAAAGCTGGCAGCAGTTGTCCCATCTTTAATGAGCTTCTCGTTTTACATCTGTTGTATCCAGCTGCAGACCTGTTATTCAAGAAATCAATTTCTCTTCTCCACTTCCTCCTCCCCAATCCTGCCCCCCTCCCCTTTATACTACAGTCTCTCCTGAGGAATCCCCGTGCCCTCAGCTATAACCATGGACATCCTAGATATCCCTCAAGTCAGGGAAAGAGCTTGGTGATGCTGTTATCTCACCAGCCCCATCACCCTTAGCCAGAGCAGTCCCAAATACTCTTTCTGCCAGCATGTTAGAAAGCACTACGAGGTAGCACCAGTAACTGCACGTTTTATGAACAATGAGTTTATATTTCAGTACCTTTTCAAGCCAGCATGTATTCTGACATCGCTGGGCACCTTTTTTGGTAGACATTGGCCACAGTACCCTCCTCCCGGCCCCCAGCTGCTACAATACGGGATGTGATTCAGGTGGGTGCTATGGTCTCAGGCACTGCTGCAGGGCTTGATCCAATATATATCTCCAATACAGGTGTCTGCTCTGACCCTGAAGCTGATATCGGACCAAAACAGCCTCCCAAAGTTCCCCAGCAAAGGACTTCACATTCCCCCGTTTTCCTGCTTCAAATCTGTCTCTCTTCCAGAAAGTGCCACAGAATACATCAGCCACCCCTGTCCCCAGACCCTGCAGAGCTCAACTTGCCCCTTGTAATGCCAGGCCCTCTGCTCTGAAATACCTTCTTTTTCTGTTGTGTTTTTTTGTTGGTTTGTTTGTTTTAAATTTAAACAGAAACCCGTGTAAGTTGTCTCTTAATAATAAATTTGGTTACCCATGGGCAGATAGGAGAACACTGAAGTTGCCTAAGTATAGGTGCCTACAGGTACTAAATCTGTGTGGAGGTAGGGTGCCTCTCTCTTCCATAAACACCTAAAATCAGCTCTCTGCCAATGTTAAAATGGTAAACCTAACCATAAATTCAATACAATTCACTATGCACATCTACTCCAAAACACTGATCAGGATACTATAACAAACTTGAGACTTTTAATTTGGAAGAAAAGAGCCAAGAGCTATGTGGCGCAATAATTTCCAGAATCTTAGAGTCTTGAAAATATTTTCTGAGGTGGGGCTTAAAACTGCTAGTTTGTTGGAGGTTTTGAATCTCGGAGTTATTTAGCAAAGGTTTTCCTGTGCCTATAATACTTCAGGGGAATTAACAGAATTCAAAGATCTTTGCATCTACAGTGCTAGACACAGGTTGTAATTAAAAAATAATTGTAGTTGTTAGTTTTATGCCTAACTACAGGTAGCTTCTCATTAAATCAGTGCTTCACCATTTATCTGGTTTACTGGTTTCCAATTTCTGTGATTTTTACATCGTAACTAAAAAGTAATGCATTCTTTGTTTCTGAAAATCTTGAGTTATCTCAGCAAGAAACATATGTTCAGCCAATGGAACTTATACATATTCAAATTAGGACCAAACTAAGTCCTAAAATTTGCTTATTAAAAACTAAAACAGATAAATATGAAAACATAGCAACTTTATTCAATATGGTTGAAGGTCTGTGTTGTCTTGATTAATCATTCCCAAATGTTTTCTTCAAGCAAGAATTGGTTGTTTTGAAAAACCTGAGATTGATTGGGGTTTGTTTGGGTTTTGGTTTTTTTTGTTTGTTTGTTTTTTGAAGAAAGTGATCTTGATTAGAACCGAGGTAAAAATCACAGTTTGCATCTAGTGGGAAACGGCAGTATTCCAACATTTGTCTTTCCCAAATTTGATTGAACTTGAAATACTGAAATTTCAGACAATTTTGTTAACAAAAGGACAGGAAAAAGTATTGATGAGGAAACAGTGAAATATATTTCTGAGTGATTTTAATATTAAATTGCACTTTCTGTGGTACTGATTTGCCCCACTGAGTTGTAGTTCAAAAATCTCATTCTCCTTCCTTGGCTCCCTGAACTGACTGCGTCTCCCGAGGTGCAACCTGTGCGGACTAGTGTAGAGAATTTCTCTAAAGGGAAACTCTGATTGACAAGGTCATGGGGGACGGAATGCAATAAAAGAGGAAAGGAGTTTTCTTCAGGACATGGGTGGGAGAACAACTTGGAGTGATTTGCTGTTTAATGAAATAACAGTGAAGGAATCAAACATCATTCCAACATCAAGCAGTAGAATTTGCTGGAAAAATACCCCAAGTCGTTTCTGCAAGTGAATGCAACTTAAAAACAAAGGCAGAGTATTGGAAGGCACTAGATCAATCAGCTAGTGGAAACTGTGCTGACTATATGAAGATTTTTAGCTGTGCACGCAGAAAGGAATTGAATCCCAGAGGCTATGCCTGCCTCGCACCTAGGACTTCTGGTTTGCTGTGGGCTCCCCTCCCACCATCGAGAGAGGTGGCAGTGGAGACCGTGTGCCCTGACATGGGGCTGTGGGGTGGCCACAACATCCAGATTAGGAGCAGGTGTATCGGGAGAGTAGAGCAGAATGATGACATTGCAGTGGTTTGTCTTTGGTTCCTATTTGTAATTTTTCTGGTCACTATGATACGTTGACGTATCAGTTTGGAATATGCTTATACTAGATGATATGGATGTTTTGACTGAGCAGCTATGAGGTTGGATTTTTCTGACCTCAGCAAGTTTAAGATATTTATAAGATCACTGCAACCCTAATGATGTTATTAATGTAGGTATGATACACAGAGAAGTGAATTATAGTCTAATAAATAGAATAAAATGCACTGTAAAACAAATGCTTTATGGCTTTAAATGAATATATGAAATACATGGACTGGTTTATGAAATGGCAGGCTTTAAAATGTGTTCTTCAGTTCTTTCCCCGATACACTGCTTTCAACATCAGTTAATATCATGTCCTGCCAGGCCAAAGAGATTGTGAAGATAAAAAGTCTGGCTTTTGCTTTGGGTCAGGAAGAGAGGCAGTAGCTCTTACAATGACTGTGGTTTTTTCACTGAAAAATGATTTTGGGGGAAAATTCCTGTCCGGCTCTAACTTTTGTGGATCGCTGTGCCCAGTAGTTTCCTGGTAGGCACAGCCATCAAGTGTGAAGTCTCGGCTGAGCCCAGCGCGGGGGCAGGCAGCTTCCTGTGCCCTCAGCTTTCCTGGCCGGCTAGCAGCTGCGGCGGCTTCAGGAGACACTAATTAGCTCCAGCCAGAGCTTACCAGCAGAGCAGTCCACTGAGATCTCTGGTCTCAGTTCAGGTTTCACTTTCACTTTAATTTGGAAGGTGTTGTTAAGTATCTAAGGAAAATGTGTCCTTTAAGCTATACTCGGTGGGCAAAAGGGATGTTCAGAAGTTTTGTTTTTTTCTGAAGACTGTAATAAGATTTCAATAGAAAAGTATTCATATATCTCTTTATTAGCTTATTTGTCAAGCTTCATTTTTTTTTAAGCAATGGAAAACATATTTTTTTTAGCAAAATTAATTCTAAGTTTTGTAAGTTTTTGTGTATGCCAATAAATATTTATTTAAACACGCAAACCATCGGGAGATTACTCACATGCCTAAAACTACCCCTGTCCTTAAATACCGTGCTTGTTGGACACACGTGAGAAATTCCAGCAATCCAAGTGCCCGTGCTCTGGCTATACTAAAACAGCTAATTTCAGAACTAATCCCTTACCCACCTCTCCTTAGTTATTAACATACTATTACATAATAAATGCACCGCAATGTAAAGAAAGCGCAGCGAACAGTTAATCCCCAGCTCGCTACGGGCACTTTCTGGATGGCGGCAGGCCCGCGCCGCAGCTGTGAAGCCCCTTGCCGTGGCCGGCGAGCCGGGCGCAGCAGCACCAGATGGTCCTGCAGACAGTCGGCGCGGGGCCAGCAGCAGCTTGGCGACAGCCCCGCGAGCCAGAGCTGGTTTCGTCCTGTGGTTTCCACTCTATGCAGCTCGGTTCCTGGGAAGGATTATTAGCTCCGGCACCGTGCCGCAGGAGTTCAGAGCATGGGCTTGGGGCCATCGCTGCGCTCGGGCTAATAAGATCCTACTGGAGCAAAGTGCCGAGGAGCGCCGAGCAGAGACTGTAGATTCAGTGGCTGTACGAGGAACCGGCCTGGGTCAGTCAGGGATAGAGCTGAACTGTGGCTTGTGAGCCCTGCTTGATTCCAGCTGAGTCTACAGAGCCATTTAGATGCCCACAATATGTCTATAATCTTGGATTTTTCATTAGCCAGGGAATTCCAATCCCCTATTATGTCAGGTAACAGGGAGCTGACTGTAGCTAGCGGGGCTGGACTACTTGTGAATACTTGAACCGACTCTCTTTTTTGAGTGATTCGTCTTGTATCTTTGCATTTGACTAATTTTGCATTCCTGCTAGTTGTTGCATTTAATATTCTATTTGTGTTTGCCATTCTGCTGCTACCAATATATACACCTTCACCAACATTACTGCTAATGACTTTCTCTTCTTTTCATGAATAAAACACATTCTCTGGAGTGACAGTAAAATCATCTGCTAGAAACCACATTACTGTTAATAAGACAATAGAAAGAAGAAAGAAAATATATTTCAGCCCGGCAGCTGTAGCATTACTTCAGTACTGGTGCTTGTGTGTGTGTTGCGGGGGGGTGGCGCGTAGGCTTTCTTCTTCCTTCCGTTTTCGGAAGTGGGTTTGTGGTTCATTTGCTAGAACTGCGTTACCATAAGCCTTAAGAGGTTCATTTTTCTGTAATATCTATGCACCAAATGTGTCAAAACCAGAGATGCCAAATTCTACAAGTATTTTGACAGGCAGCATGAAGTACAGCCTGTGAGATGGGGGGCTTATCCTCTGGTAGCTAATTTCATGGTCATCTTTGTCTATTCAGAATATCCATCTCTATCTCTACTGTGAAACAAAGGCATTATTTATAATGAAAGTTTTTTTGTGTACAGAGAGCATTGGCAGAAGTTTGTGTGAGCTGAAAACTGGGAAGCAGTGATGATAGAGTCTGGTTGTACATGCATATCTGTTCATGCAGGTATCTCAATGGCCAGCCCTCATCAAAGTAGTGTGGAATTACATCCCAAGTACATAAACGTAACAAGGTTTTGTGGGGTACAAATGATAAGTTGGCCTTTGACAACTAATCTGGCTCCTTCAGGAAAAAATGAGAAATTTTATAGTGCCTCTTGTTTTGTGTGCACTTTGTGGTAAATGATACATTAGCCTGTAATCTTTTCTACGGTCAAAAGTGCTACTGTGCGTGTCTACAGGCATCATAACCTGAGCAAAACAATTTATCGTCTGAGTTTCCACGTTTGGACAAAAAAATACAGAAGTGTTCATTAGTCATATAAATCCCCAGTTTCTACAAAGCCAGTTTAATCGTATTAATTCACTAATTTACTTACATGAGAAAGCAAGTGGTCTAGTGATTAGGCAATGGACACTGAGCCATGTAGGAGATGCTGTCCCTCCTGCAATGCAGTGTAGAATGGAGCTTCCAGAAAATGCTCACGCCTGGGGTAGCATGTTGGGTTAGGTTGATTGTAACACCCCTCCCCCTGCCCCCCCCCTTTCTGCGCCAGCTCTGCTTTTTCCTGCTCTCTGCAGCAGCAAATGGCTGTGCACATGGCTGGGTGTGAACGTAGAAATAAGAGGTTTTGTCTTGAGTTGCAAGCAGCTTGAATTTTCAATCTTTTTCCTAGGAAAACTGGAATTTTTTTTTTTGTTTTGGTACAAAGTTATTCTCACAGCTGCAATCTGCATGAGCAGGAGCCCTCAGGTGTGTGTGGGGTATTGCAAGGCAATAAAATGCTGGACAGTCACCAATTGTTTTTTAAAAACCAAGCTAACAAAAAAAATTGGCCAGCTAGATCCTGGTTGGAGTGTTTCGGTAGGATGTGGATCCTCAATGGGTGCCTGCTGCCAAGGCTCTTTAGTGTCTGTGATTCCCAGCCCTGGCCACTTTTGGTTCTGTTGCCTTCTCCCTACAAGAGGACCATTGATGTGCTAGGGTACTTTAGAGAAGTAATAATGATTAGTGTGCCTAAACTGGTTCCTACTTAGTGGAGAATAAACACCTCTGGACACTTCTTTATATCAATAGAAATAAAAAAAATAGATCTTCTCAACTATGACTGGAGGCCATATTACAACATTCAGTTGACTTTTGCCTTTCACCACAGATGTCTTCAGTAGACACAAACATACATAGCAAAAGAAAAACAACTATCATGCCTATAGCACATCAAAAAGAGAAAGAATTGCAACAGACCACTGAATACAGACAGAACAAGATAGATCCCTAAAATGGAAAGAAATATTATAACAATGCATAAATAGTATGAAAAGCCAAGATTTTAAAAAGCTTATTTACATACATTCATAAGATGATGAAATAGAATAAATCAACATTTTATTTTTTAGTTTTATCTAAAGATTTTAATAATTGATTAATAACTAGCTTGTCTAAAAAGAGCATAATTTTGTTTAACTATGTACTTTCAAACATTAATATAAGCACTTGCCATATGTTTCTAAAATGCTAATTATAGAAAGGGCTCTTTTAATGGCTGAGTTTTTACTTAGAAATTTTGCCAACAAAGACTCCCATAATAGTTCAAGCATGTGCCTTCTGCTTCTGGGGCATTAAGTTTCAATCCTGCTGGGTTTTGTTGTATAAAATTCCTATTCATGGAGTAATTCTAATTAATTCCTGACCCTCCCAAAAGGAATTCCCCCTTGTCCAAAACCTTTCCAAGGTAAAGAAAGTGTCTTTTAAAAGTACAGTAATAACCCTCTGAAGCTGCAGTAGCTCTAAAGATATTTTCAGATGTGTACTAAAATATATACAATCAAGAGCGTGGCTGACCTAGAGAACGATCCCACACGCTAAGTGCTTGTATGAACATTAAAGCTGGTTGTGTGTTCACTTGTCCTACTCAAGGGATGTTACTCATAAAATTCAGAATCAACATAAAATATTGGAAATACTTCTGCTACAAATTTTACATTCTCTCTGAGTCAACCCGTGTCTTCCCTTCAGTAGGATAAGTATGGGTACAGTCTTCCTGGGCTCTGGATCACAACTATAAACAAACAATTAAGCTTTCTTTTTAGATTTCTTGCATTAATGGTCAACTCATGCCAGAGGAAAGGGAAGCTGTTTGAGGAAGAGGTACTCTCCATGCGATGTGCCTAGGAAGAATTGCAATAATCACTCATACTACTTATTCTTTTTAATTAGTGGCCATTGTCTCAATTTTGTTTTGTCCTTTAATCCTGAAGAGGTTTGCTTAAATATGTCTATATAGACTTAGGTCTCTGACAAACCATTCCTATCTAAGTAGAGAAGGGTTCTGTGAGGTGTAAGAGTGTACACAAACAACGCTTGTAGAACTCCTACTATTAAATTCATGACAGAGCTCTCTATCTCTGAGCAATGCTTCTAGGTTTGCAACATTGATTTTTTTTGTTTTTGTTTTTGTTTTATTACCTTGTTGATTTGGACACACAGACTCCTCAGCTACTGTCAGGATTTATTCTTTCAGAGTACATCCAAGCAGTATGTGGTTAATTCCTAGGGATTTTATAGGCTACTTGTGGGCATTAATCTAGGGTTAGGATACAGAGGGTTTCTGACTTCCCCTGGATGTGGAAGATGCTGGGTGAGCGTGCTGCAATCCGGAAAGCTGCACACAATCTGATGGGTTGACCCCATCACCCGTGTTGGGTGCATGCGATCTGATGGGTTGATCCCGTCAGCTTGAAAGTCAAGATTTCTTGTTATGTCCCTCACTTGCCACATCATGTGCTTTCATGTATGAGCTGATGCCTGTTTCACACAGCTGATCAATTACCCTTGCTTATGATTTCAAAACATTTGTTCCTTAAACTAAAGTTTTTAGCATCATGGGAGGGAGAGGGAGGTAAGGTCTTTTGGTGAATTCCTGTGCAGACACACATAATTTGGCCTTAGATACATGGTGAATAAGTATATATAAATGGCTTATTTTTAATTCAAGGTAACATTTGCTGTTAATAGGATGAGTAATTAACTTTAGGTTCTGAGTGTTAAATGTGCTTCCAAGTTATTTCAAACTTGCCCATGAAGATGGTTTAAAACTGTATGTGGGTGTTTATTATACTTTTAAGAATTATTTAAGTAGAAAGAGGCATGCTACCAATGATAGAGGTTATGCAAAAAATTATGCTATTTGCAAATGCACATGCTAATTAGATAGAGCCATTAGCAATACTAGCAACAAAGTCTGAGGTTTCAATTAAAGGTGATTGTTCCCTATAATGTCTACTATCTTACTGTTAGTTATCTTACTGCTACTAACTCTACAGGCTTGTGAGTTTGGCAACAAGCTGTAATACGTGTTGTAGAATTTTATACGTGTAGGTTGTTTTCCTGTTTTGCAAGCATACAGTATCTCCTGTAACAGTTTATGCATAACTGCTTATGAGGATAAACTTAATTAAATAACAGGTATTTAACTGGCCTTTCTTTATCTTTACTTCATAGTCTACAGTTTGCTCCTAATTGTTAGGTTGTTTTTTGGTGTTTTTTTGTTGTTTGTGTTTTTTTTTTTTTAATTGGCACAAAAGTCTGGTATGTATTACTGTGTCTTCTGGCTTATGTTTTAGCTAGGTATTAATAAGAACCTCCACTTGTTTTTAAACTTTTTTGCTCTTGCATAGCTCCAGTGAATCCATCAAATATTTCATTATAAAAGGTTCTTACTGTTCTGCTTCCTCTTGACACAGCTGTCAGATTCACAGTTAAAGCTGGAAAAAGTCTTTAATAACTGGGCGTAATTTTCCTTCCCAGTGCAGAAATATGAATGCCTTCGTAACCTACTCTAAATGTTTCCCATGAGCGCTCAAGAGCAACAGCCAAACAGAATTTGATAGGTGTAGTATGTACTTCCACATATGTTATAAATATAAGTCTTGTAAAGTCCTCTTTTTCTTACAACTCCTTTGATATCATTGTTCCTGGGAGTGCAACTGATCAGTAAAAAGCTACTACGTACTACTTCACTCAAAGGGTGAGGGGTGGCCACTGATCATTTCTTAGATCATGTTCTTGCTCCATGTTTTGTCTTTATTTCTGGGTACGTGCTTCATTATTATTTATTACCTTATTAATTATTTGGGATAGTGACCACATTTTGAACTGACACGTGTGAAGGTTAAAGTTTACAGAATAAATACATATTTTTGATATCTGAATACATTCACATATATATATATTAACATCAACAGGCATCCATGACACGTTAGTGAAATTATCTTTCTCTTTGATGTTCTCTTTGGTCTGGCGTTCAACATCATCTATAAATGAAGAACTGAAGGAGGAATAAAGCATTTTGGAGTATAAATGGACCTTTAGGGTTGGCAGGTTTCACTTTCACATTACTAATCCTGGCTTGTTTTGCTTGGTCCTTGAGCGGGAGGAAGCTCTTTCATCCTACATGCCGAGGACATGTCCAATAGATGATACCACAGAAAAATTTATGCCTGCCCTAGCTAAAACAAATGGTGGGCAAAAATAATTGGCAGACAAAACTTAATGAAGGGTAGTGACAGCCAAATAAGTGGTTGAATAATCTGTAGTCTTCAGAGTTAGTATTTGTCCTGTGTCCATTTCTGAGAACAGTTATGAATTTCTCTGTCCGTCCCCCCCCTCCCAAACTGATCAGCCCTAACAGTGGTGGTGGGAGCAGCAGAACTGCTGATACCATCCAGTGCCTGACTGCTGAAATAGCTCAACACTTTCCTTGACTGCAGAAGTTTATTCCTCTGGGCAGGGGTAGGGAATGGCTGAGGAGAAGAACAAGAAAATTAAACAAAAGGTATCATAGAATCATAGAATGGTTTGAGTTGGAAGGGACCTTAAAGATCGTCTAGTTCCAATCCCCCTGCCATGGGCAGGGATACCTTCCACTAGATCAGATTGCTCAAAGCCTCATCCAACCTGGCCTTTGGTGAGGGGTGTGTATTAACTGAAACCAGTTGTATGCTCCTCATTGAAACTTTGGCATTACCCAGAATAACTTTGCTTTCACTCACAAATGATCAGAAGGCATTCTGAGCAGGTGATGTTGTGCTACTGTAAGAGTTGGACAAGACCTGGATGAAGCAGGACTCATTTGAGATTGCTTGGCTCTGAGTGGCTACTGAACAGCAAAATGCTTATAAATCATTGGAGCAATCAGTGAAGAGATGTTGTATCTTCCAAAAAGCCTATTTTAACGAATTAATTTTCATATTTTTAATACTCCAGTTACATTAAGACTTATATGCAACTGAATTATGTCTGCTGTGGGAAACAGCTTTAGAATTTCTTGGCAGTTATGTATTTAAATTCTTAACCATAATATTACATTAATGTAGTTGCACTGAATATTAAATTGATTTAAAGGTATTAATACTATATACAATATACACTCCTTAGCATGTAAATATCATAATGCAATAACAAAATGCAAATTGGAAAATATTTTTCACATTCTTGGTACAAGTATTAGCTTTTTGCATTAATTCCTGATGGTTTATAGTTATTATAGCAAGATGACTTGAATGAAATTCTTTGATTTATAAAAGTGTAAATGAGCCCTGAATCAACTCCTGGATCTTGTAGCGTTACAATACATCTCTATCCTATGCCTTTTTCAAGTGGAAAGCCATCCACAAAATAGCTACCTCTGTATCTGATTTGAAATCACGAATGTTTAGAAAAGACTGTTGTAGTCTTGTGAGCTAGAATAAAAAAGTTCTAAGCCCTAACCTTTGCTTATATGGTGGAAAAATAAGTGCAGTTCTAACACAATTAGATATTTAAAAAAATTGTTGCATTAGTGATCTGTATGAGCATAAATGAACATAAAGTCCATTTGAAGACATTCCCTGTTCACTGTGTGTAAATCTGTAATCTTTGTGCTCAGATCCCTAAAAGGGCAGAAGACTATGATATAGCTATTGCCAGTACCAGTGAAAAGCAAACAAGCAGAGAATAAGGCAGTTGCCATCTCAAACATCTCATGTAGAAAAAAAGAAACTAGCCCCTCAGTCAAAAATTCTATAAGCCAAATATCTTATGGGGCTCTACTAGACCTTCACTGGAACTGTGGAGATCTGGCTTCTCTTCCCTGTTGTGGTAAGGATGTGGATATGGTCTTAAATAAAGCATATTACCTCTGACACTCCATTCACTTCCCCTGCCTCTTTTTCCTTTTTTACTTAAACAGGGTTAAACCCTTCAGGAAAGAAACTTTCTTCTTTGTATTGGTGTACCACCTTGCCCTGATCTGGGTTGAGCCTCTGGGTGCTACTATGATGGACACCAAGCTCTAATCCAGCATCTGTACCATCAGAAGTTCTTTTGAGAGAAAATAATGCATTTACAGCAATTATGAATAATATTTCACTTATCTAAACCAATAATTCACCTACCGCCACTGTAGTACGTGCTTCTGCCAGCAATGCAGTAAGTAAATGTTGTCAAAAATAGATTATAATTTTTGCTGAAATTTTCAATGCTAATGCACCTTTTATGTAAAACCATCGCTAGATTTTTTTTCCTAAATATGCCTCCCTGATGCAGAGACCGTTAATGGAAACACATTCTATAGTGAAAACTGTTTACTGTTTAATTTTAAAAACAGCTTCTATAACACAGATCTCTTTAATGGAAATGTATTGTAAACACAAACAGTTTACGATATACTATAAAATATTTTTATGCTGCAGCACTCTTTAATGGAAAAGTACTGTATATACTGCACTGATTATTTTCTATTAAAACACATTAAACAAAGCCTGTTTTAAACCAATATCTAGTTCATAATTTACATGAACAATTTTAGCTAAGCATTCTAAACACAATCAACTTCATACAGAAAAACCCTTTAAGGTATTTCTTGTTGACTAACTGTACAGTCATTTCTTGTTTTCAACAGAAAAAGTGGGGAGATGATAAGAGTAATACCAGTTAGTTTTGAAGGCAGTCATGTTAAAACATGTTCACTTTCAGATAGGTAAAAGTGTTCTCGAAGTAAGTTATATTGAACTGCGTCTGCAATCTTCCTTCTCTACTCTTGGGTTAGGAGACTTCATTACTATTGCCCTTTCAGCCAGACAGGGCTTATATTTATACAAATTCACATACTAAAGGTCAACAACAGTGAAAATAAGTCTGTTAGGTAATGGCTCGAGTTCTTCAGTGACCCCTCAAGAAAGATTTCGGCAGGAAAGAGGTGCATTCTCTCAGGAGAAGGTGGATTAATTCACAGACTTGCTTTCTCGGAGAAGCACTCCCCAAAGCAGTTTTGTGGCTGACACCCACAGCTACTCCACGGTGGACAATGGGAACCCCATAGACATGGCCCCATGTGGCTTTCCTGTAATTCCTGCTCTGTAAGGATGTTCCCACCCTCCTCTCCATCACAGCGCCCGAGTCTGCTGCCAGGTGGTCATGCTTGAGTCTTCCTCACTAGCTCCTGCTGGCAGAGGGACTGCCTGTTAGTTGAGTAGGGGATTTTGTACTGAAGAGGGAGCATCTCATAATGAGTCCTGGAAGGTCAGAGGTTTGAGATTCTTGGGTCCTTAGATGCCCCCTCTGCAAAGAAAGGAATTCAGTTACTGAGACGAGTAACCTTTATTTTCATGGTCAAGCCTTGTCCTGTCACAGGACTGGGGAACTGCTAACAATGCATGTAGGAGCAAGTTGTCTGGGTTTTTTCTTCCCCCCCTTAAAATTCAGTTGCCCAGGGTTTAAATCTAAATGAAACTAAGTGGATGCTTTGTTTCTCCAGTTTCCCCTGTGCAACCAAATAAACCTGTGAGTCTCCCAAGGCTGTACAAGGTGACAGCTTGAAATACATATTTATCTTTGAGTTCCATGGGATGGTACACTGAACGTCACCATGTAGTTTAAATGGGAAAAGACATGTTCTATATTCTCTGCTTGTTAACTTGGGAATGGACTGATTACAGCTTGGGAAGGAACAGTTCTTCTCTTAAAGATTAAATATTACCACTGACGCAATTTAAGAATCACTCTTCTTCTAACACATTTGGGTTGTTATAGTTCCAGCACAGCAAATACTTTGGTAATACTCATTGGTGATGAAAGTTCTGGATCTGTAAAGTGGAGCACCGGAAGCATGCAGGGACGATGTAGGCCAAAGAACTGATGTTGTGACTTGCTCTTTGATTTTCTGTGCCCAAAGTTCCCTCTACCTTACAGAGAAGATAGTATTGGGAGTGCTGCATTCTATCTAAGCCCATTGCATAAGTCATAATTTTCCAGGCTTTTGCATCACATCAGATAGAGATATATTTTAAATTTCTTTATATGACTTTAAATGGACTCCTACAATATGTGAAGTTATCACTTCCTATTGTAGAACAGTGTGAAATTGAAGTGCTTAGAGAGACAGTTATAGTTAAAATCCTGGCATTTTCTTATAACTAACTTGTTTCAAGGGTTATAACTGGCTTGAAGCAAATTACCCATTGTCCTGGTTCAGGCTGTACATGACAGGCTGTCCATCTCATTCTGATCAATGTTTTTTTTTTTTTTTTTTTTTTTTTTCTTAAACCCCCAACAAAAAAAAAAAAAAAACCCCCCAAAACATCAACTNCTGATCAATGTTTTTTTTTTTTTTTTCTTTCTCTTAAAACTCCAGCAAAAAAAAAAAAGAAAACAACCTCAACACTTAAATAGCTTGCATGATGTTTCTAGCATGCATCTTTCACCCTTAGCAATAACAGTAGCATAAAGTCAGTATTTAGCAAGGACAAGTGTTGAGAAAAGGCTCCAGCTTCTGTTCTGGGTGGTTGCTCAAGATTCTTCTCCACAAATAAAAGGACAAATTTTTAAATATGGCTTTTGTTTCAGTGTAACTTTACAATAGATAAACATTTAATAAGTCAGCTATGACATTTACAAAGAGGAAAACATTTGTATGCAGAGACTTAGCAAATTCTCAGGATTCTCAAGAGCAAATCTAAAATATTGTATCTTATTGTCCCCAGCTGAGATCTATGGACAGTCACTAAGAAAAACTACTTTGTTTGCTGTAAAGCAGATTTCTGAATGTGCCCGTTTTTCCTGGCAATTTTACCCACGCTGAATTTGACTCATGCTCTGAATTTTGGTCTTCTCTTTTGAGTTATTACATACAGTCTTAGGGAAACAAGAAGGTGGCTAAGTTTTGGTGCTAAAAAAGCCATGATATTTTTAAGTTCTGTTTGAAGACTTTGAACTTTGGTGTAAAAAATATCACCTAGATATGGGACTGAGGGATTTGGGTTTGCACAAAGGAGCAGTATCTATTGTTCTCTGTGGACTTTAAGGAAGGTAAAATGGTTTATAGTGCTCCTTTATTCTCACTGCCTGGAACAGCTGGGTAAAGAGATAGGAAACGGCTTTCTCCAGTACTTGTCAAATAACTGATCTGTCAATTATCCCTCCAAGGGACAAGGTAGACAATGACAGTATGTTCATAAATCGACTAAAGTTGCAGTACTTTGGCCAAAATTCAGAGAAAAGGATTAAAATAAAGGTTTATGGGAATGAAATTTGACTAATAAAAATTTAGTTAATTATTTTATTAAAAATATACCTGGACTACCAGATCAGGATTAATTAAGTGCAGGCTGTATTAAGTAATTATCAAACCAGAACAAGTATGAAATATATAGAATACAATGTGCATATATAACAAGTACTGCCATGTAAATGAGCACGTGCCCGATATTTCCAGGTATCTTCTGTCCAAGGCAGTCTGATTCAATAACCTGCGTAAGATACAACGAAAATGGGAGGAAGTTCTTGCAACAAATACAGCTTACAAAAGTGAAATGTCTGTTTTCTTCAGTATCATGCAGAAGCTACTCAACGTGTTACACTGACGTACTCTTTGATAGGAAATAATTTCTTGAACTTGCAATTGCTTGGTTGAATGAATTTAACAAAACGTTACAGTACAGAAAATCTAGTTATTTGATTATGTTTTCTGTTGTACAGTAAAGAAACAGAGCACAGTCTAACAAAATACTTAAGTGTTTATAAGCTGAAACATATTTCAGTAACATCTGATTAGAAGTTAATATCTTGGGCGATCTATCATTATCAGTATTAAATGTATTATCCGAACTGAAATAATAAATTTCATTTTACTTGTGTTTAATAGCAAACATGAATCAGAAAATGTTTCCTGAATTTTATTAAAATTCTGTTATAGCTCATTTATAACTGAGGACAATGAAGTACTTACAGAATACAGAATGGTATAATCACTGAAAAGATAAAGAGCTCCAAGCTACCTGTTCTATATTGTTAGCATAAATGGAAAATAAGATTGGATAAAGATAAGAGTTTTGCAAAACTGCCTTGGTTTTATTCTCAACAAAATTTTGCTCCTATCTGATTTGATATGCAGTTTATTCTGAATAAGGGCCTCATCTTGAAGTCTTCACTCAAACAATGAATGTATGGGTTACATGTGGCCTCAGGCCTACGTGTTTGTGGCTGGTAGGACACAGTGCAGCTAAGGCACCTCAATAAAATGAAGGCTCAAGGACTTCAGCGTGAGCCCCCAGCACTTCAGAAGCAGCTGACAGAATCCTCCATTGTGTCTTCTCTGATCTCTATATAGTAGAAACTGTGTGGTCTACAGAAACTGAGTGATCAAACAGCATCACTGGATTTCTGCAGTACAAATTACAGAATGTGTTTTTCAATTCAGCTGTACTCAGTAAAACTGCAATGCTATTTTTTTGGGGGCAGCTGAGAGTATGTTTGCTAAAATGCATATTCTGCTGAAATTTCTTTCAGAGTAAAATGGAATACCTTGAGCAGGTTTGCAATGATATTGTAATTTCTTTTTCCTGTAATAGACCAGTCTTTAGGGGTGACTTATGCTTTGGAATTTACTTTGCCTGACTTTCTTGAAAAGTGTGTGTATGTATATATATATATATAAAATTCATGTATATGTGCAAGTATTCTAATTCTGAAGCACTCAGGATAAAGAACAGTGATGATATGCAAAGATTTATCAAATGCCTCTGTGAGGTTTTTTTTTGTCCAATAAGATATCAGAACGTTTTGGTCTACCTATACAGTAATACAGAGTTTTATTTTTCACAGCCACTGCAGTGTTGTCTTTGGCAGGTGAGGAGGTGAGGAGATCAGGTGTTTGTCACCTCCAGCAGTATTTTTAGTTAGTTTGGAATGAACAGCATTTAGTTCTGGCCAAGATGGTGCTATTAGATCTGTAGTTGAAGAACTTAAAACTACATCTGGAATTTTTTTACTACTGGAACTGTTTGTCTATAAGAAGCTCTTGTCCTTTTCTTGTGACTTTCTAGTTTTGCGTATTACTTTTTCATTGAAAGTGAGTGCCATTACAAACTTTAAACGTGGAAAAGTGAAGCAGTAAGAGCTGTGATATATACTATTTAAACTGTTAAACCATTTTGTAAAGCCTTAAAGGTTGGAAGTGTAAGGAATTAAAAAGACATTTGTGGGGTCTAGAAAGTGCTGTTGGAGAGAATATTGCTTGATGGTTCATTAACTCACTTTTTCCTCAGTATAATGTTACCTCTCTTCCTTTTATTTCTGTATTTGTGTATTTAAGCATAAACATGCATGTGCATTTATGGTGTATCAGGTCACCAGGTAGAGATCTGTGTAATGTAAACTACATACATACATTGTTACCAGAACCTTACTGCTTACTGCTGCTGGATGATAAGTAGGTAACACCAGTTGGACACTCTTCACCACTGAATAGTCGATGCCCTATCAGATCAATGCGAAATGAACTAATCCTATAAATGCAAAAAAAAAAAGTGGTGGTTGTGTTTATTTTTGGTGGTTTGTGGTTTTTTGTTTGTTTTTTTTTTTTTTTTATCCTGACAGTGAGTGAGAAGTGTCTCTTTTTTCCTCTGATGTCTTGTAGTTTACATAATTTCTCAGTATTTAATAAAAAAAATTGCTTGGTCTTGGAGCTAAATGATTCTTCCCTCTCAGCTTTTAGGGAATACCTATAAAGTTATTTTGTCTGCAGAAATCCTTGTTTAGAATTTTCAGTGACCATTGCAGATGTATAACTCTGCAAGAACTCAGTAGTGGAATTTCCCAAGAAAAAGAAAGAGGATTTGTCACCATAATACGGTGAGTTCTTTCTTGGAAACTCTCCAAGAGTTTCTACCAGTTGCCTTCCCTGGAAGACTTTGAAATGCCATACCAACAAACGGAGAGCAGCAGTGCTGCTGCTCCCATCTAAGGGAATTTTTTTCTTTTTTCTTTCATACAATCCTGGAGACTTTCCACACAGAAGATCCTTCTCTTTTTCCTTTTGCTTTGTTTCACAATTAGTTCAGGTACTGATCAATTGGAAGATATGAGCAGTGCATTGGGCCAGATGACCTCCACGGGTTCCTCCCAACCTCAATTCTTCTCTCTGTGTGTGTGTATATATACTTACATGCAACTTCTTTAGGTGTACAGAGAGTTGTTTAGTCCAGATATTTTTTGTAGTGTCTTACATCTCTGGTAGTTCAATAGATACCTCCTGTACTTATCTGATAGTGACTCTGCCAGTTTACTGCAAATGCCTAGTGTACATTCACTCTAAGCCTGCACGTGACTTTCTTCTCCAACAACGTGTACTTATTCTTCTCAGCTCTCATCCCAGAGTGAACTGGAAAATATTTTGTTGTCACCACCATATAGCAAGCCATGTAAATGCAAACTAAGGGGTAATCTGAATAAAATGTCCTCTTTCTAGCAGTAGAGCAAGGGGACAAACACGTTCTCTCCATGAGTTCCTGTGTATAAATGGAAAGGTTGCACATAGACGTTGCTTGTAATTATGGTCCAAAAGTATTTTTATTATTATAGGAAAATAATAATAAAAAAAAATCCAGGACCAGAACAGTCTCAAATCTGCTCTCATCTGAAGAAAAAAATACACACACACGCATATACATAAGTGTATACACACACACACACATATATATACACATAAAAAAAACCCCACTTTTCTTATGCAGACCTAAGATTGGTTCCAAGTTAGCGGCTTGGATTTCTCAGTGTGTCTGTTGTTACAGCCCGGTGCCATAATACAGCAAAAATATTGACTGTCAGTGGGAACTTGACATTTAAAATCCTTCTGCACCATTGATCTTCACTGTAAATATCTTTACAATAATCTTTTTATTAAAAACTTCTAAGATAGCTCTTCACCAATCCTCAGTCCATCTATTAATGAGTAAATAAATGCAACTAACCCCAAATAAACTTTAGATACATCCACCATTAATTTCTGTCCTTGGTAATTTACTTATGATTACTGAATGATCGGATGATTACTGTGGATGATTACTGACTTCCTGCACAGCAATAGTCTTTTTGTTATCCTAATATAGTTCTTAGATTCACACCATTGTAACTTTTATTCTTTAAATAGAATTGAGTGCAAGTTCACTCCTTTATTATGAATAAATGATTATTCTTTTTCTAGGATTTAAAGAAAAATAATATTAGATCAATTTAATTAGCATAAATGTAGAATTTTTTATCATTACAGAAGTAATCCTACCTGTTAGAAATATACTAAAAAGAATCAGAAAATTAATTAAACAGTTTGTCCAATAAGGATACACAAGAATCTTCTTCCAGGAATCCATAAAGATCTCTGCGTGGTTGCAGTATATAAAAAAACAACCAAAACCAAAAACAAAAACAAACAAAAACCCCCCCCACAAAAACCCCAAACCAACTGCAGCTGCAACTCCTAGTTTGATGTTGTTTTGCAACTCTGGTCATCTCAGCAGAGAAGTCAATAATGGACTCCTCCAAGACGTTGATCCCTGGGCTCCTGGGTTCATGCACATTGAGGAAGAGCTGGGAGAAGGACAAAACACTTTCCATGGCCAAGAGAATTGTTGTTAAAGCACGTATTGTATCTGTGTATAGACACGTGACTGTTATGAACAATAATTAATAGCTATTAATTACCATTAGCAGGTTCAAAGCATCTAATTCAGTGACAAACCTGACAAACACAGAAACCTGATTCGCACGTACTGACCCTTACCTTGCTTTTTAAACTGCAAGGTAAGGGTCAGAAACCTGATTCGCACGTACTGACCCTTACCTTGCTTTTTAAACTGCAGCTTTTATCACAACACGCGTCTGTTCAGATGGTTAATAGTAATTGCTGTCATAATCATCATACAGGGCGGTGTGTTTCTAAGCCTGTTTCATAAATACTGTTCCCAGGTACTTTCAGAGAACATTTATTTTGTCCATTTTGGCCTCAAATGAGAATTGAGTAGTTTTGTCTCAAATCCATTCTGCCTATGCACTGTTTATATATCTCTTCTCTTTGATTCCAAAATTCAGTTGTGTTTTGTGAAGTAAAACCTCATGTAACATAGGGACTCCTCAAATTGATCAAGACAACTGTAAAAGAAGATTGATATCTTCACCTGGCATGAGGATTTTGATCCAGAACCTTTCCATGTGAAAGATCAGGATAGGCATAATTCTGATGAGTGTTACCTCTGATATATATATCAGGAATAGCTGCTATGAAGTTAGCAGAGTTATACTGGTCTAAAAAGGATGTGGGGAAGATCAGGCTACAGATACATGACTAGTATAAATATGAAATTATGTGTGTGTATTTTGTGTGTGTGTGTATGCATAGATATCAAGACATTTTTAATCTCAGAATTATCTTTGCTGCTAGTAGAATTTCTCTCTCAAAAAAGAAAATAGGCGTAGAATGCAAAAATGTTTATTCCTGAATTTTTTGAAGGTGTTATAAGGTAGAATGCCACAAGTAGTCTTTTTTTTTTTTCCCCACTGTCATTTGGACTTCAGTACTTGGATTTTGTGTCTAATTATACTTGCCTATCCTGAGACCACATGAACGCAAAATTTGCCAGAGCTGTTACCAGAGTTAATTCACTCTAGAATTACATTTTCAAACACTGTTAATTGGTGTATATCTAAGACAAATTTCACTATGCAAATTTACTGAAATTGAAGATCTGTATCCTAGAGATTGTTTTCAAATATGCATTAATCAGAAAAGGTGTGAATATTGTTACTAGATAATAATGCAGAAGATTCTCTAGCAATAATTATACTGTAGCAAGTTAATAGTGCTGGGTTGGATTAGCTTTGGAAGAAAAAGCCACTGTGTCTGTGTACTTCACCAAGATTTTGAGTGGTTCTGATAAGGCTGAAAAGAAGTAGTTGTATGTGGGACTTGGTAATTTTACACAAAAAGGTGAACTTTATTGACTTAACACAGTTATATGTTGTGTATAGGCATCTCTCCACACACTTTTTTTTTTTACTTATATAGACATAAGCTAGACATTAATTGATATAAATCATAACAATGGGATTTGGGTGTGTGGAGTTGGGATAAAAGTGGACATCATTTGGAGTCAACTGCACAACTACCTGTTGTGATGGAAATGGAATTATGGTTGCTGCATGTTCATTTGTTTGCTGAGATGTTTAGTAGATGAATGTTGGTTTGGATTAATATAAGCCTGTATGGAAAAATCAGCAGGATGGAAACAGAGTAAATCAAGGTAAGGTATTCAGAGATTCTTAAAAGGCATTGGCAATGTAGAATACCTCTGCAATCTACATTCAAAAACACTTTAGTAATCAAAAGAAAAAAAAGGAGCAAGGAGTTGTTTTGGGAGAACAGAAAAGTTACAGGATCCCACTGATCTCTGCAATCTTTTTGCCTCCTCTCTCAGGAGGGCAGTTTAGAGAGGAGAGCTTTGCTGATTGCATAGTACCTGAAGTGGGGGTTTGTTATTATTATTACTGAGTTTTATTCCCATTGACACAATCGATAATAACTTGTAAGAAAGCCACCAGGAATACCTCAGTAACGCAGAGACATCCTAAAGTGAAGCTGGGTGAGGTTTATTCCAAGGAGAGAAGGAGGAAAATGCTGTCAGAGGGCAGCTGAGGCCGCAGGGGCACCTGCACCCCCCTGCGACACCCCCCAGCCTCTCCCACGCCGGAGGGGAGGCACTGGTGCATCCCTCGGGTTTTTTCCCTTCTTTGGGGAAAGAAGCAGGAAAGAAGAGTGTTGTTTACTATATCTGGGCCTTGATAGCTTGAGAAGTGCATTTCACACAGTGTTATGCCTGAAGAAAACTTCACTCCCTTCTGATGCATGAGGCCAAGCTATTTAAGTACCACTGATATGTAAATATTTACATTTGTAAAAAAACCCATACTTTCTCATAATAATTATATCTATTCAATGCATATCATCCTCGCTTAATAGCAAACATTAAAACAAGATACTTACAAAGAGAAACCCTTGTCATTTGGCAAAGAAAACGGCAATAATCCTCTGCTACTTGCTCCCCCCTCCATTTTAATTGTTAATGTCTTTTCAGCATGCAGGAGAAGTAATCTCCTACCACGCTAAAGCAGTCAGCCTAATTGAAAAGAAATACAAGTCATCTAGTGCACAGCTGAAAAATTCAGCTAAAATGCAATCTGTCATTATCTTTCCAATGCCAATTTTAAATAGGTATTAAAGTAAATGGGGGAAACATCTTCTCATTTCTCTTGCGGTATCATTTCGTTTTTACAGAAATCCCTAATCCTCAAATGAAGATTCCGCCCGATACCCAACAAAACACTCAAGACTCAGCCTCAAGTGTCTTGGAAACCAGATCCAAAAATAGAGGAATAATTTCCCTATCATGAATTAATCTCATTTGAAAATCATTTTAAAAATACAGTTTATGCAATGCAAATCCTCGCTCCCAGAATAACCTGTATTTGTGGTTGTTATGCCACAGTCAAGAGATAAATTACTGCTCAGTGAGCTGTTTCAGCATGACAACGTGAACTGCAGCTAGGATTAAGGAAATTGATGAAGCATAACATACCATGAAAGAAATAAAAACATTTTATAGGACACATGGGTATTATTGACAGGTTTCTACTTTTTAGGTACACTTGCAGCAGGACATTGTATTTGAAAAGTATCTTGCGTTAGAAAACTATATGCCACATTTAAAAGTATTCGCGCTTTTAGTCCCCAAATTATTATGCGCTATATAACACATTTCAATTTAATTGGAGAAATGCTGTATTGTGATGCTGAACGCTTGTTTAATGGAGATAATATTTTAACTTGGTAGGGAAAGTTGGATTCATTTGAAGCTGAGACATCCTCAGACTTGTAATTACCAATGCATGCTTCTGAGTAGGTAAAAGTATATTGAAAATATGTCAGATGAGGCCTTATAGAAAATCCATCAAGTCCTTAACAGGTCAAGCCCAAACAAAATCTTACTAAAGCTATTATCATCAAAGTTTATTTGGCTCTGGTCTCAGAAAGACAACTTTCTTCAGACTTCTCCACCGACTGAAATCCCCACAACTGCGGAACCCTCAGGATCTGCACCATATTGCATGTGCTCAGTAGGTGTAAGGAAATGACTGGTTAAAAACAGACCCCTACATGACGCCTGTCAAATTGAAAAAGAGAGTTTTTAGCATTCTGCTGTAAAACACGATGGCTAATTATTTTCCCTTCAGCAGCCTTGCTTTCTCATTCCTTCCCTGAAGTAGTAAAAGATTCAGCTAGATTGAACAAAGACCTTGCTCTCAGGAGTAATCGTCTGTTGGTAGACAATGATGTGACATTTCTGCTGGTATTCTTCCTGGTGTTCACAAATTGGAAAATTTTGTAGTTAAAGTGTGACCAAGGTACTCTGTTGTAAGTATGGACATGGTGGTAGAGAAGGAGAAAACAAGAAATAGGATTAGGAAGAAACCCTTCCTAACGTGTACTTTCTACCCAGTCCTTTCATTTGAATCAGTAGTAATTAGTGTTTTAGAGGGATCCAATTCAGAAGTTTTAAAGGCTCTTTCGGTGAGGTAGTATAAGTATCTCTTAAGTCTCTTCCCTCAGTGTCCATGTAGTCTTAAATTCATGGAGCACGGAGGCTTAGAGCAAGGCTTCTTTACACAGTGTTCCTATAAACTGTATTTTTGGTCAGTCTGCATTCTGCAACGTAAGCTTGCACATAAGCATGGTTAGTAACAAAGCTTATTGTCTCACTGGTGAGACCTAATACTGGCTTAAATGGCCTGGCTAGGCTGGAGTTTAACGGGTGGAGATTTTTCCGCAGTTATATTTCATCTAGCAGCTCTGCAATTTTACTGTTGGAAATGTCTGAGCAGTGAAGACATAGGACCAAATCAGTCCTGCTGTGGTCAGTGATACAGCAGCTCTTGTAATGCCACTTACGCAGATTTTCAGAGAGCTGCTGCAGGACAATGGCCTTCAACGCTTGCTGTTGCGCAGGCAAGTACCACGTTGTACGTAGGTTTGTACCTCTCCTCTCTGCTATATTTGATGGCAGCAGGGAGCGTTTCCGAAATCCCGTGATTCAGGCTGAGGATCACTGGGAGGCAGAGTCTATCAATAGGTGCCGTCATCCTTGTTCACCTCACTCAGCAATTTGGACTTGGACGTGACAGTGAGCTCTTCTCTTTTCCAACTACTAGTAACTGCATCGATATTGTCATCTGAAATCCTACCACCTAACTGCAAATTGAAAACCGGATTGTTCTTCATCCACATTTGAAGAACACAAAGCTTTCTATATAAGTAACCAAATTTTATATTTGTAAGAGATAATGTTTAATAGATATTTCAAGGGAAAAAGAAGCCCTTCTTGTTTGACTATTATACTTGTTTTGGTGCTATTACTTAAGTCAAAGCTGGAAAGCTGATAAAGTTGTGGCAGGACACACACAGGGAAGTATGAAGATGGAGGAAGAAAAAACAATACTGAGGAGAATCTGGCTGAAAACTGGTTTGAATATGAACTACATGATGTTAGATAAGTTGCATTATTCTTTACTACAGACCAAAATCTAGAAAATATGATTTTTCTGCTCTCTGTATTTCATTTGGAATCTGGGGAGAAGGGACAAAACAATGACAGTAATAATAAAAATAATATTAATAATAATCTCTTGCGGGGTCAGAGAAAAAGTAGGGAATTTAGGTGATATATGTAGTGAGACTGCATGTGGAATGCGGATTAGTATAAATTAGGTGAAAGAAAATGTTTGTGCAAAACATTGCCTGTCTGGATACAGATTTCATAATCAGCACAAGACGATGTTGAAAACAGAGAATGATATTTTTATGTTCTACAAAATGTTATTGTTTTCAGAAGTTATACTGTACTGCATGCATTATATTATGCAGTGCAGGATCTAGATGAGAAAATCAAGCCAGTAAACTCAAAATGTCTAGCATGTCTGCATTTCAAAAGCTGGCACACTGCTAAATCTAAAGAGAGAACAAAGACAGAGGAATTATATTTTATCAGCATTTGGTAGTGATGAGGTGATCATGGTTATAACTGTAGCATAAGGAAAATGTTTGTTAACCTTCCCCCCCACCCCAATCTGTCTGGGCTACTGGTTGAAACTACCCATTCCTATTCTGTTTGTTCTACACCACATATGTAAAAATAAAAATTATAAGAAGACCTTCAGTTATACTTCTGTGTATGTAATATAAGAGAAGGGCTAACAAGCAATTTTGAAAACAGAATGTGGGTTCTGAATATTAATTCTGTTGTACTCTGCTAAGTGGTTAAATGTGGTCAGACTCCAGGGAGGAGGAAGAACATAAACAGAACAGGATATGCTAGAACTTGGATTAAATATTTACAGGTTATACTTATCACAGAATTTTCTTATTAATATCAAAAAGTCAGTTACCATCCTGCAGGTGGTTAAGTGTTAAAAGACTATTTAAAATTCCAGTAGGATGCTTTTTTTCCTAGTCACTACAGAAATACCCTCAATATTATGTGTAGGCTGAAAGAGTGACCAATATTTTCTGTCTTCATCAGTCTCTCCCAAATACATTCTACAAATTCTTTCAGTTGAACTTTGTATTGTAGTTTATTTTAATTTAATGATTGAAACTCTCAATCAGATCCATGCTGAGGTTGAGCACAGTAATAAATACAAGCTGGTCCTACTTAACACCTGTTTGGGGGGTGGAGGGTGGGGTGTGGGATACAATAAAAATGATGCAAAAGAGAAAAAAAAATCTGCATTTAAAAAAATACTTGATAAAAAATATTTTCTGTTTCTTGTAAATGCTAAATATCCTTAGCTAAAGTTATCTGCCACAGAACCTGCCCCCAATGTCCTCATCACCAACCACAGGACAAGTCCCAGCTGGAACCATTTATTGGCTTAGTCAAGTGCTCCACTACTTTGTTCTAAATATGTCAACTTTGATTCATCCTTGGGCTTAGTTGCTGTCAAACACTGTTAAATGGAACTGGAATCAGCATTGCACCTAGGTATCCACTAAGCCAAAACCATAATCACTTCTGTAGAAATGTTAGTATTCTGTGGCACTAAAAAGTCACTTTGATAAGGAGTGTGGCATTTTTGTGAGGGCATCTTGTATGAAAAGGGAAGTGTGGTCTCATCTTTGGCACCAGCTAGAGGTAAGAGGTTCATAAGATAAGTACTGAAAGTTTTGGCAACAAGCTCTGTCCTTCAGAAGTGCCCAACTTCTTATTTATTTGCATGATTTATACTGTCAGGGCATGCAGGAGTACGTTATGAGACCAGAGTTAGGACTATCACCAGCAACTAAAGCACTGGCAAAGTTTAGCTTAACATTTGATTGGAGTTTGGTGTTGTAAGCGAGACTAAATGGAAAAATTGAATCATTCAGAGAGGTGAACTGTAAAGTATAAAATATTTTAGAGTGGATAAGGGAAGAATAGGTTTCATCTGCAGGTTGCAAAGGCAGTTGAAGAAATATACTCAGAATAGCATGTTGTCTACTCATATTGTGCAATGGTTTTAAGTAGTATTTACATAGATTTCAGCGGGTGTTGCAAAGGAAAACAGCATTTGAAAGAAGCATACACTTGGATGCCATGTGTAATATGAGAAAGGAATCACAAATGCTACCAATAATTGCTATTGTAGTCATTTATATTATGGTGAAAACTAAAAACTGAAGGCAAGTTGGGTAAATGGATATTCACATGATGGCTGAGCACACTGTGACTGATTTTGAGCAGTATTTTCTCTGCTATTTAGCAGGGGTCTTAAAAATGTGAAAACGAATCACATGAAAATGGATCAAAGGATGCATATCTTTATGAATTTATGCAGCTGAGTCTTTGACCCTACAGTTTTCTTTGCTGTGAAATGGAGGGTGAAGGAGATGAACCCAACAGATACTTTTAGTGGTACATAAAGGTACATTCTCAGTAACTTGTCTTAAATAGTGTCATATTTTTTACAAAGCATACAGTAAACCTTCTATGTAAACCTATTCTTTCCTTCTTGTAATCCGCTATGCTTTGGATGGTAAGCTCACCTTCGCTTCACCAATGACCATGGCTTCTCTTGCAATTGGCTCCTAACTGTTGCCCATTTCTCCTATGAGACTCCAGTACTCTCTGCCTTTTTGAAAAAGTCCGTGTTCTTGGAGAGGGAAGAGAGATTACTGAAGAATATTACAAATACAGTAATTGAAGATTTCCACCCTCTGTCTCCATGGTTTCTTAGAATAAACTACTCTGGACACGGGAAGTCTTTCAAATGTGTGTATGAGCTTGTGGCTAGGTGGGGTTTGAAGACGAGGAATTACCAGATTCCAATATGTCAGCAATTCATGCTGTCTTCACAGCATTGTTCCTTTGCTTTTTTTACGTGTGTGTGTATATATATATATGTGCTCTTTTGTGCTCTGGTGTAAATTGCTTCCACAGGGCAAAGCACAGGAAGAGTTAAGCCTTGTTTATTTTTCAACCTGCCACAATATTTACTTTTGTGTTTACAGTATTCGGTGCATCTGGTTCAAGCAAAGCTAAGAAAGATTTCACTTTGAATCACTGACATAGCAGAAGCCAAAAATTTATAAGACATATTTTCCACAGTATTTTAAAGAGAAATAACATGAAGGCCTTATCACATCAAAGGTTAAATCTGCTAAAAATCATTGTGAATGCAATTCTTTTTTGAATTTAATTTTACAATTTTGAGACAGTAATCATTTAACTCCTTTTGTTATGTGCATTCAATTTTATAGCAAACTGAATGGAATACTGACAATTGCTTAGCCACACATTAGACCAAAACATCAATGCTATTATATTTCATTAATGAAGAAAGCACTGTGCATAACTAATGGATTTTATTAAAGTTAATATATATAACAGCAGGAGCAGTTGGTAGACCAAGGAAAGATTTTTAGCAAGCACACTGTGGAACTAAAAGTCACTGAAAGATAAAATAATAAACTTGTTTGACACACTGAGGAGCTGGTGTAACTTTGGCAGTCATAGGGTGAAGACACCGTGCTTGATAACTCTGGAACCAGGAGAGCCCTGAAGTAACAGTATTTGACATGGCTGGGACATCTCATCAAAGGGAAAGAACAAACCCTGACAAGAGAAATACTAAAGAGGACTCCTGGTGGGAAAGCTGCTGCCATGCAGAAAACTGTATTAGATAAAGATATCAGAAAAACTCATCCCCCCTGGGATGCAGCAGTGGTTCTAACAATTGATGGAATATTATTAAGATATGTTGCTAAAGATGCTTTTGGAGCAGTGTGAATAGCACAAAGTATACATTAACAAAGTCACATTTCATCAGTTTACCTTTGTTGTTTCTTCAGAAATTAGTCTTGAGCCTTTCATGGTCTATAGGCAGTCATTGGGGTACTGGTAATTAGCGTGCATCACAGATAGGGTCATACTACTGAAGTTCTAGCCCCCTTTAACAGTGATTCAATAGATTTCTTTCACTGGATTTTCGTTTCAGCAATGAACTGGTGAGGCTCAGAGCCTAGAAAAATGGAATGTTGTGTACATTAACTGAAAACTCTAGCTACTTTGTAGTAGCCATTTTGGCAGTTGATTCCTAAGGTGTTAGGTGCTACTTATCTTTTGACAATCTTTAAGAAATGATATATTTATCAGAAGAATACCCCTTTTTACGAAGCTCAAACGCAAAATTGGATGATTACATGTTAATTCAGCTCTTGTAAATATAATAGCATTGTAATGCACTTATTTGCATAGACCTCATGTTCCAAACCAACTAAATATTGCACTGCTTCTTCCCTGAAGTTCCGTGCTAAAAAGGAACAGCTTTGCTTATCTAATGCATCAAGCTAACTTTAAACACAGCCTTTACTCTCCTGTTAGTAAAGAAAACCAAACTTCTCTGGCTGGTGAAAAGGTCCAGTGTAGTGCCCAGCATGCCTATGTTTAGAAGAGGTTGGCAGGTCATCCAGCAGCAAATACGAGATGAGCACAGCAGAAAGGAGACTCTGTCCCTGGTGCGGAATTACTTCTGCAAGGCCACCTGGTCCAGAACAGCTTTATAAAACCCCAGAAGGTATCACCTATCAGCTAAAGGGCAGGGTGTAAAGTAGTAGCTGATACGTAGGGGAACAGGTGTAGAATAAGTAGAGAAATAAAATGTAATAAAAAGAACCCATACGTGCAAGAAAAGTTGTCCTTCTGCTGAAAGTTAGTGACCCAAAACCTGTTTTTTCCATCTGGCTAGTCTTAGTTTGAACTTTAGGTGTGATCAGATGATCTGAATATCACATCACCTTTCGTTCAAGGTCTTTAAAGATCACTGGCCACAAGAAAAACCAAAAAGTTACTTTTCTGCTTAGAAAGACAGCTATGTTATGATATTTGAAACCTTTGTTCTTTTTTCCTGTACAAAGCTAGAACTTTGCATGCAAAGCTCATCTGAGGGAGAATTATACTGCTGCCAAATTGTGGTAACTCAAACAGTGCCTACAAACCAAAGGCAAAATATCGAAAAAGAAACAGTTATGTCTATTTTGTTCTACCGGATCTGTGTTTTACATTCAAATGTGAATCTTGAGGAGGAATTATTCAGCTCTTCAAGAACACAGGACATTCTAAACTTTTAGTTGGAGACTATAAGTCCAGAAAGGGACCATAAGAGTCATCTACACTTACTACCTATATGGCAATGGCGTTTACCCTCCGAATTAATTCTCATTTAAACAAGTTTATATATAATTTGAACTCTAAAATTAAGTTTTGAAGAATTTACTTTACTGTTGGTCAGTTGATTTGTAGCTCTGCGGTGCAGTAAATTTGGTATTTCCATTGCTAGCAAAAAGCTATGGATATTGCATTGGCCCTGCAAAGCCCCAGAGCTGAGCCCTGCCAGGCTCGCTTTGGCTGCCCTTCTCTGGGCTTGCCTGGAGATGTGTTTTAGCTTGTTTGTCTAACATGCAGTTGAATATTACCAAACTTGTTTAGCTTTAGGTTAGCTCTGTGCAATTGTGTGGTGCAGTGTTATAATAACTTGGTTGCATCTTTGTAAGCAATAGATAGTAATAATAATCTGCTATTCTGTGTAGAGTGAACTATCTCTGACCCCAAAATAATAATATGGAGTGGAGGAGAACAGGCAAAGGATGGTAACAAAGGCCTTGAACGCACAGCCTGGGGATGATAGCAGAGGCTATGAACAGTCTTATAAACAAATTGCCAATGTTGCCAAGGAACGTAGCCTTGGAAATCAGGTAAAACCATTTTTAGGGCAAAACAAAAGGAACAGCAAATATCTAGAAAATGCAATACATATCATATGTGTGTATCATAGTATATGAGGATATAATGTGGAGTTGTAGACTAATGAAGATCAAGGTGTAGCATGTGTTTAAAAACTATCAGAACCAATGTCATGCAGATCTTAGAGCAGGGAGGAGGAAGAAACCCCCTGCCAGCATCATACTCCTCATGGTGAAGAAGGCAGGATGCTGACCTCTGATCCCAGTTCCCCCACCTTTTCCTCTTGCGAGCAGTTGTCACTGCTGACTAGGATCTGGAGGAGTAGGGGAAGGGGGAGCACAACACCAGTGAAACAGGGTAGATACTCAAGGTGCTTGGATAACAATTTTAAATGTGTTATTAATGAGGCTTTTTCTGTAACAATATAATTTGGACAATAAGCATTAGTATTGTTGTAACTGGGGTAGTAAGTCTTTGATTAGACACGTAAGAGTTCAAATAATAATGAATTCTTGGTTACAAATATAAGATATATTTCTGTAGCCCACATGAAATGCACACGGTGCAGATTCTATTATTAATTAACCTCACTTAGAAGCCTGCCTTTTACAAACTGACTATATTTGTTTATATTAACTTCTGCCTAACAAATTGCCCCCACCTCTGAATTTGTCGTGACTGATTTCTGGTATGTGAATCTTTGTCTGAGAGACTGTACATCCCTCTATTATCAAATTAATATTCCCCAGGCAAGTTATTTAGAGATCAAGTCAGTTTTTAACTTCCTTTTTAAACAGATGGAATAAATAGACTTTGATTTGCTAGAGGTTTTTGAAAATGTGACTTCTAATCTTATTCTAAGGTTTCTTTACTTTTTCAATTTTACAGAATCTTTTGAAATCAAATGTAGCAGACCTAGACAGATTATGTCGGTACTGGTTATTCCATTGGCAAGAAAAACATTTTTGTTATTCCTATCTGGTGTCCCCTGTGTATGCAGCACTTTATTTGCTCTTTGTGCCACAACCTGACACTAGAAATTCATGTCTGGCTGATGATTTCATTAGCTGTTCTAAAGGCAGACCTATCTACAAGGGACTGAGTAAAACATGAAAACCTTTTCTAACCATAACATACACTATAAAATCAGTTTTGAATTGTCTTTTGCTCTGCTGACAATAAGATCACTCCTTCTTTTTGTTTCCCTTAGTATTTTTCTAAATTCCTTGTTTCTAATATTTTTTTTGTTGTCTGTTTTCCCCTTTCCTTTTTAATGTGTCTTTTTATTTAAGAATGCTGGGATTTTGTTTTACTTGTATTAGCCTGGTCTCTCTTGTTCAGCAGAATTTTAAGACAGGGACCAAAAGTTCACATAAAAAAAATAAAAAACCGGTTATGTTTTCCTGCTTACCTTATTTCTCTTATGATTTATCTGATAATGATTACCTCCTTGTGAGAATGTCTTCAGCCATGAGATTTTTACTTTAACAGCTTAAACCTGTAGTTGTTGCATATAAATGCAATTGAGCTACACTGATGGCATTTGAGCAAGCAGGCTTTAAGCTTGTGATATCCATTTCTCTCTGTTGCCAGGATGAGATCTGACATAGAGTCCAGGATGCTGGATCACTTACTTTAGGAAGTTGCCACCTACAGTTGTTAACAATTGTTTTAGAAACTCTCAGATTATTTTTTATTATTGGAAGAATGATGCCTCTGTCATGAGTAGGTCATACTGAAATCATTCCTGATAATAAAGCTCTTCTTTTCTGTGAGATATAAAGCGTAACAAATAACTTGCTATGACATTCTTTCATGCAGACTGTGGCTTGGTACAGAGTATATTCTACTTACTTTAATATCCAGATTTCTAATATTTTTTTCCTCTCTCCATTTCCCTTGTTGCCTTAGTAATCTTATTCTCAGCATAAATGATGTATAGTACACAAGTCATAACTCGTTCTTCCCTTCATTTTTCCTGTTCGCATCAATTAATATCATTCAGTTGACTCATCCCTGCCAGGTCCAAGGTTCATTGAAGATAACAGAAAGACTCCTGATGACTTTGCTGCGATTTGAATGAAACAGTTATTTTGGTATCAGGAATGTTATGTGATGTCAACCAAGTTGCATGAAGCAATGGTGCAAATGCATAGCATGACGGAGAGCACAAAGTGCCTTGTGTTTCAGACAGAGTTCAGGAAAACATATTTTAGATGTTAACGTGAAAATGAAAAAAATAATTGACAACCTGTCTTTTTTGGCAGGCATACACTGGGATTCATGCAGCAAAAACGCCTTAGTAAATTTTGGAAAAAAACCCACTTTTATAATTAGAAAGCACTGAACTCTCAAAAAATATATATTTGTAGACATAACATTTTTTTTAAACTCCAAATTAGATTAGTTTCTAAATATGCTGATTTTAAGTATATTACAGGCCTTTTCCTATCAGAAACCCGTATGATTCATAGATCAGATTGTTTTGATTAAATATCTTTGAGCAAATTTTGAGCAGTGATTTGACGACAAAGCACCTCAAAGAGATACTCTGTTGTCATACATCCCAGCAAACTGTCTGGATTTTTTACTTTATCCAGAAATATTATCGCCTTTTTCTTGTGCATGGTAATGGATTGACCCTAATGGGTAGGACATTTAACATAATTGACCTTCACGGTTTTTTTTACTTGCTGGCCTTGGCACATTTTTGTTAGTGTGGATCAAGTAGTCATCCAGTGGCAAATATTACTAATAGAAGCATGGTAATAGTTTTACAGCATTGAAATGCTGCTTAGTGAAATGTATTCTTTTCTATTTAGCAGAGACCTCTTAACATTCCCTTCTTTCAGTAGTTGAACCCCCTTAGCATGTTATTCAGTGGATGGCTCTTGGGTTTGCCCAGGCACAGGCATCAGTCACTGGGAGCGAGGAGCAGAAAAGGAGAGGGGCCGTCCTCCAGGCACTTGAGAGACAAAAGGCAATTCAGAGAGATTCATGAAGTAAAGGAGGCTTAAGAGGACGGTGCATAATGCATGATGCACAAAGGGCATGTGCTTGTCAGATGCCTTTACGAAGAGTTTGAATGCTACGCAGGAGGAAGCAGGGAAGTCGAACCTGCTAAATAACCCGTGCTTTTGTCAATCCAAGATCAGAAGCAGATCACGACAGAGGGTTCGTGATCACCTGCTCACTTGCAAGTTGTTAGATTGTACTGAGAAATAATTTACCTCTCTGTGTTCTGGTTTCTTAAAGCTACCTTTTAAAAAATTTCACTAATGGGAGCTCTATTATGTTAAATAAAAGTCAACTCACTAAATAGGTTATATACATTATAAACAGGAATTGTGCATTATCAGCTCATACTGTGCCATTGTTGTGACTCACCTTTGTAGGAGCTATTCCTTAAACTAATCTATTTGCTTGTTTTTATATGGGGTTTTTCTTTAGCACTTACCAGAAAGGGGGGGGGAGGAAGATGAAAAGCTACTTTGATGTCTCAGCAGTAATATAAGCATGAGGCGCTTCACTGTTTTTCAATATCTGGAAAAAGCTCATGTGAATGTTAGAGGCATATTTACTTAAGAGAAACTCAGCTAACCACCACATTTTGTCTTTGTCGCAAAAAAAAGTTTCACACAGAAAACAAAATGTAGTCACTTTATTTATAGACAAAATAAAAGAATGCAGCTATAACTCCACGCATTAAGCTATAAAATTCAGAATTCCTTCAGGAAAATTAATCCTGTAAAATGTAAGAATTTTACAAACAGCTAAGTCTCTCATGCTCTGGCAGAAGTAAGTGTAAGAACCTTAAAATATTAGTGTTCCCATTTGCATATTATTTAAAAAAAAAATCATGGGAAAATCACATCTGTATGGTTATTGCTATGGGATCTCCCTCCCAGCCACCTGACATACTTACTGTAAACCTGGAACACACAATATTCTTTAATACCTTGTCTCTTTCACTTTACCATAGCTACGAAATTATATGTACATAATATTTATAAATAAAATAACTAATTCCACTTCAGCTTCAAGCACGTAACCCAGTGACCCACACCGCAGAAGCAAACAGAAAAAGATTACACACTTGTTTTTTCAGAAGTTGGGCTTATCAACATCGTTACTCACAGGACACTGCTTAGGGAAGGAGCATGGGTAATATTCTTGTCTGCACACTCAAAGTCTGTTAATAAGGATTAATGTGAGGCTTAGTCATAGAATTTTAAATATTTACAATACACCTATTTACACAGTATCACTTTGAGGTTAAATACCCAGCTAAATATTTATGTCTACTCTTAGTGTCTTTTTACCAGATTATTTTAACAATTAGCAAATAAATGAAAAGAACAATGAATGTAATTTTGCATAAATACATACTCATAATACAGAGATTTTTTTCATAGCCTTTAGTATCTGTGTTATAAGAAATGTTTATAATAAGAATCAGTCCTGTTTGACTGCAAAGTATTGGCTGGTGTCATCATATCCTTTGTGAAGGAATTTTTCAATAATGAATTATATATGTTGATACAGACAAACCTTAGTCAGTATGTGCCTATATACTGTTATAAAAACATCTAGCTGAGAGGGACCTCCAGAAGTCAATCAGTCTTCCTCAAATTGGGAGCAACTATATTAGTGCCATTTTTGACAAAAGTTTGACTAATCTGATTGCTCACTATCCTAACCATTTAAAAAGTGACTGCAGCTGAGCAAATGAGGTGACCCCATTAATTTTTTCCGTATCTGGCACAGGCGTGGAGAAGAGATTATTCCCTTTCCTTTCAGTAAAACACCTCACATACCTGACATGTAAGAATGCATCATTTCCCCCGGTACTCCTTTTGTCCCACCTTTCTCCAGAGGAAGAAACCCTGGTTGTTTCAGCAGTGCCTTGCAGGTCTCCCCCTGTCTTCTTTCATTAATTAAAGATTGAACAGAGCTGTATGAAAGACAAGACCCTGTGGGGAGTCATTTAATATTTGCTTCCATTTTGACAGAGAACAGTTGGCAAGTCTTCTGGGAGGTACTATCCAACCACTACTGCACCCAGTTTATAGCAATAATCTAGACCATGTTTCCCTAGCTTAAAAGATTGTAATGTGAAATAATGTCATGTTTTGAAGACAAGATACATGATGCCTATTGCTTCTCCCTAACCACATAGCTGGAGGAAATGAGCCAATTTTAACATGATTTGTTCTTTACAAATCTCTGTTGGCTCATCTCACTTTTACCTCCCAACTTTCAAATAATTTATAACCTCGTCATTTTGCTAAACAGGCCTCCTCGTCCCTTTTAAGATTCCAATTAATTATATATTTGTAAGGGACTTGGTAGTCCAACTTATTTTTATTATATCTGACAATGATTTCCCTTAATACAAATATAGCACATAGTTCAAGCCTCATGGCTCCTACAGGAGGTAGACACATCTTTTACATTTAAGTTCAGATAGTTGTTTAAGTTCATTTTATTGTTTAAGTATCTTTAATGAATACCCAGACCTAAAATTAATTTTTTTGTAGTGTAACTAGTCTGAAACATGTCAAGCCTGAACATTTGCCATAGGAGAAGAAAACAGTGCAGGAAGAATGTCAGTGTTGTGTCTATGCAATGCTATATTGTGAACAGGCATTGTATGAATAGGCATGCTAGGAATGGCCCATGCTCAAGAATAATTACAAGTTGAGATAAGCTTTTGTTGCATTAGTTAAGGGGTTCATAATTTTCTTGTCTTTTAAGGACTGAGGCTTCAGATGTGAGTCCAGTTTCTCATTTGCATATGAGATTACATTTCTCTCTTTTGGCCTAATAGTGGAATACATTTAATTTATATATCATCTCCAAAACTACTAAACATTTTAGGTAAACAGGGCAGAAACTGAAATCCTGTGTCAGTGGAAAGCTGCTGAAGTAGGAGGGAAGGAAGGTTTCATTTCTCCTATGTAATGCTGTTTTCCACTGGTGCAGCAGAAACCTAAAAATACTTATTTAAGAGCTCACATTTTTATAGAATAAATTCCTAGTTTCTTATACTTTCCCTTGGCATTTCTCTGCCATGCAAAACTGAAAACTGAGGTCAGTCAGTGCTATAAAGGTTAGAACTGGCTTAATGTGCCACATCAGCTGTGCAGATTGGGAGAGCACAGGAAGCCGAATAATCTCATCTGTGATTTTGTTGTGAAATGCCCAGCGGCAAGAAGCATGGCCCATGCAGCATATGGAGAGGAGCTCCATTCACAAATACTGTTTGCTGCAGTAGCTGGAAAACAGGCACTTGGTGGGAAGACTGAAGAGGCAGCTAAGCACAGGTTACACATCAGACCAGCAGCACCTTGTGAACATCGCTTCTGGAAATGCTCTTGTACTTAGTGATACGATGTGCTAGTAATTGAAATATCTGAGCCTTGAAATTCAAAGACAAAATTCTGAAAATGGTGGAAGAGATCTGTGATATCAGTGTTCAGATATAGGTATGGAGGAAGGGCAGGTAGTTGTAGGAAGGGTTTCCATGGTAAAAAGGTTAAAAGAGAAGCAGCACTTCTCTCTGTTGTGACACAACATCACTCTGTAAAGTGAACATCTGCTCAAAGAAAGATACTTTAAGCCCTAAAAATCATCTTGTGGGTATAAACCCCTAAAGTGACAAGCTTAGTAGCTGTATAGATAGAAGTATCTATTAAGGACAAAGGAAAACACTGTAATATTCACTATCTACCAGGAACTAAAGGTTGACTGCTCCAGTTTTATTTTATGAGCTTTTTTATTCCAGCTTGAATCTATACATTTATATAATACTTAAATGATGTCATTTCAATCTGCAGTGATGATTCACATCTGGGATGATTTTAAGATATGCAAAAGAAATGAATCAAACTTCAATTGAACTAAGCTAATTCCAGCTAAATCCTTCCTCTAAGTATTTCCTGTTGTCTTAAAGCATTCAGATAACTGACCATTAAGAAACACTAGGCTCAGAGACTGGTATTAGTGGATATCTTAATTTCCTGAAGTGGTAAATGGACTTGAACTGGATGAGTTGAGTAAGAGGAGAACTAGAACAACCATGCGTCTTAGCTTGACAAAAAATGCTGTCAGTTTATGTCCCGTTTGCTGAACACCACATATTTGAGCGAGCGGTCTGCTCGCTGACGAGGATAGGTAGTTTCCCAGATATGATTAGTTGACACTTTGGAGAAGCCAGTGAAACACTGATATTTAAAGATGGATATCCTATCTAAAGATTCCCTTGCCCTTAAGATAAGCTAGTGTGCAAAACACATCTGAATGACACAGATAGTCTTGCAGATGAAGTCTTTTGTTGTGATTTTTATAACTGGTATCATATAAGCAGCTTAAGGTTTCTTTTGCTTATGTAAGTCACCGTGTTGTAGAGTGGATTATAACTCTTACTTCATGTCACTGTTGCTGTATAGCAAGGCTTTTGTACAGAATCAGGGGAAAATAAAACCTATCATAAAACTATATTAAGTTGTTAACTCAGTAAACAGATATATATTGGAAACTACATAACAAGTCTTTTGTTATAACAAAAGTAGTTACAGCAATTACAGCAGAACCCAGCTCATATAATTTTCAGATTATGCAATTTGTCCTGAGATCTTATATTTAAAATGCAAACTACTTATGCTGCAAGTCCTATTTTCAAACAGTCTGGAACAACTGCTTGCACTTTAAAATGTAGTTGCATCATGTCTTCCTACCAAAATAATTGCAAAGTAGCAAGGGCAGGGTTTTCCTGTGAGGCACAGGTGAGCTTTGATCTGTTCTCCCATTAGGTGTCCTGTGTAAGAAACATGTCCGGGGGCTGGGGTTTTTTGGTTTGCTTTCTATGGAAAGAGCTAAGATTCCCTAGATGGGAGGTCTTCCTCATGGTAAGGTAGACGAGCAGTAGAAGACTTCCTCAGAAGTGGGGGGTACTTCCAAGAGAGCCTGGTTTTGACTGAAGGAGAGGACTTAGGCGGAATAGGTGCCAGGATCACTGCTTTCCCAGGGGAAAGCTGTCTTGCTTCAAAGCCACCGCTTGCACCATGGGTTGCTGTTGTCCACCACTCTTTAACTTCTGTTGCGGAGAACAGAACCTGGTGTGCCTTCCTTCCTGGGAGAAGGGTCTCTATTTCCCTCAGAAACCTCGCCCTCCGAGGAGAGGGGAGATGGGATGTTCCCCGTGGAGGTCTGCCTGCATGGAGTTGTGCTATGCCGTTGAAGTGCCTCAGTTACCTTGTGACAGCGTCCCCTGTCTGCTCTGAGCCTTTCACTTTGGTGAAAGTTCATTTGCCGGGCTCTTCACAACTTCAATCTGCCTTTTCTAGTCTTCATGATTCCATGAACTCTTTCAATAAAGACCCAGTCAACCATCCATCCAGAGTCCCTGGGTCCAGGCCCACCTCGGTGCTCTCCTTTGTGCTTGCTACTCCTTCCCGAGCTCCACTCGTTCTTGTTATTTATAGCCTGGCTTCCAAGAGATTACAAATCTTACTTCTGGAAACTTATAAATCATACAGTTCTATTGTAAGGAAAAATGAAATAGCATTTTTTGCAGCTTTCTAGACTTACCATTTCCTCACTCAGCCATGGGATCTCTACTGGCTAGTTATTCCTCATATTTGTAATCCGCTTTGAAAAATAGTTTTTGCCCCAAATTCTTTATCAGTCAACTGAACTGTTCACATAAAAATACCTGTTGCTTCACTGTAAGCTATTTTTAGAGCTCCAAACAGGGAAAAAAGCCATACTTCTCATCATTTCCACTTCAAAAATGATTTTTTTTTTTCCTTTCTTTGTAATTTGCTTACTATTAATGCATTTGATGTCAGCAATAATGCAAGAAGAAAAAAAGCCATTAATATTCTTTGCAACTCAGAGCCTTCATCTTTTGTTTTCTGAATTATGGTACGGGAAGTAAGATGATAGTGCAGTGTAAAACAGTACTTTGGAAATGCCGCTTGTATGGCTTATAGAAAACATGGAAAAAAACCTCTCTACTTTCTAATGTGGAATCTGAACAGATTAGATTGGTAGTCAAGTATACAGTAAGATGCACAGCGTGGTTTTGGTAGGTTTTTTATAGTTTTTTAAATGAAATAATATAAATAGACTGGGTTTTGTTTTTCTTTTTTAATATACACACACTGAAACAGTTCTAGTAGGTCTTTGCTTCTAGAAATAAATATATTTTGTGAACTCATGTGTAAGTAGCAAGTTTACAGTGAATTTAGTGTGAAGATTTACTAAACTCCTAAAATATCTTTCTTGCTACAAAAATAATACGTTGACCTTATTAGTTTTGCATACAAAAGGAACTCAGAATAATTTCTTGTGAACCAGCAAGTGCAAATATTGCAGCTGAAATTGAACTTGAGGGGCAAAAATATCTGTCTTGATTTGGGTGAGTGATGTTGCTTACAATAACGCTAACCCAAATTGTCTTTAAATTAGACTTAGGCATGTATGTATGTGATGATAAAAGAAAGTGTGTGAGAGAGGGACAGAGAGGAATTGAGACTGAGAAATCCTACTTCCCTTGGTTTTACTTGTGAACAAGGTTTGTACCATGTTTCTCATGTATCAGAGGCTCTGCTTTTTTGGGAAACATTTTATGTTTTCCTGTTCTTCCAGGAAGAAACTATTAATCAGTTTTCCTGGCATTTCCAGTATTTAGCAACTTGAGGAGTCACTAAAGAGTAGCTTTTCTGCCACAGCAGAGCACGTTAGAAGCAAGTAACGCTTCAAGTAACGTTGGAGTGCTGTTTGAGTTACTTGCCCAGTGCAAAAGGTGTAGACAAAACACCTCCATTCTCTTCTCGACTTCAAATCTGTCTTAAGTTAAGTCCAGCATGGCCCTGTACTTAAAAATTAATACCTCTGAGGGCCGCTGCATAATATAAGGAAGAACCTGAGCACATGTGAAAATTTGCAGTTAACCTGAATAGTGCTGATTCACCTGGGCTCAAGTCCCAGAATGTCCACTGTGGTCAGAGAAGGGTTATCTGGCAAAGACGTCAAGGAGCAGCGGGGTGGTGCTCGGTGGGTATGGCCTTATGCCTTTCTTCTTGCCTGGTGGGGTGTTACGATATATGTGACATCAAGAAGTACTGACAGCTGTTTTTTCTTTTTATTGTTGTTAAGAGTACCTACAGCTACGTTTTGCTCTATGTTTTTGTTGCTTTATTATTACTACTATTTTTCTGCCTTTAAAAAGTGAAGGGGAACCCTAATTCATATGAAACATATTTCTGAAAGGAGGAGAGACAGTAATCTTATTCCTTACCAAACTAATGGAGAAATATAACAACAAATCATGCTGTTCTGGGATGCTATACTGTCAAGAGACTCATTTTACTTTCTGATACTTTAAAAACACTTTTTAAAGCTGTTCCTACTGATGTACTTATAAAAGCAAAACAAATATGAGAAAAACACTTCCAAACAGCTAGCAGAGACAGACCTGCAAATAAACTAGGTCCAAACCCAGTCTTCAGTACTTCACTTTACAGTTAAGTCAGTGTCCTGCTGATATACAGCTCTGTGTGTATGTTTTTGTGTAAGCACGTATGTGTGTGTAGGCAGGACTTTTAAATAATGTAGTGAGACAGATGTAATACAGGATCAAAATATTTAGAACATTTCCATCAATAATTCATTTCCGTAAATATCCAGAATATCCAAACATTCTGCCTGATGTTGCCTTTCACTTTGCGTTATTGTTTGCACATCTGCAAAACTGGGCATAAACAAAATACTTGTACAGTAACAAAATTATTTGTCAGTTATGCTTGTGTAAAATATCATTGTTACTTTTCCAACTTGCACTAATTCTAGTAATTTTCAATTTATTAATTTTGAAATTATTTTTACTATTATAAAAAAGTCTCCACTACGCATGGGAATAAATTTTTGTGAGGATATATTTTCACTTTCATTTGAGAGTTTGCATATGTGAACAATTGTAAAGATCTGATACTCTTAAAACTGATACTATATATTTTTCATGTTATAATGGTAGTTTCATATCATGGACAGTAGTTTACTTCGTTCCATTTTCGAAATTTCTTTAGATTGCCGCTGCTTTAGAAATCCTTCCGAAGTTTGTGGAAATTAGACATACAACCATTTAAAAAGACTGTCAGAAGAAGTTAGTACAAGAAAAGCGAGAGCTGAATGAGACAGCCCTTCCGAGTCAATCTTCTCATTTCCCGTTTCCACATGCAGCAGACTTGAGTAGTTGTTTTGTGCTCTAAACCCAAATGTTACTCTTCCTTTTCTTTTCTGTTGTATCTTAAACTCTTCAGTTAACATCTTGACAAATTATCTGCAATGCTGTTTTAATTTGGCTCCCTGTACACTCAAATAGGTGTCTTTAGACCACTTGAATTCTTCAAGCTACTGTTTTTAAACATTTTATAGTGAATAGCCTCCTCTCTCCATCCAACAACAACAGAGAAAATCATGTGATGTGTTGATAGGGCTGTATTACAAAAATGGACATTTTCTTTTCTGAAACAATTTTTTGTTTTTTTTACACTTTCTAAAAATGTAGCCTATGGTTTTTAAGTGAGCAGATGGACCAAAAGTGTTGCACAGGAAGGCTATAATCAGTTTGGGAGAATGGCTTACATAGTAATAACAGCTGTCACATTGCTGCTTGCTTTCTTTAAAAAAATGAAAACAAAACCACCCCCCAAACAAACACCACCGCCCCCCAAGCCCCACATATAGCAAGGTTATTAGAAGCAATAGAGCCTAGATGTATATTGCTGTTTAGAGCGGTAGTAGCCAGTGCTCTCATGCCCTGCTTAGCCAGCTAACATCACTGGTTAATGACAGTGCAAGCACACTTAAGTGTTTTGAGGTCTGTTAGATGGCTAAGGTAGCAGCCCCAAATTATGGACCGAAAGTTATATTATCTAATTAATAACCCACATTTTTCCAAAGATCACAGGTATCTCTGGTTTTCAAAGTCTGAGCTTTAATGTTACTTTGTGATTATTATCTGTTTCTTGTTTTATTTATTAGTTTTTCCATGGGAACCTATCACTCTGTGTAGGATTACTCCTTTTGGGGTGTTGTTACGAATCCTACCTTTGCCAAGCTGTGGTGGAGAAACTGCAGCACGCCGTGCCGAACAGCTGGCTCCTGGAAGGCAGCACCCGCATCTCCCGGAACAACCTCCCCCAGCAGATACACAAATTCTATCAGTGGTCTGTCTTTTGAGGGGTGTGTGTTTCATTTCAAGAGTATTTACATTTCTCTGCTGGCTGACTAGTATTTTCTCTTTTTTTGCCTTGGTCATTATGTGGAGAGCTGAACTTCACAGAGAAAGGTACCTTTGATATTTTTGGAGTACGTTTTGTTTCACATGTCTTAAATGACAGGAAACTGTTTTTGGTGAGATGAATTGGCCTGTGGTGGTGCAGATAGAAGATGACTAGCAGTACTAACTAATTCTTAGGTGCCTTAAAGCAAAGAGGTAGATTCCAGTTCATGGTCATTTTACTAGACTGGAGAAGTGTGTGT